>OY744524.1:134010413-134107913 GCA_963556195.1 Sepiola atlantica
GTAGAGTGATAGAGAGAGAGATATCGGTAGAGTGATAGAGAGAGAGATATCGGTAGAGTGATAGAGAGAGAGATATCGGTAGAGTGATAGAGAGAGAGATATCTGTAGAGAGATAGAGATATCGGTAGAGAGATAGAGATATCGGTAGAGAGATAGAGATATCGGTAGAGAGATAGAGATATCGGTAGAGAGATAGAGATATCGGTAGAGAGATAGAGATATCGGTAGAGAGATAGAGATATCGGTAGAGAGATAGAGATATCGGTAGAGAGATATCGAAACATATCGGTAGAGCGAGGTATATGGGTAGAGAGATATAGAGAGATATCGGTAGAGAGAGGTATATGGGTAGAGAGATATCGGTAGAGAGAGGTATATGGGTAGAGAGATATAGAGAGATATCGGTAGAGAGAGGTATATGGGTAGAGAGATATCGGTAGAGAGAGGTATATGGGTAGAGAGATATAGAGATATCGGTAGAGAGAGGTATATGGGTAGAGAGATATAGAGAGATATCGGTAGAGAGAGGTATATGGGTAGAGAAAGGTATAGAGGTAAAGTAAGTAGTAGTAGAGAGAGTAGAGAAAGAGAGCGAATGGGCATTTTTACATCTTAAATGAAAACAAAAGCGTTACATTACATCTTTATATTTAAATTATTTGTATGCACTGTACTTCAAGAATTTCTGATGAAAACATTCCATAGTCATCAGCTTCCAATAATTCGTCATCGAAGATTAATTTTAATTCAATCTCATCAATCAATCTAAAAGGCAAAAAAGTATTCTAATATTTGATTTGACACAATCATGAAAGAGTATTATTTCATGGTGACCTGATTTTGCTTCTCATGCCAGAATAGAATCTAGATCGACTTTCTAAGTTTATAAGCATTCTCCAGGTGCAGCTTTTCGAAGTACAGTTCGACATAAAACTTCCGAATTTCGAAGAGAGGAGATCTCCAAATTCGAAAAGATGCACCTAGAGAAGGTCGGGGGTTACATCGACCGAAACGTTATGAATCTAATATCTGTCCATTTTCATTTCAATACTAACCTTCTTTGCTAATTTAAGCACTTTTTTAAATTTAAAAATAAAATGTATTAAATGATATTTTCTTATGGAAGATTGGTTAATTTTGCGAGATTTTTTTTTCCTTGACTAATGCTCTTCTTGGCCGAATTCGAATAATGTTCGTAAAAACAAAAATAAATCTATTTTTGTTTTATGTTAATTAAATTAAAAAATACTATAATGCAAGCTTTGCTGAATGAATTGTACAAAAGTCATTAAAGAAAAAAAAAGGGGGGGGGGTATATCCTTTATCAATATTTAACATCGATAGCTATTCAACTAGTCGAAAGAGAAACGGTCAGACAGTGCAACAGAGTTATTTCATCTTTCTTTTGTCCTAGTGAGATTTTCCGGAATTCCAGGAAATCCTAGACACACACGATTCTATTGCTTGAAAATTATCATTCCAAGAAACACGTTACTTTTAACTTAACTTACATTTTCTTACCTGAAATTAATGATTGTTTCATTCTTAATCCCATGTTAAAAGGAGCTCAAACTACCAACAGAAGAGAACATGAAAGTAAATACTTCCTTGAAGTGAAATAAACTAAAACACCGGTTATTGAACAAATAAATGTGAAAAGCTTTATTTGTTAACTGGCTGTATTTTACCGACATTGCTCGGGGGGGGGGGGGCATATAACCGGGTGGACGGCTAAGAGAAAAATGATTAAAAATAGTCATGTTTACACTTTTTTTTTTAATGATTTTTTCCATTATTTTATATTTGATTTTAATAAATATTCGATTAATAGTAAACAAAAATCATTTAATGTGTATTTATCAAAGTTACGCAGAGGCGAGAAGCACTAATCTTGTGCAACAGTGATTAAACACGTTAGTCATAACCTTAGTATCAAGTTAATATTTGTGCTTAGCATGTCGTGCTAGATACTCAAAACTCGAATAGTAAAAAAAATCTGAAACGGTCAATTTCTCATTCATATATATATATATATATATATATATATGCTGATGAGTCTCGATTGAAAAGAGACGAAACGTATACGTACATAGATAATAAACAATAACAATTATATATATATATATAATATTTGTTATTGATAATAAACAACAAATATATATATATAATATTTGCTATTGATAATAAACAATAACAAATATATATATATATAATATTTATTATTGATAATAAACAACAACAAATATATATATATATAATATTTGTTATTGATAATAAACAATAACAAATATATATATATAATATTTGTTATTGTTTATTATCTATGTACGTATACGTTTCATCCCTTTTCAATCGAGACTCATCAGCATAGAGATATGACTATTCACTACCGGTCGTACGATTCGAAATCCTGGATTACAAGTATTTTTCAACTTAAATCCAACGTCGTTAACCGCGCGGCCAATATTTGAATAGCCGATAAACAATGATAATTTAACACATTTTAAAATATATATATATATGGTAATGGTCTAGTTTGAAATGTTGTAATAAAAAAATATGTATAGGCGATTAAAGTGGTTTTATGTTTGTTTTTTGTTTTTTTTAAATAATATTAAATGAGGAACCATTCTGAGTAAAAATCTATTTATCATTACTCATATAATCGGAAGAAAAACATGTTTGAAATGTGTAAATATGCTACAAAATGAACGCGAACAGACTGGAAGTAGGGCCAAACGAAAAATGGAATGGAAGTACGAAACGAAACCAGCACTTATTTTTAAAATTCACTTTGCGATGAAAAAAAAAAGGTGAAAGACGTTCATTTCTGTCTTTTCATTGAGATAACACAAGTTGTGAAGTCAAGAAACTTCTTAAATAAATTATGTGTA
The DNA here is from genome assembly GCA_963556195.1 of Sepiola atlantica. NCBI lineage: Eukaryota > Metazoa > Mollusca > Cephalopoda > Sepiida > Sepiolidae > Sepiola > Sepiola atlantica. The sequence goes on from OY744524.1 coordinate 134,013,308, forward strand.
TAATTTACTACAAGAGTTCGTTTCAGTACTCCGTGCTTCACAATCCACGTTTTCGTATGCTTGATGTCGATATTGCGTGTTTTGGACGAAAAACGTATTAAAACGGGTAATAAGTAGATTTTCACTCGAAATGCTTCCTAATTTAATATTAAAAAAAAAAAAATCATTTTCATCGCCTACACATTTTTTATTACAAAACTCCAAACTAGACCATTACCATATATATATATATATATATATATATATATATATATATATATATATATATATATATATATATAACAGGTTGATTTGTTATCAACATCAGATGACCCTCTTTGTTGTGTAGATGTTTTCACTACCATCACACGCGCGTGCGCCTATTGGTATTTTTCTCACATATGGTAAACGTAAACACCTTTTTAAAATCATTCAATCTTTTATTATGTTTGATATTGTGAAAAGCATCGAATTACTCGACTGTTCGTAAGGAAAATAAAAATAGTCAACCTGATAAATTGTATGAAAAGATTGAGAGAAGAAAAAAAAAACGCCCCCTTCCCCTCTTTCCAAATAGAAATAGACAACTCGAAAAGCGTGACACCTTCGGCAACATGGTCACATGACCCATCGTTTCCACATGGATAATGAGAATTCTCTTCACTTGGAAAATCAGTTCCACACAAAGGAATTTTCTAGTCTGTGGATCCATTACTTAACATAGGTATTTTTCTTCGAAAATAATGGAAAACAATAAAGCTGTTTTTAAAGTTTTAAGATTCTATTTAGTTTTTTAGAATATGAAACAAGTCCAATATATATATATATAGTATAAAAATGTTATTAATATGTATAGTACAAACATTATTGGTTACATATGTTACATAATGTTTGTATAAATAAAAATTTATACTAATGAACAGCTCTACTTGTTATTGAGCACTTTTTATAAATACTCGAGTTTCAACGGATTAACATCTACAGAAACTAATATAATACATGCACCATGTTATATATATATATATATATATATATATATATATATATATATATATGCGTGCGTATCTGCTAGGTGTACCTAACTAGGCGTTGTCCGGGAGTTTATTTTTGTTTTGTTTTACTTTCATTTTTTGTTCAGATTTTTTTAAGCTATACACTTTTGCTTTTAATAAATTGACAGTTAAATTTAATTATTACATTATCGTTTGGTCATAAAATTACTAATTGAACCAAATTGTTACAAATCTATAACTAGTTTTCTTAAAATAATGTTTTAATCTTCTATTTATAAAATTATTGAATTCAAAGTTTCCAAAACTAAAAAAGGATTTTAAAGCAAAAAAATAACAATTCGACAGTTTAAATGCTTCCAACTTATTCTTAAATTTCGAGTGATTAAAGTAATTTTTGTTATTGTTTTTTTTTTTTTTGACCACTAACAAAAGATTAAAATGGCTGACCTGTTTACGAAGAAACTGAAATGCATTCTAATGGAATGAATTTCGTAATTAAATTATTTTTTAAATAGGATTTTGGGGGGGGGGGATTCGTGTTATTTTACTTTATTCCATTATTGTTTTCAATAAATATTCGATTAAAGTTAGAGTAAATAAAAAATAATGTGTCAATCACGTAGAGGTGAGAAACACAGATACACGAGAAGTTGTCTGAAAATTGCATTAATATAGAAATGAACAAATTTTATTCACTCGAATTAATTTCTTTAATAAAAGGCTCGAATTAAAAAGATTGCTTTAATGATTAATTTGGGCACCTAAATAAACGATATGTATATCGTAGTACTCCGTCAAAAATAATAGTAAACTAATATTAGAGCGATGTATGCATCAGTACTTACAACTAATAATAATAATACTGGGTGTATGTTTACAATGACCCCGCCATGAAAAAAATCCTTATATTTTTTTTTTTAAATTAGTCCAATTTTAAGCATTGCTACTTAAATCGTCACAAACTCTTATGATATCGACGTATTTTGATAAACAGTTTTTATTTTCTTATTTTAAGTATTACATAATATTACGTGTGTCGCCATGTTTAAACTACGGCAACACACAACGCTCACTATTAATCTTATTGGTACTTTTATAGCTGACGCACCATGTTTCCGTGACTTTGCGTCGTCAACGTTCGGGGAGGTCTCGGAAGCGCCCGAAAGTTGACGAAACTATTAACCAAAAAACATTTGCTTATAAAGTTTGTTTTCGTTAAAATAAAAAATAAAAACTGCTTAAAACAGTTGTTGCGGTGTCTATGTTAAAAGAATTGACAAAAAAATGTAAAAAAAAAATCATTGAAAAGAAATTAAAAAAAAATAATAACATTTGCTTAACAAATCAAACAAAATCATCATTTGAAACTTTTCGGTGCACAAACAAAATAACATTTTATTTAAAAACATTTGATTAACAATGGTTCCTTTGACAAAAAAGAACAAAAATAAACATCTAATTACTAACAGTTGTTTAGATATGGTTTGTTCGTTTTTTATGTGTATATATGTATTTTAGTTTGATTTTCTTCGTCGTAATTTAGCGTTTGTCAGTTTTCGCCTCGTCAACTCTCGGGCGCTTCCGTAACCTGCCGAACGTTGATGACGCAAAGTCACGAAAACATGGTGCGTCAGCTATGAGTACCAGTTTATTTTCTATGTCTTTGCACGTAAACGTCAAATAGAGTAAGCGTTTTTTTTTACACAAACATGGCGATAATTGTAATTCTAAGCAAACATTTATTTTAAAACAAATCTTAGTTGTTATCGAAATTAACAAAAATGTTAAGATGGTAATGTTGAAACTTCGTCACTTAAAATGGCAACCGAATATGACGTCAGCTCTTTAACACCAGTGATAAACCCCCAAAAGTACCCGGGCTTACCTAGGCCGACAAATAGTAATTTATTTTCTGATTTTGCGGTAAAAAAAATAAAATTTGTTTTTTCATTTTTATTGTGAAAATAAAACCAGTGTTTTTATAAATAGATTTGAAATATAACAAAGACAAACTATTTTTTTTCAGATTTTTTGTTCAAATAGTAATTAACGACTAATAAAATCAATGTTTTTTGCCGTGCTTTTTATAAATAGATTTGAAATATTACAATTGTACAATTTAACAATAATTCTTTATTCAAAATTTTTCAAATAAAATCAGTGTTTTCGAAATATATTACAAATTTACATCTCATAATAATGCAGTATCCAATAGAGTATATTGCAAAAGAAATTAATCGAACGGTGATCAATTAAGCCAATTAAGAAATTGTTCATTTAATAAATAAATGAATACCGAAATACTTTTATAAACTTAATGAAATAAACTTAATAACCCTCCCAAAAAATTGTTTTAAAAGTTATTAAAAACAAATTGTTTCGGGTTATTTCATTAAGAAAACAAATTACTATTTTCCGGCCTAAGTAAGCTCGGGTACTTTTTTTTTGGGGGGGGGGGGGTATCACCGACGTCAACAGTGCTGACGACATATTCGGCCGCCATAGTAAGTGACGATGTTTTAACATTACCGTTAAGAGTGTAGTGTATGATTATTAGAGTATTTATTTACTCCTCTCCAGGAGTTAGGCACAAGGCCAGTTTTATCTTACTCCCACAAGTAAGATGTGACCCAAGGTCGGGTCGGGAAAGTGGGGTTTGAAAAGCCAGCGCCCGAGAGGTGAACACTCTGGCCTACAAAAATTGCCTGGGCAGCCCCGTCGGCATTCCCCGGTAGGGGCGCCTCAGACAGTAAGCAATAAACTTACCCAAAGAGGGGAGGCGAAGCCTGGGAGGGTGGACCTCCTAGAACTGCACAGGACAGACCCATAGACCGGCATAAATCAAGCCCCAAAGGCCAAGAATATATCAGTCTATGGGATGCAGTATCCATCGGAACAGATACTACACTTTGATCTTAGCCAAAAGGCCAGTTATTTAACGCCTACCCACAATAGGAGTATGTGACACAAGGTCGGAAAGTGGGATTTGAAAAGCCAGCGCCCGAGCACTCTGGCATTTAAACATTGCCTGGGCAGCCCCGTCGGCATTCTCCGGTAGGGGCGACTCAGGCAGTAAGCGATAAAATTACACCACCCCAAACAGGGGAGGCAAATCCTGGGAGGGTGGACCTCCTATAACTGCACAGGGCAGCCCATAGAACGGCGTCATCAAGCCCCGAAGGCCAAGACGATACCGGTCTATAGGGTGCAGTATCCATCGAAACAGATATTACACTTTGATCTTGATCAAAAGGCCAAGTACCAACGACAAAAAACTGACTACTTAAAAATATACTTTTTACATTGTTTTCATAGCGGGGTTATTGTAAAGAAGTCCCATGATAAATACCGACAGGGATTTGTATATGAACAAAAAAACAAAATACAAGCACCATTTGTGAAAAATTACCATAAAAGGAAGTGTTATCTATCATATAAAGTAAACAAAACTAAATCGAAACATTTAAAACTAAATAAAAATATAAACGTGTGTTAATAAACCCCCGTTCTTGACAAAAATAATGTAAAAATCTTATAATTTTCGATAATGTAATCTTTAAAATTAAAAGTTTATTAGGATCAGACCAAAACATTAGTCGTTGATGGTGGCGTTACAAATTACACACACACACTGATGTATTGCCAGATAGATGTATTGATGGAAGAGAGACAGGGACGGATGTATTGATGGAAGAGAGACAGGGACGGATGTATTGATGGAAGAGAGACAGGGACGGATGTATTGATGGAAGAGAGACAGGGACGGATGTATTGATGGAAGAGAGACAGGGACGGATGTATTGATGGAAGAGAGACAGGGACGGATGTATTGATGGAAGAGAGACAGGGACGGATGTATTGATGGAAGAGAGACAGGGGCGGATGTATTGATGGAAGAGAGACAGGGACGGATGTATTGATGGAAGAGAGACAGGGACGGATGTATTGATGGAAGAGAGACAGGGACGGATGTATTGATGGAAGAGAGACAGGGACGGATGTATTGATGGAAGAGAGACAGGGACGGATGTATTGATGGAAGAGAGACAGGGACGGATGTATTGATGGAAGAGAGACAGGGACGGATGTATTGATGGAAGAGAGACAGGGACGGATGTATTGATGGAAGAGAGACAGGGACGGATGTATTGATGGAAGAGAGACAGGGACGGATGTATTGATGGAAGAGAGACAGGGACGGATGTATTGATGGAAGAGAGACAGGGACGGATGTATTGATGGAAGAGAGACAGGGACGGATGTATTGATGGAAGAGAGACAGGGACGGATGTATTGATGGAAGAGAGACAGGGACGGATGTATTGATGGAGGAGAGACAGGGACGGATGTATTGATGGAGGAGAGACAGGGACGGATGTATTGATGGAGGAGAGACAGGGACGGATGTATTGATGGAGGAGAGACAGGGACGGATGTATTGATGGAGGAGAGACAGGGACGGATGTATTGATGGAAGAGAGATAGGGACGGATGTATTGATGGAGAAAAGACAGGGACAGATGTATTGATGGAGAAAAGACAGGGACGGATGTATTGATGGGGAGTAGAGAGACGGCTGTATCGATAGAAAGGGGAGAGAGAGATGGGTGTATTGATAGAAAGGGGAGAGAGAGAGACGGGTGTATCGATAGAAAGGGGAGAGAGAGAGTGACGTGTGTATCGATGGAAAGTGGAGAGAGAGAGAGACGGGTGTATCGATGGAAAGGGGAGAGAGAGAGAGACGGGTGTATCGATGGAAAGGGGAGAGAGAGAGAGACGGGTGTATCGATGGAAAGGGGAGAGAGAGAGAGACGGGTGTATCGATGGAAAGGGGAGAGAGAGAGACGGGTGTATCGATGGAAAAGAGAGAGAGAGAGACGGGTGTATCGATGGAAAGGAGAGAGAGAGAGACGGGTGTATCGATGGAAAGGAGAGAGAGAGAGACGAGTGTATCGATGGAAAGGGGAGAGAGAGAGAGACGGGTGTATCGATGGAAAGGGGAGAGAGAGAGAGACGGGTGTATCGATGGAAAGGGGAGAGAGAGAGAGACGGGTGTATCGATAGAAAGGGGAGAGAGAGAGAGACGGGTGTATCGATGGAAAGGGGAGAGAGAGAGAGACGGGTGTATCGATGGAAAGGGGAGAGAGAGAGACGGGTGTATCGATGGAAAGGGGAGAGAGAGAGAGACGTGTGTCTCGATGGAAAGGGGAGAGAGAGAGACGGGTGTATCGATGGAAAGGGGAGAGAGAGAGAGACGGGTGTATCGATGGAAAGGGGAGAGAGAGAGAGACGGGTGTATCGATGGAAAGGGGAGAGAGAGAGAGACGGGTGTATCGATGGAAAGGGGAGAGAGAGAGAGACGGGTGTATCGATGGAAAGGGGAGAGAGAGAGAGAGACGGGTGTATCGATGGAAAGGGGAGAGAGAGAGAGACGGGTGTATCGATGGAAAGGGGAGAGAGAGAGACGGGTGTATCGATGGAAAGGGGAGAGAGAGAGACGGGTGTATCGATGGAAAGGGGAGAGAGACAGAGACAGGTGTATCGCTGGAAAGGGGAGAGAGAGAGAGACGGGTGTATCGCTGGAAAGGGGAGAGAGAGAGAGACGGGTGTATCCATAGAAAGGGGAGAGAGAGAGAGACGGGCGGTGCATCGATGGAGAGGAGAGAGAGAGAGAGAGAGACGGGCGGTGCATCGATGGAAAGGAGAGAGAGAGAGAGACGGGCGGTGCATCGATGGAGAGGAGAGAGAGAGAGAGAGAGAGAGACGGGCGGTGCATCGATGGAAAGGAGAGAGAGAGAGAGAGACGGGCGGTGCATCGATGGAAAGGAGAGAGAGAGAGAGAGACGGGCGGTGCATCGATGGAAAGGAGAGAGAGAGAGAGAGAGAGAGAGAGATACGGCAATGCATCAATGGAAAGGAGAGCAAGAGAGAGACGGGCGGTGCATCGATGGAAAGGAGAGAGAGAGAGAGACGGGCGGTGCATCGATGGAAAGGAGAGAGAGAGAGAGAGAGAGACGGGCGGTGCATCGGTGGAAAGGAGAGAGAGAGAGAGAGATAGAGAGAGACGGGCGGTGCATCGATGGAAAGGAGAGAGAGAGAGAGACGGGCGGTGCATCGATGGAAAGGAGAGAGAGAGAGACGGGCGGTGCATCGATGGAAAGGAGAGAGAGAGAGACGGGCGGTGCATCGATGGAAAGGAGAGAGAGAGAGACGGGCGGTGCATCGATGGAAAGGAGAGAGAGAGAGACCGGCGGTGCATCGATGGAAAGGAGAGAGAGAGAGACCGGCGGTGCATCGATGGAAAGGAGAGAGAGAGAGAGAGAGACGGGCGGTGCATCGATGGAAAGGAGAGCAAGAGAGAGACGGGCGGTGCATCGATGGAAAGGAGAGAGAGAGAGACGGGCGGTGCATCGGTGGAAAGGAGAGAGAGAGAGAGAGAGAGAGATAGAGAGAGACGGGCGGTGCATCGGTGGAAAGGAGAGAGAGAGAGAGAGAGAGATAGAGAGAGACGGGCGGTGCATCGATGGAAAGGAGAGAGAGAGAGAGACGGGCGGTGCATCGATGGAAAGGAGAGAGAGAGAGAGACGGGCGGTGCATCGATGGAAAGGAGAGAGAGAGAGAGACGGGCGGTGCATCGATGGAAAGGAGAGAGACAGAGAGACGGGCGGTGCATCGATGGAAAGGAGAGACAGAGAGACGGGCGGTGCATCGATGGAAAGGAGAGAGAGAGAGACGGGCGGTGCATCGATGGAAAGGAGAGAGAGAGAGAGACGGGCGGTGCATCGATGGAAAGGAGAGAGAGAGAGACGGGCGGTGCATCGATGGAAAGGAGAGAGAGAGAGACGGGCGGTGCATCGATGGAAAGGAGAGAGAGAGAGACGGGCGGTGCATCGATGGAAAGGAGAGAGAGAGAGACGGGCGGTGCATCGATGGAAAGGAGAGAGAGAGAGACGGGCGGTGCACCGATGGAAAGGAGAGAGAGAGAGACGGGCGGTGCATCGATGGAAAGGAGAGAGAGAGAGACGGGCGGTGCATCGATGGAAAGGAGAGAGAGAGAGACGGGCGGTGCATCGATAGGAAGGGAGAGAGAGAGAGACGGGCGGTGCATCGATGGAAAAGAAGAGAGAGAGAGACGGGCGGTGCATCGATGGAAAGGAGAGAGAGAGAGACGGGCGGTGCATCGATGGAAAGGAGAGAGAGAGAGACGGGCGGTGCATCGATGGAAAGGAGAGAGAGAGAGACGGGCGGTGCATCGATGGAAAGGAGAGAGAGAGAGACGGGCGGTGCATCGATGGAAAGGAGAGACACAGAGACGGGCGGTGCATCGATGGAAAGGAGAGACACAGAGACGGGCGGTGCATCGATGGAAAGGAGAGACACAGAGACGGGCGGTGCATCGATGGAAAGGAGAGACACAGAGACGGGCGGTGCATCGATGGAAAGGAGAGACACAGAGACGGGCGGTGCATCGATGGAAAGGAGAGACACAGAGACGGGCGGTGCATCGATGGAAAGGAGAGACACAGAGACGGGCGGTGCATCGATGGAAAGGAGAGACACAGAGACGGGCGGTGCATCGATGGAAAGGAGAGACACAGAGACGGGCGGTGCATCGATGGAAAGGAGAGACACAGAGACGGGCGGTGCATCGATGGAAAGGAGAGACACAGAGACGGGCGGTGCACCGATGGAAAGGAGAGACACAGAGACGGGCGGTGCATCGATGGAAAGGAGAGACACAGAGACGGGCGGTGCACCGATGGAAAGGAGAGACGGGCGGTGCACCGATGGAAAGGAGAGACGGGCGGTGCACCGATGGAAAGGAGAGACGGGCGGTGCACCGATGGAAAGGAGAGACGGGCGGTGCACCGACAGGGAGGAGAGACGGGCGGTGCACCGACAGGGAGGAGAGACGGGCGGTGCACCGACAGGGAGGAGAGACGGGCGGTGCACCGACAGGGAGGAGAGACGGGCGGTGCACCGACAGGGAGGAGAGACGGGCGGTGCACCGACAGGGAGGAGAGACGGGCGGTGCACCGACAGGGAGGAGAGACGGGCGGTGCACCGACAGGGAGGAGAGACGGGCGGTGCACCGACAGGGAGGAGAGACGGGCGGTGCACCTACAGGGAGGAGAGACGGGCGGTGCACCTACAGGGAGGAGAGACGGGCGGTGCACCGACAGGGAGGAGAGACGGGCGGTGCACCGACAGGGAGGAGAGACGGGCGGTGCACCTACAGGGAGGAGAGACGGGCGGTGCACCTACAGGGAGGAGAGACGGGCGGTGCACCGACAGGGAGGAGAGACGGGCGGTGCACCGACAGGGAGGAGAGACGGGCGGTGCACCGACAGGGAGGAGAGACGGGCGGTGCACCGACAGGGAGGAGAGACGGGCGGTGCACCGACAGGGATGAGAGACGGGCGGTGCACCGACAGGGAGGAGAGACGGGCGGTGCACCGACAGGGATGAGAGACGGGCGGTGCACCGACAGGGATGAGAGACGGGCGGTGCACCGACAGGGAGGAGAGACGGGCGGTGCACCGACAGGGAGGAGAGACGGGCGGTGCACCGACAGGGAGGAGAGACGGGTGGTGCACCGACAGGGAGGAGAGACGGGCGGTGCACCGATAGAGAGACATGGTGTTTTGATAGAGAGAGAGAGAGAGAGAGAGAGACATGGTGTTTTGATAGAGAGAGAGAGAGAGAGAGACATGGTGTTTTGATAGAGAGAGAGAGAGACATGGTGTTTTGATAGAGAGAGAGAGAGAGAGAGACATGGTGTTTTGATAGAGAGAGAGAGAGAGAGACATGGTGTTTTGATAGAGAGAGAGAGAGAGAGAGAGACATGGTGTTTTGATAGAGAGAGAGAGAGAGACATGGTGTTTTGATAGAGAGAGAGAGAGAGAGACATGGTGTTTTGATAGAGAGAGAGAGAGAGAGAGAGACATGGTGTTTTGATAGAGAGAGAGAGACATGGTGTTTTGATAGAGAGAGAGAGAGAGACATGGTGTTTTGATAGAGAGAGAGAGAGAGACATGGTGTTTTGATAGAGAGAGAGAGAGAGACATGGTGTTTTGAGAGAGAGAGAGAGAGAGACATGGTGTTTTGATAGAGAGAAAGAGAGACATGGTGTTTTGATAGAGAGAGAGAGACATGATGTTTTTATATATATAGAGAGAGAGAGACATGGTGTTTTTATATATAGAAAGAGAGACATGGTGTTTTTATATATAGAAAGAGAGACATGGTGTTTTTATATATAGAAAGAGAGACATGGTGTTTTTATATATAGAAAGAGAGACATGGTGTTTTTATATATAGAAAGAGAGACATGGTGTTTTTATATATAGAAAGAGAGACATGGTGTTTTTATATATAGAAAGAGAGACATGGTGTTTTTATATATAGAAAGAGAGACATGGTGTTTTTATATATAGAAAGAGAGACATGGTGTTTTTATATATAGAAAGAGAGACATGGTGTTTTTATATATAGAAAGAGAGACATGGTGTTTTTATATATAGAAAGAGAGACATGGTGTTTTTATATACAGAAAGAGAGACATGGTGTTTTTATATACAGAAAGAGAGACATGGTGTTTTTATATACAGAAAGAGAGACATAGTGTTTTTATATACAAAAAGAGAGACATGGTGTTTTTATATACAAAAAGAGAGACATGGTGTTTTTATATATAGAAAAAGAGACATGTCTTGAGAGAGAGAGAGAGAGAGAGAGAGAGAGAGAGACACTGTGTTTTGATACAGAGAGAGAGAGAGAGAGAGAGAGACATGGTGTTTTGATACAGAGAAAGAGAGAGACATGGTGTTTTGATAGAGAGGGAGAGAGAGAGACATGGTGTTTTGATAGAGAGAGACATGGTGTTTTGATAGAGAGAGGGAGAGAGACATAGTGTTTTGATAGAATGAGGGAGAGAGACATGGTGTTTTTATATATATATAGAGAGAGAGACATGGTGTTTTGATAGAGAGAGAGAGAGACATGGTGTTTTGATAGAGAGAGAGAGAGAGAGAGACATGGTGTTTTGATAGAGAGAGAGAGAGAGAGAGATGGTGTTTTGATAGAGAGAGAGAGAGACATGGTGTTTTGATAGAGAGAAAGAGAGACATGGTGTTTTGATAGAGAGAAAGAGAGACATGGTGTTTTGATAGAGAGAGAGACATGATGTTTTGATAGAGAGAGAGAGAGAGACATGATGTTTTTATATATAGAAAGAGAGACATGGTGTTTTTATATATAGAAAGAGAGACATGGTGTTTTTATATATAGAAAGAGAGACATGGTGTTTTTATATATAGAAAGAGAGACATGGTGTTTTTATATATAGAAAGAGAGACATGGTGTTTTTATATATAGAAAGAGAGACATGGTGTTTTTATATATAGAAAGAGAGACATGGTGTTTTTATATATAGAAAGAGAGACATGGTGTTTTTATATATAGAAAGAGAGACATGGTGTTTTTATATATAGAAAGAGAGACATGGTGTTTTTATATATAGAAAGAGAGACATGGTGTTTTTATATATAGAAAGAGAGACATGGTGTTTTTATATATAGAAAGAGAGACATGGTGTTTTTATATATAGAAAGAGAGACATGTTGTTTTTATATATAGAAAGAGAGACATGTTGTTTTTATATATAGAAAGAGAGACATGGTGTTTTTATATACAGAAAGAGAGACATGGTGTTTTTATATACAGAAAGAGAGACATGGTGTTTTTATATACACAAAGAGAGACATGGTGTTTTTATATACAAAAAGAGAGACATGGTGTTTTTATATACAAAAAGAGAGACATGGTGTTTTTATATACAAAAAGAGAGACATGATGTTTTTATATATATATATAGAGAGAGAGACATGGTGTTTTGATAGAGAGAGAGAGAGAGAGAGACATGGTGTTTTGATAGAGAGAGAGAGAGACATGGTGTTTTGATAGAGAGAAAAAGAGACATGGTGTTTTGATAGAGAGAGAGAGAGACATGATGTTTTTATATATAGAAAGAGAGACATGGTGTTTTTATATATAGAAAGAGAGACATGGTGTTTTTATATACAGAAAGAGAGACATGGTGTTTTTATATATAGAAAGAGAGACATGGTGTTTTTATATATAGAAAGAGAGACATGGTGTTTTTATATATAGAAAGAGAGACATGGTGTTTTTATATATAGAAAAAGAGACATGTTTTGAGTGAGAGAGAGAGAGAGAGACATGGTGTTTTGATACAGAGAGAGAGAGAGAGAGACATGGTGTTTTGATAGAGAGAGAGAGAGAGAGAGAGACATGGTGTTTTGATAGAGAGAGAGAGAGAGAGAGACATGGTGTTTTGATAGAGAGAAAGAGAGACATGGTGTTTTGATAGAGAGAAAGAGAGACATGGTGTTTTGATAGAGAGAAAGAGAGACATGGTGTTTTGATAGAGAGAGAGAGACATGGTGTTTTTATATATAGAAAGAGAGACATGGTGTTTTTATATATAGAAAGAGAGACATGGTGTTTTTATATATAGAAAGAGAGACATGGTGTTTTTATATATAGAAAGAGAGACATGGTGTTTTTATATATAGAAAGAGAGACATGGTGTTTTTATATATAGAAAGAGAGACATGGTGTTTTTATATATAGAAAGAGAGACATGGTGTTTTTATATATAGAAAGAGAGACATGGTGTTTTTATATATAGAAAGAGAGACATGGTGTTTTTATATATAGAAAGAGAGACATGTTGTTTTCATATATAGAAAGAGAGACATGTTGTTTTTATATATAGAAAGAGAGACATGGTGTTTTTATATACAGAAAGAGAGACATGGTGTTTTAATATACAGAAAGAGAGACATGGTGTTTTTATATACAAAAAGAGAGACATGGTGTTTTTATATACAAAAAGAGAGACATGATGTTTTTATATATATATATATAGAGAGAGACATGGTGTTTTGATAGAGAGAGAGAGAGAGAGAGAGAGACATGGTGTTTTGATAGAGAGAGAGAGAGACATGGTGTTTTGATAGAGAGAAAAAGAGACATGGTGTTTTGATAGAGAGAGAGAGAGACATGATGTTTTTATATATAGAAAGAGAGACATGGTGTTTTTATATATAGAAAGAGAGACATGGTGTTTTTATATACAGAAAGAGAGACATTGTGTTTTTATATATAGAAAGAGAGACATGGTGTTTTTATATATAGAAAGAGAGACATGGTGTTTTGATATATAGAAAGAGAGACATGGTGTTTTGATATATAGAAAGAGAGACATGGTGTTTTTATATATAGAAAAAGAGACATGTTTTGAGTGAGAGAGAGAGAGAGAGACATGGTGTTTTGATACAGAGAGAGAGAGAGAGAGACATGGTGTTTTGATACAGAGAGAGAGAGAGAGAGACATGGTGTTTTGATAGAGAGAGACATGGTGTTTTGATAGAGAGAGGGGGAGAGACATAGTGTTTTGATAGAATGAGGGAGAGAGACATGGTGTTTTGATAGAATGAGGGAGAGAGACATGGTGTTTTGATAGAATGAGGGAGAGAGACATGGTGTTTTGATAGAATGAGGGAGAGAGACATGGTGTTTTGATAGAGAGAGGGAGAGAGACATGGTGTTTTGATAGAGAGAGGGAGAGAGACATGGTGTTTTGATAGAGAGAGGGAGAGAGACATGGTGTTTTGATAGAGAGAGGGAGAGAGACATGGTGTTTTGATAGAGAGAGAGAGAGACATAGTGTTTTGATAGAGAGAGAGAGAGAGACATGGTGTTTTGATAGAGAGAGAGAGAGAGACATGGTGTTTTGATAGAGAGAGAGAGAGAGAGAGAGAGACATGGTGTTTTGAGAGAGAGAGAGAGACATGGTGTTTTGAGAGAGAGAGAGAGACATGGTGTTTTGAGAGAGAGAGAGAGACATGGTGTTTTGAGAGAGAGAGAGAGACATGGTATGTTGAGAGAGAGAGAGAGAGAGACATGGTATGTTGAGAGAGAGAGAGAGAGACATGGTATGTTGAGAGAGAGAGAGAGAGAGACATGGTATGTTGAGAGAGAGAGAGAGAGAGAGACATGGTATGTTGAGAGAGAGAGAGAGAGACATGGTATGTTGAGAGAGAGAGAGAGAGAGAGACATGGTGTTTTGAGAGAGAGAGAGAGAGACATGGTGTTTTGAGAGAGAGAGAGAGAGAGACATGGTGTTTTGAGAGAGAGAGACATTGTGTTTTGAGAGAGAGAGACATTGTGTTTTGAGAGAGAGAGAGAGACATTGTGTTTTGAGAGAGAGAGAGAGACATTGTGTTTTGAGAGAGAGAGAGAGACATTGTGTTTTGAGAGAGAGAGAGAGACATTGTGTTTTGAGAGAGAGAGAGAGAGAGAGAAAGACATGGTGTTTTGTAGAGAGAGAGAGAGAGAGAGAGAGAGATAAAGACATGGTGTTTTGAGAGAGAGAGAGACATGGTGTTTTGAGAGAGAGAGACATGGTGTTTTGAGAGAGAGAGAGAGAGACATGGTGTTTTGAGAGAGAGAGAGCCATGGTGTTTTGATAGTGAGAGAGCCATGGTGTTTTGATAGTGAGAGAGCTATGGTGTTTTGATAGTGAGAGAGACATGGTGTTTTGATAGTGAGAGAGACATGGTGTTTTGATAGTGAGAGAGACATGGTGTTTTGATAGTGAGAGAGACATGGTGTTTTGATAGTGAGAGAGACATGGTGTTTTGATAGTGAGAGAGACATGGTGTTTTGATAGTGAGAGAGACATGGTGTTTTGATAGTGAGAGAGACATGGTGTTTTGATAGTGAGAGAGACATGGTGTTTTGATAGTGAGAGAGACATGGTGTTTTGATAGTGAGAGAGACATGGTGTTTTGATAGTGAGAGAGACATGGTGTTTTGATAGTGAGAGAGACATGGTGTTTTGATAGTGAGAGAGACATGGTGTTTTGATAGTGAGAGAGACATGGTGTTTTGATAGTGAGAGAGACATGGTGTTTTGATAGTGAGAGAGACATGGTGCTTTGATAGTGAGAGAGACATGGTGCTTTGATAGAGAGAGAGACATGGTGTTTTGATAGAGAGAGAGAGACAGGGTGTTTTGATAGAGAGAGAGAGACAGGGTGTTTTGATAGAGAGAGAGAGACAGGGTGTTTTGATAGAGAGAGAGAGAGACATGTTTTGAGAGAGAGAGAGAGTGACAGACATGTTTTGAGAGAGAGAGAGAGAGAGAGACAGACATGTTTTGAGAGAGAGAGAGAGAGAGAGACAGACATGTTTTGAGAGAGAGAGAGAGAGAGAGAGAGACATGTTTTGAGAGAGAGAGAGAGACATGTTTTGAGAGAGAGAGAGAGACATGTTTTGAGAGAGAGAGAGAGACATGTTTTGAGAGAGAGAGAGAGACATGTTTTGAGAGAGAGAGAGAGACATGTTTTGAGAGAGAGAGAGAGACATGTTTTGAGAGAGAGAGAGAGACATGTTTTGAGAGAGAGAGAGAGACATGTTTTGAGAGAGAGAGAGAGACATGTTTTGAGAGAGAGAGAGAGACATGTTTTGAGAGAGAGAGAAAGACATGTTTTGAGAGAGAGAGAGACATGTTTTGAGAGAGAGAGAGACATGTTTTGAGAGAGAGAGACATGTTTTGAGAGAGAGAGACATGTTTTGAGAGAGAGAGACAGGTTTTGAGAGAGAGAGACAGGTTTTGAGAGAGAGAGACAGGTTTTGAGAGAGAGAGACATGTTTTGAGAGAGAGAGAGAGAGAGAGACATGTTTTGAGAGAGAGAGACATGTTTTGAGAGAGAGAGAGAGAGAGAGTGACATGTTGTTTTGAGAGAGAGAGAGACATGGTGTTTTGAGAGAGAGAGAGAGACATGGTGTTTTGAGAGAGAGAGAGAGACATGGTGTTTTGAGAGAGAGAGAGAGACATGTTTTGAGAGAGAGAGAGAGACATGGTGTTTTGATAGAGAGAGAGAGAGAGAGACATGGTGTTTTGATAGAGAGAGAGAGACATGGTGTTTTGATAGAGAGAGAGAGATAGAGACATGGTGTTTTGATAGAGAGAGAGAGGGAGAGAGACATGGTGTTTTGAGAGAGAGAAAGAGAGAGGGACATGGTGTTTTGAGAGAGAGAGAGAGACATGGTGTTTTGATAGAGAGAGAGAGACATGGTGTTTTGATAGAGAGAGAGAGAGAGAGACATAGTGTTTTGAGAGAGAGAGAGAGAGAGAGAGAGACATGGTGTTTTGATAGAGAGAGAGAGAGAGAGAGATGGTGTTTTGATAGAGAGAGAGAGACATGGTGTTTTGATAGAGAGAGAGAGACATGGTGTTTTGATAGAGAGAGAGAGACATGGTGTTTTGATAGAGAGAGAGAGACATGGTGTTTTGATAGAGAGAGAGAGAGAGACATGGTGTTTTGATAGAGAGAGAGAGAGAGACATGGTGTTTTGATAGAGAGAGAGGGGGGAGAGAGAGAGACATGGTGTTTTGATAGAGAGAGAGCGACATGGTGTTTTTATAGAGAGAGACATGGTGTTTTGATAGAGAGAGACATGGTGTTTTGATAGAGAGAGAGAGATAGAGACATGGTGTTTTGATAGAGAGAGAGAGATAGAGACATGGTGTTTTGATAGAGAGAGAGAGGGAGAGAGACATGGTGTTTTGATAGAGATTGAGAGGGAGAGAGACATGGTGTTTTGAGAGAGAGAAAGAGAGAGGGACATGGCGTTTTGAGAGAGAGAGAGAGAGAGACATGGTGTTTTGATAGAGAGAGAGAGAGAGAGAGAGAGACATGGTGTTTTGATAGAGAGAGAGAGACATGGTGTTTTGATAGAGAGAGAGAGACATGGTGTTTTGATAGAGAGAGAGAGAGAGAGAGACATGGTGTTTTGATAGAGAGAGAGAGAGAGAGACATGGTGTTTTGATAGAGAGAGAGAGAGACATGGTGTTTTGATAGAGAGAGAGAGAGAGAGACATGGTGTTTTGATAGAGAGAGAGAGAGAGAGACATGGTGTTTTGATAGAGAGAGAGAGAGAGAGAGAGAGACATGGTGTTTTGATAGAGAGAGAGAGAGAGACATGGTGTTTTGATAGAGAGAGACATGGTGTTTTGATAGAGAGAGAGAGAGACATGGTGTTTTGATAGAGAGAGAGAGAGACATGGTGTTTTGATAGAGAGAGAGAGAGACATGGTGTTTTGATAGAGAGAGAGGGGGGAGAGAGAGACATGGTGTTTTGATAGAGAGAGAGAGAGAGACATGGCGTTTTTATAGAGAGAGACATGGTGTTTTGAGAGAGAGAGAGAGACATGGTGTTTTGATAGAGAGAGAGAGACATGGTGTTTTGATAGAGAGAGAGAGACATGGTGTTTTGATAGAGAGAGAGAGAGAGACATGGTGTTTTGATAGAGAGAGAGAGAGAGAGAGACATGGTGTTTTGATAGAGAGAGAGAGAGAGAGAGAGAGAGACATGGTGTTTTGATAGAGAGAGAGAGAGAGAGAGAGAGACATGGTGTTTTGATAGAGAGAGAGAGAGAGACATGGTGTTTTGATAGAGAGAGAGAGAGAGACATGGTGTTTTGATAGAGAGAGAGAGAGAGAGAGACATGGTGTTTTGAGAGAGAGAGAGACATGGTGTTTTGAGAGAGAGAGAGAGACATGGTGTTTTGATAGAGAGAGAGAGACATGGTGTTTTGATAGAGAGAGAGAGACATGGTGTTTTGATAGAGAGAGAGAGAGAGAGACATGGTGTTTTGATAGAGAGAGAGAGAGAGAGACATGGTGTTTTGATAGAGAGAGAGAGAGAGAGAGACATGGTGTTTTGATAGAGAGAGAGAGAGAGACATGGTGTTTTGATAGAGAGAGAGAGAGAGACAGACATGGTGTTTTGATAGAGAGAGAGAGAGAGACATGGTGTTTTGATAGAGAGAGAGAGAGAGACATGGTGTTTTGATAGAGAGAGAGAGAGAGACATGGTGTTTTGATAGAGAGAGAGAGAGAGACATGGTGTTTTGATAGAGAGAGAGAGAGAGAGAGACATGGTGTTTTGATAGAGAGAGAGGGGGAGAGAGAGAGACATGGTGTTTTGATAGAGAGACAGAGAGAGACATGGCGTTTTTATAGAGAGAGACATGGTGTTTTGAGAGAGAGACAGGCGATGTATTCATAGAGAGAGTATAGGATTATATATATATATATATATATATATATATATATATATATATATATATATATATATATATATGTCAGGTTCATATTATATTCCAATAACCATCTGTTTATTATTTTAATTTTTTCACATTTCAAAAAACATTTCTGTGAGATATATTTTTTACGTTCCGTTTCATTTATCTTCAGCCAAACAACATTTTTATGTCAATATCTTTGTTACTATCTGACAATCATCAAGCTGAATCTTTTACGGAGACTGCAAAGTAAAAGAGCACTGATAGTATATGCTAATACATATATTGTCATTAATTATTATATATATATATAAATATATATATATATATATATATATATATATATATATCCTAAATATATTAACATTTAAACGCATTGTGCCCATTTAATTCTATGATACAACATAGACTTTTGAAATACAGTATATATAGGAAACAGCAAATATCCCCATAAACACATTTAGATGTTAATTTGCATATTTTTAATATAAACAGCTTTTAATAATATTTTGTAATATGCAGTTGTAGTTTTGCAGTCTCATATTTTCTTATATATACACAATATTTTTGTCGATAGTAAAACGTCTGAGGTCACTGCAATACTGAGAACAGATATTACACTTTGATCTCAGGCAAAAGGCCAAGTAACTATAAAACTAATGTTTTTATGGCTAGGCATTTATTAAATAAATAAAAAATGATTTAATCTATTATATTATCTTTTGGGGTGTGTAATGTAATATCTAGTCTGGTGTCATGAGACCATCTTCCCAGGGACTACCTTCTCCTTTTTGGGAAGGGGAGAGTAGCGTCGTATCCATGATATTCTACTTACAGATATTATCTTTGAGACGATCCTCCCAGGTATTACCTCCTTTTATTGGGAGGAGTATAGTAGTATAGTATATGTTCGTTCCTCATCATACAATCCTTCCATAATTTCTACTCCGTTTTGGGGAGGTAGTGTACTATGTTCTATTGTCATATCCTCCCAGGCATTAATTCCTCCTTTTATGGGAGGGGGGCTTCGTCATGACACTCTCAGGCATTACACCATCTTTTGGGGGTCAGTATAGAATATGTCTGTTCAGCATGATAACATCCTCCCAGGCTAGCAAAAATATGCGACCAGAGGGAGGGTGAGAGTTATAGATAGAGTAACATAGAGAGACAGGAGGTACCTTTAAATCTTAAATAACAAAATGTATTTTCAGTAAAACTACGGGTCGGGGTAGACAGTCGCACATATCAAAACGGTTGTTGCTGAACCAGTAAAAATAATGGAGTCCTTTTTGACCAATTTTTGTTAACTCTCAACGGCACTGTACACATCACCGGGTCAGACTTTTTACGTTTGGTTACCATTTAAATACCAACGAATTTACCTTGTTTATCCCTCTCACCACCCACAATTTTTTTGTGTTAACAATCGTGATAAAATAATCCTACTCAACCATAAGTAGAATAAACGAAACAGAAATATGTAAATACACATTTGGCCCCTGCGGCTTTTATGTCGGCCATATTTATTTCATCTGTTATTTGGGGTACCTAATGTAAATAGATCGAAATCGCTCATTTCTGGAGATTTACAGTATTTCGAGCATGTTTAATTGAATAACAACAACATCAAAGCAATATATAGTTAGTAAGTAAACTAATAAGTACAAATAGACTTGCTCCCACTGCAGCAAGGTCGGTTTTTCGGGCCATTGTAGCTTTTTACGGCAGATAACTAAAATTTTTACTGCTAACCCTAAGTCCGAGTGGCTGCTAGTAACGAATGTTTTGAACATTCTAACATCACAAAATAATATCGGCTATGAAAGAGTTGAAACTAATACAAATGAGTGCTCTGAAAGAGTGAAAAATAATATCGGGTACAAAATTGACTTCGGTAAGAGGAGATAATACAAAACGGAGAATAAACTAAACGAAATTGCTCCAATCGAGAAAGTTTGGGCATTTTCATATTCAATAAAGAAACAGTGTTCGCTGTTATTATTGCCATTTTGGATTTTAAAAAAACACAAAAAAACATCTAATTCTATTACTTTCGGTTGGTTGTCTGCCCCTGCCTTCAAAAAAGGAAAGCAAATAAAGTGTGAGTGACAGCTAAACCGCAGAAGTGCCTAAGTTACTCGTCTACTAACCTGGATGAGTTTATTTGTGTTTTAACTTATTTTAAAGCGTTTTTTTTTGTTCAAAACAAACCTGGTGACCACCTGTTCAATTATAACGAAAAACAAAATGGCTGTTCATGAGCCCAGCACGGAGATCCTTGATAATTGGTGAAAAATCGAAAAATAAACAAAATAGTGTTAGAAACACACCCAATAAATGTCCCCAATCGTGGGAAAATGTAATGTCCTACAACTACTTTGCTTTATTTTCGTTTTTTGAGCGATTATCGAAACAGTCATTTCAGCCATTTTTATTTTCATTCTAACTGAACAGGTAGAAACCAGGTTTGTTTTGAACAAAACAACTCTTTAAAATAAGTTAAAACACAAATAAACTTATTCTAGTAGAAGAGTAACTT
This sequence comes from Sepiola atlantica, assembly GCA_963556195.1. Taxonomy (NCBI): domain Eukaryota; kingdom Metazoa; phylum Mollusca; class Cephalopoda; order Sepiida; family Sepiolidae; genus Sepiola; species Sepiola atlantica. Next base: position 134,034,025 of record OY744524.1, read on the forward strand.
ATCTTGCCTTTCGTAACATTTATTTGTTGCCTATTTGGGTTTTTTACCCCTTTTTCATTCTGTTAGCTGTCGTGATAAATGCCCAGAAAGTTCAAAATCATCAAATATACTTGCTCCCACTGCAGCAAGGTGCGATTTAACGCGGAGTACTCCAGTTTCCACAAAAAAAAGGAGCACTCTGGATAGGTGCAAAAATTGCAGTTATCAAACCCGCCTGCATTCTACTCAGACAACCCGCAATAAACCAATCCCTCATCCCCAAGGAGTTAATGCCTGGGAGGATGGCCACCTAGGACCCAACAGAACCGTACTTGACTAAGATGAGAACCTAGAATTAGACTTGTTCGTGCAATTTTAGATGTAGTGCCAATATTAAGAAGGATCCACCATCGTTTCAGTCATGCAGAGTGTAGATTTACAACACTAACACAATGACAGAAAAACAGGTTTCTTGTGACAGTTTTACGATTCAAACCATCCGTAGTTCGCTATTATCACGTGACAGCAGACATTTTTGCCAAGTTGTGTAGAATGAGTTATAGGAAAACGAACAGATACAAACGGACTATAATAGAACGATACATATATATATATATATATATATATATAGATAGATAGATAGATAGATAGATAGATAGATAGATAGATAGATAGATACACTAAATGTGGCTTACATTAAGAATTATTTTAAAAGTTCTATCGGAAAAGATATTGAGCTCTATGTCTGCACAACGTCTGCCCTCATCTTGTTTTCGATTTTGAGAAGTTGATTTCCATATATGTAACGTAAAATGAACTTCTTAAAAACGGTCGTTCAAACATCAATTCCGAAACCGAATCAAGAGAGCTGACATTTTTACATATAAAGGGCTCAATATCTTTTCAGATATAATTCATTATTAGAAAGCTTTAAGTAATATTAATTATTTATTTTAACAAAAAAGATTTTCTCATCTTTATACCATACGGTCAGATACCCCCTTATATATATATATATATATATATATATATATATATATATATATATGCATAAAAATCTAATTAGGGTCGACACTGGATCAAATTAATATTAAGACTTATCAAAATATATTATTAATCCTCGAGTGGCCACCGGACCTTGATAAGTGCTGACCCATCAGTAAAAAAAAAAACTATCTAAAATGATATTGAGTCTTTTGTGTGTGCAGGGTCTGCTGTCTTGGTTTCATCTGGATTCCGATTTCAAGTTTATTTTCATATATATCAAGAAAAATCTTACGAATAGTGATAAAAAAACTTATAGACACTTTCTAATAATAATAATTAATGACAAATGTTAAATCTAAATTAAAAAATAAAATATATTTCGTTCTTTAACAATATCATGATGGACAGCCGTATTAAACCGCTTTTTAACAGTCAAATAATAATAATTTTTAAAAATCATTAAAAAAAGATTTTAAAAAGTAAAATAAAGATGTGAATAGCTTATTGAGATGTTAAGTAACGTAAAATTTATGAATAAATACTGTTATTTTGTTTTCGAAATACTGGATACAACTTGGAAAATAAAAAGCGAGAAATACCTTTTGTGGTAAGAAAGTGATTACGCAAATTCTTTTACACAAAAAACCTGAGAATCTCTAATTCGAAAAAAGAAAAGAAAATAGAATACTGACAACAAAGACAGAACTCCATGATGAATGAAGGCTTCTTATTTTAGAGAATGAGAATAAAACATGCAATTAACTCAATAATACCATCACGTTTTGTTTGTTTTTTTTTTACTTTAAAAATATAAGTATTTATTTAGCAAAATGATCTGACTTTATACTACTCCACTCTAGACATCTGTCAAAAGATAATCCTTAACTAAAACTCCAGGGTAGGATACGTCAAAAAGGATTGGAAAAAGACATTTATTACTGATCATTACCATTTTTTTTTTTTTTTTTTTTTTTTTTTTTTTTTTAAATCGGGCTTAAAAACTTATTCGTTAAGAAAAGAAAATCTCCAAAAGGGTAATTTCTATTTTATAAAAGCATTAAAGTTATAAACAAAGTTAAATCATAAGTGACAAAAATTACGATTGCAATTAACTGGTGATAATTTTTTAAATCTTATTCTATCAAAAATACTGATTCAACTTATTTTAATTAAATTATTTAAGATCACGATTTCTAGATGTAGATTTGTTTCCTCAGAGCAAAACACTTTTGCCAATTAATTAAAATTGAAACTTGATTGTCGATTGCTGATTTAGTATCTCTAGAAGGAATGGTGGAAGGGTGCAAAAAAGATGGCGTGATAACGTGTGTTCCTGGACATAAACTGGCGACAGTTAAGACAGGATAGATAATATTATTACAGTAAAAATGGGGAAAAGAAACGATTGAAGATTATTAAATATTACATTGACAATATTATTTTTTTTTAATTTTAAACTCAATAGTAATTCCTTTATAAAATAAAATATGAAAACCAAAAATAAACATTTCAATTACTAAGTCAGAGATTTATTTAAATTTTACCCGAAACGAAAATTTTACTTTTTAAAATGTTTTTTTCTTCAAAGACAATATGTAGACAAACGAAAACGTACACAAAAAAGTTAAGCTTAAAGTAAGTAATACTCTTTACAGGTTGTTTATTTTTTATTTATTTTAGTATAAATTCCATAGAAGGCAGAATAAACAGAAGTGAATTAAGATATATATATATATATATATATATATATGTTATAAAATTTTACACTCTGACGAAATATTTCTACTGATGTGATTTTGTCTTATATTTTGTGGTTTATCCATATTTCCATTTTATTTTTTTCTATACATTCTGTCGGATACGCCAAGTGAGCTACACAAAGGTTTGTGCTTCATTCCATCGCAGGAACGTGTCAGGCTAACATCCTGACGATTTCCTTCGAGAGATCAAAACACCTTTGTGTGGCTCTTGCCATGATTTTTTATTACTACGACAAAGCTTTGCTCGTGTATTGAGCACTATTGATGACAATACTGAAAAAAAGATATATACGTAATATTTTGTAAGTATATATATGAAACAGTAATATATATATATACATGTGTGTACATGAATGCATAAATAAGTACATGTGTGTGTAAACTAAAAATAAAGAGACAAAAAATATACAAACACGAAGTTTACGTAAAACTAACTTTACGCATGTGTAAATAAATAAATTTATCTCCAACAATGTACAAACCCAAAAAATCTGCCCCATCAAATGAACATACATATATAATATTGGCATAAATAGATAAATAAATCGTTAATTGTAAAAAAAAACAAATAGAAAGTATTTACAATATAAAAAAAAACGTCACAGTACTTTTTTACTACCAATACGATTTGACTGAGCATACTTAGACGATGCATATATCGTTAAAGTATGCGACATATCTATATGTGTGAATGTATGTATATATTCTTGCATTATTCATTGTTCTCGTTTATTTTAATGAAGCAAAAGAAGGACTAACCTGGACAATATTGTTGAGAAAAGTCCATCTTCGTTGGACGTGATCTTAAGTATCCATTGGACCTGAAAGCCATGTTGTTCGACTTGGTTAAAAAGAAAACTTTTACCTGGTTTTCGATTATGTATAGATACGAATGTAGATATGTTTGAGTTTATTTTTTATTTTTATTTTTTAATTACGTATGAATAATGATTATATTTACTGTGTATGTTTTATACGTATGTGTGGTTTAAATGATGTTGTCTTCTTTACTGGTTTCTTAAAAAAATTCCCTTTTTTTTTGGGGAAAAGCCAAGTGACTTGTCACTCTATACAATATGTTTAATATATATATAGATATATATATATATATATTCTTAAAATATTTATAAAATTTTAACTTCTTTCTTCCTACAGTGGAAGAAATAATAACAATAATAATAATATCAATAATAAGTAATAATAATTAATAGGTGGGATAGAATTTTTCTTGTAGCTTTTTTCTTATATTGGTTAAAGATGGAGATATATATATTTATATATATATATTATTTATGTGTGTGTGTATATATTTTATATATGTATATCTTTCTTTCTTTCTATATAAATATAGATATATTTTTTAAACTTTTTTTTCTGCTTTTTCAACGATGTTTTCTTTTCTCACACATTTCCACGGGTTTCAAAAACAAATAAAAAAACGAAAAAGCAACTTCAGCTGTACATTTAAGTTTAAAATAAATCCGATCTCCCTGAAATCCATACTAAAAACTACTACCGACTTTTAATGCAGAAAGGTAGAGGGAGTAGAGATTACCTACTCTCATTATTCTCTCTCCCTTTCCACGTTTTCCCCTCCTTCTTTATCTATCAGCCTTTCACTTTCTAATTTTTCAAAAAAATCTTCCTCCCACTCCCTCTTTATTTGCTTTATAGTTCGCCTTGTAAAGTGCAGGATTGGTGGGTGACGGGAGGAGTATAGAAAACCGTTGGAGAGAGAGGAAGGTTTACAGTGGCGGTTAGAGTTTGTAAAAGCGAAGAAAGACACAAATGTTTAACAATCATTTTTTAATTTTTTAATCAACATCCACTTTTAAATCTATCGAAAAAAATTATTGAGAAAATATCAGAAACATATAATTATAATTTTAAAAAATTGAAGTAAATAACATTGTCATTGTCAACGTCGGAGAGTAGACAAGGGCGAATAATTTTAGCAACCGTCAGTTGTCTCCTCTTTGTTAGGCATTTGTTTTCTTCACTTTCCGCTAGGCGATACTGCATCTTCACGCCTTTTCTAATTTCTCTCTCTCTCTCTCTCTCTCTCTCTCTCTCTCTCTCTCTCTCTCTCTCTCTCTCTTTAATTTACTTTATTCCAATAATATAGACAGGTTGCCTTCACACACACACACACATACATATATTATATGTATACTTTTTTCTCCATTTGATGACATTTTCTCTCTTCAATTTGATCAAATACACCTGGTAAACTCTAATGAAATTCACTATAATTAATAATTTGAAAATCATGTTATCTCACCAAAACATACTCTCACATAAAATATAAATTGTTTTGAACATATATTGGCAGATATGTAAACATATGGTACAGGGTAATCCAAATACGGTGCTTTTTGACATAACAATCCCTGATAAAAAAATGTTTAAAGATTGTGTAGACAATATTATTCCAAGTTTGAGTGAAAACAAACAAGTAGTTTATTTTTATTTAAAACAAAACCACCAGTTAACCGTTGGTCCAGTATTTGTTATATATATTATTAAATATATAATTTATCAACTTTGACATTGATCGATAATGTTACAAGGATTACAAAGCCAAAGGGTTTCACAAAGTCAGAATGCATTGTGATGGCATATTATACTCCTCTCTCTCTCTCTCTCTCTCACACTCTCTCTCTTAAATATTTACATCATTCCATTTCTCTCTCACCACTTCTCTTATCATTCGCCCTTTATGTACATTATTCAACTTTCTTCCCAACATCTAAAACATTTATGTACAGGTGAAGTGAGCACGATGACAAGCAAGATGACAGCATCTTCAGAGTTTTAGTAATATATGATGGACTCTCCCGTCGATTGCGACGTATGAGGTTCCAACAACTTAGTAATATATATATATATATATATATATATATATATATATATATATATATATATATATATATATATTTCGGCAGCAAGTCGTTTATTAGACATATGTCGTTGAAGACCACGGAGTTCTCCCTCTTTATGATCTTTCTTGTCAGTTTCTCGACTCTGCGAGCGATTCGTCGGGTTTCTGGTATCAATTGATGGATCATGGCGCTTAATGTTGTGTCTAGGGCCATTTCTCGAGTGCTTTCGGTCTCGCGACCATCTGCAGGAGTTTGTGTGTTGTTGTTGTTGTTTGTAAAGAGCCGTATTTATGGTTTTATTTTTGGTATATCTAATTATTTGTATATGTATATATACATATATATATATATCTTTATTCTTTTATTTACTTATTAATTTATTTATTTATTAATTTGTTTTATTTATTTTATTTTTTATCTATGATTATTATTGTGTATTAATTGTTGAAGACTGACACTAACTAACACTAAGATCATGCATAAAAATAACTGCACTAACAGACTAAAAATCTTCGAAGCCCTATACATAAAAAAATTACAACCCACAATTAATAAAATAGCATTCACCACCGGTACTAACGCCTTATCAGATCATAAAGAGGGAGAACTCTGTGGTCTTCAACGATATATATATATATATATATATATATATATATATATATATATATATATATATATATATATTTAAAACGAAATAGTAGTCACCCATCTTAATAAATATAAGAGAACATAACTTGTGGTATGACTAATCATGTATGTATCCATACATGAACTGAGGCAGTTTTCTCTGATGCAGTCTTATCAACAGCGCATCCACAACGCTCAGCAAGATGTAACTGGAGACCCAACAGAGGGGTACACCACATCGAAGACAACAATTAATTGGATAGTGAAATCTGCTACCATACTTCAACATCACCATTGGCGAAAACTGCCAAGTATTGAATTTTCTAGCTCCACTGTTAATCCTCTTTCCATGGTAGATTGAACAACTATCTCCACAACCTCACCTAGAGAAGTACTGAATAATCATATCAATCTATGTCAACAGAAAACTGATAGCAGTCCTGGGAAAAAAATCTTAGACCACTATTCCTGCAAAGGACAAGTCTCTATCTGCACCCCAAGCCATAGGGGAATAAAAACCGTTTTGATGGCCTCTGACAACTTAATGACCAACAGATTGGACTTCACATCGGCAGAGACATTTCTTCTGATGCCCAACAATATCGACATGTACGATTTCACACACAAAAACACAGGTAGGTTAGGTAGTTAAGGGAGTCTGAAAGATACTAAAGGCTCAGATTGGTCAAGCAAGCTGTTAGGAGAGGGGAGCCTTTTGAAATAGTCAGCAGGTAAGTTAAGGCAATTATTGAATATCAGTGGTAGCTTGTAGATGCCCATATGTGTGTGATCTCCAACCCCATGGCTGCCTATATAAGAAAATGGTTATTGAATGGACCTAAACATTTATAATGCAACCAACCCAGCGGGAGGTGATTGTTTGCAGAATTGAATAAATCAATATTATGAACACCTACAGTGGTTCACACTCCATCCCCGGTTCCACATCACAGGATGTAATACTGGGCATTATTGAATCAGTGACGGTGGACACACCTACAACTTGGTGTTCTATGATGGTGGTTGCACCAAAAAGGCGTACTGTAGACCTGCAGAAGCTCAATGCTGCTACCATGAGTAAGACCCACCAATCAGGAATCGTTAGTGCGAACACACACTAGAAAAAAACATTCTGGATCCATAGAATGGCTACCATAGCCTTCCCCTCTTCTCAGCTGCATAAGACATGACTACTTTCATCACCGAATGGTGCAGATACTGGTATCTTCAGGGCCTACAAAGATTGTATGCATCGGCAACTGCATACATGCACAGATTTGGCAATATGAAAACCAGCAATATAGCTAATTTCACTCTGCTGGAAGATGACTGTAATTTCCTTGCTGGGTGATTAGTCACAGAATAGAGTTCTAGAAACTTTTCATCAATATTTACCTGATCATGAGAACAGATGCCTATGGATGTCTCTATACAACATCACTGTCTGATGAGGTCAACTTCTTCTTAAGTCTAACTTTACTAAACAAGCTACTTCTAAAACACTACCTAGCTAAGCCAATCAGAGCCTCTCGTATCACTCAGCAACTATTCTTTATGAAACAATATCGAATTTGTCAAAAATATTTTCAATGTCGACACCGTAGATTTTTTTTGTTGCTCATGCCAAAATATAGATGTGCTTAGGGATTTTTATGATGAGAAGTTTGTTTTCATTTTCTTTTAATTTTTAATTATATATGATTTTTACTTTTATGATTTATTTATTTTATTATAATAAATTAAATTAAATCAAATTTATTGGCAAAATATAGCGCCAATGAATAAAAATGTATCACATGAAACCGTTTGAAGGTACAAACGTAAATACAATATGGATGAATCGCACATCGAGCATACTTAGAGTTATCGCCCCTGCTCATAACCTAATACCTAATTCTTTTTTCTTTAGATAAGGGCTAACAGGATTAGGCATAATGGAACTAAAAGTTTATGACATAGTCTTTCAGGTAGGTTGGTTTCACTCTATGTCTGGGGTGACAACCATGCCCATATGTATGTGGATTTTGTATATGTTGGCCCTTAACTGGGAGCCGACAAACTTCTGAATGTAGATCAAACCGTTTTTCTTGAATGACACCAAGTACCATTCACAGCCATTATTTTTTGTCAGGTCACTGTGAAGATACAGAATGTCCCTAACATCCACTTCTGTACTTGGCTTATGTGAGCAGTTAGGACCCTTAAAGCGTTCACTGTAGACATGGTTGGCATTGCGCTTGTGATGCTGTTCTTTCATCAAATCCATATCATCGAAGTAAATGTGCTCGTTGGTAAACTGGTCCCGATGATACAGGATCTCTCTGGGAGACAAAGTGATTCAACTTTACTGTTCAGCGTACAGTAAGTTACAGATGTCAGCGACAAGATTGCTGTTGGGTTTTTTGGATTACCTGTCTCTATTAAGATATGTTGAGTGAGTATGAACCTATCGTTTTTGAGGGACTTGAAGCTGGGGTCAGAGTTTGTCCTTATGACTGCAGGTGGATTATTGATGAGTCTGATAGACAAGCAGGCCTTTAGAATGGCATCTCGCAATATCTCCTTTTTCTCATCTGGTACAAAGAGTGCAATAGTGTATGAACTGACTAAAATCAGTTGTCCATTCCTTTTGATGACATCAGCAGCGAACCTATGCCCAAGCACATTCAGGAGATCTTCACTGGACTGAGGTACAGCTATGAGGGGAACTGCGGATACAATTTCGTTTACAGCTGCCGCCAAGTCCACGGCATAGAAGTATTGACTCACCACCTGTCTCATTTTGTGTTTGGTAGAATGTCCTAGCTTAATATGTAATGCCATTAATAAGTCATGGAACAACAATTGCATCCTGTTGTGGTAGAAGGGGATCATTACGGTGAACAACCACAACACCATCTTGAGCAAATGTGATGGTCTGAAGACAATGCAAAGGGAGATAACTTAACATAAGGAAGCTTTGAGGATTCCCTGATTATCTCCGCAAGTAAAGTCCTAAATACGGTGGCCTTTTCCTGCTCCCACACAAAGGAGCAGACTTGACATGTTGCGTAAAGAATTTGGTAGTGAGTACTCAACTATATGATCAGTTGAGTAACAGAATAAGTAAAACTGAAAAGAACATTAAAAGCCGGTCTATATGAAAGCTGAAATGTGTTATGTTCAGATGGGCAAGTTCATTATCTGAGCTTTGATTGGCTGCTAGTTCATGGTTGGATAATCTAATATATAAATATTGCTTCATTCAAGCAATATTTACATATGGAATATTGGAGCCATTTATGCTGGTAACTGATTTGATTTTATACCCCCGTCCCATGCACGAATGTAATGGTGTTTGGGAAAGAATGAGTTCCTTTTGGCCTGGTTGATTGTGAGGGAGTAACCTGGACAATGCTCCGGTCGATTTTGCTGGCATTTGTTCAGTAGCATTGGGTGATGTTATCATGTGTCCTCTGGTTTGTGGCACTGGTGTACAAGGTGCATGGGAATCCCAAGGTGTTGGTTTGGGAAATTCAGGCAAAGCATTGGGAATGGGGAATTGAATTACAGCTGTTGCAAGTTTTCTGAAGAATCTGTGGTTTTGCAGACTGATGCTGCCTGACCCATCAGTCCTGATCTAATACTCATGGTTAGGGAGAGTTTTGACAAGGCGGGCTGTTGTGTCCCAGAAACGATTGTTTGGGTGTTGTATCGAGACTCTTTCTCTTTCTCAGAGTGGGCATAGAGTATGCAGTGCGGTTGTACCGCTCTGTGAGGTGAGCGTTGCATTGAAATAAGCTTATCTCACAGTTCTTAGCTGCAGCTATCCATTTTGCATGTGGTTTATATAGTTATGGTTGGGATGGTATGAAGTCAGCAGTGGAGCAAGCGTTGTGCTAAGGATAGACCAATGCCTTGGATAGGGGTGTTGCGATATTGCAGGATGTCTCGGGTGACACTGTCATTATTCAATGAGCCCTGAGGACCTGTATTTCCATGAGTTATCCTCTTTGCTGTTTTTACAGCAAGCTCTGCTCGGCCATTAGATTGAGGGTATGCTACTGAGGACTGTCTGTGCTCCTCACACCATGTCTTGAGGAACTGCTGAAAAAAGTCGGGATTAAAATGTAGGCCAAAATCGCTGCTTAGTTCTTCTGAGGTGCCATATGTGTGGAATAGTTTCTGACAAATACATATTAGTTTTGAGATGATAGCATTACCTGGTTTTAGATGGTACAAAATAATCCAGCCAGTGAGTCTGTCTGCACAGACAAGGTATGCAATGTGTCCAACGTAAAAAGAGTCAATCTTGGGCCTAGGTAAATGTAAATGGTTCACGTGGCTGACTTGGCGCAATGCTTGTACATACGAGGCAATTGATTCTGAAGTTGCTTATGGATGGATTTATGCCGGGCCAATATACCGATTCATTGGCATGGGCTTTCATGCCAACCACGCCCTGGTGGGCTGAGTGTAAATAGTGTAGCACTTTTCCTCTGAGAGATTTGGGCACCACGATTCTCCCATCCATCAGTGCTAAGCCCCTGTCAGTACTGAGTCGATGGTGTACCTCCCAGAAGTCACGGATTTCTGGTTCAGTAAGGGAATGTTTGGAGGAAATCCCTGTTGTATCATGTTGATCAGAGTTGTGTAACACAGATCATTTCGGCCTGATGCACGTAGCCGATAGGATTGTATTATCCCTATAATCAGTCATAGCCTGATGGGTTGCTAACTCCAGCATCTATTTTGTCCGAGAGGTGAATATCCTCAGAGGAAGGGTGTTTAGATAATAGGGATGTAAGGGCATTCATTGTGGAGACTGGGTTGCTAGAGATGGCATCAGAACCCTTTATGCAACTTTCCTGGGCTGGATGGTAAAAAAAATGCCTGAGTGATTTCTCACTAAGCTTAAAGAGGCGTGGGTTATGTATCTCGCTAAGGTCTCTGTCACCATTAATTAAGAGCTGGTGGTCTGTTACTACTATTATGTTAGGGAAGCCCATAATGAATATACAGCATTTATCTAATGCCCAAGCAATTGCCGCTACTTCGCCATCAATGGACACGTATCTGTGCTCTGCATTGTTGCAAAATCTGCTGCCGGCAACATACGTGTACTTTCTCAGTGGACCATGCATAGTGCTTCTGTAATAGCAGGAAACCCATGCCTTCTTTACTCCACTCTAAAGCAACGCAGGTTGCTTTGTTAATATCAAAGATAGTAACACCTTTCTTTACCAAATCCATAAGGATTTTGTTGGATGTGAAAAATTCATTGTCAAGATCTTGATTTCAATTTTGTTTGACAAGGTCTCGAAAGGGATACATTATGGGGCTTAGTGAATGTGGGCATACTAGTTGGTTAACTCATCCAAACCAAGACCATGCATCATTTATATTCTTTGTGATAGGAAAGTTGATAATTACATTGAGTGAATTTTCTGAAGAGGCTACTCCTGATGATGTTACATGAAGATCTCCAAACTGAAATACATTCTGGCAAAATTGGAATTTATTTTTGTTAAGGACAATTCCGTTTTTTGCACAAAGTGATAGGTAATCAAATCTATGGTAGAAGGCATCTCCTATACTATGTCAAAAAGGAGTGTATCATCAACGACTTTCACTTTGTAAGAAATGTTTTTAATGATCTTATCATATCTACGTGTATAGGCATCACCAGAGGCTAAGTATCCCTGAGGCATCCGGCGATACATGAATCGGATCCATTCCATGATGAAGGTTGTAAGTGGCTGAGATTCTTCATCTAGAGGGATCAAGTGATAACCGTCCATTGCATCCAAGACAGTGGGAGGTGACGGTGGCTAAGTGGTTAACGACACGGACTGACAACCTGAGTGTGCTAAGTTTGAATCCAGTTCGTTTCACAGAACCACTTTCACTTAGGATGTTGGCAACCATCACGTGGCCTCTCTTGTAAGTACCCAATGTCTTTCCCAAAAAGAATTCTAACTAGAAAGATATTGGTAAAACCAAGGCCAACAATAGAATCATCTGATTCATACGAAATGAATAAATGAATCCAAGACTGTTTTTTCATGTTGGATGGTACCTGTAATGTCAATTAGAATGGCGAGCTAGTGTGGTGTGTCTTGCATCTTTTTTTGCAGTGATTACCATAGTGCCACACCAATCTGTAAGGGTACCAACGGGAACTAGGGTAAAAATGTGTCTTTTGACATCATTCCAAAGGGTGCATTGCCCTTGCTCCTTGAAATGATAAGGCACAGGAATTAGGTTGTGTCTCGCTTTAGGAACTGCTTCATCTTTAGCATGAATATGGGCAGCATGGCATACGACAATCGTTTTTAAATACTGTTTTGACAAATTTTTCTAGGAGCCAATCCTTAAGCATGCCAATGTTTTCTTCCGTTGAAAGAAAAGGAAGGCTTTTTGGGTGACTTTGCACTTGATTCTGACACTCGATGTGTTGTATTGCAATATTTGCCTGGGTTGATAATGTTGCCATAGGGTTTGGGGAACTTTCAGGTAGTATTCACACAGCATAGCATGCTGCCTTACTGAAATAAAGTTGCTGAATTCCCTTTCATATATAAAGGGCTTGCTTGGTTGTTTTTCTCTGAACCTCGAATTTCACAAATAACCATGACTGACATACGAGTGTGAAATCTCCCACAGCTCGAACGATTTTTCTTGATGGGACTAGGTTATTCATTGTGAGCCTCATGTTAAATAGATGCCTTGGTCCCCATAGACATATAGTGGCCCCACTATCAGGAAAGAGGTTCAGCTTTGTTCTGTAGTCACTAGGGATGTTCTTAGCCTGTCTGGGATCTGGATTTGGTGAGAATTAGATAACATACACATATATTTATATTACTTGATTTTCGCTTCTAGTCGTATATGTGCCCTTTTCTTGGTTAAATATGATGTGGGCGATAAGAGAGTCTATGGGAGCCTCGTTAATCCCAAGTCAATGTTAATTTGCTCGACACACACTCGAAAGGTGGTTAGGCTTCCCACAAGGACTGTATGTTAGACCCCATGCTGTACATTTTAACTGACGGGAGCTTGTTCCCGGGTTGTCATAGTGGTGGCTACTACAGCTCATGCAAACTTGAAAAGAGTTTGATTTAATAGAGTTATTATAGAAGTTAGAGTAGGTTCTGATACGAACATTACCTTTATCAGCTTGTGGAGAACTGTTTTTTGTTTTTTTGCGGTATGTAGACATCCACACAATATCCATGTCGGAAGTGTCAGTTATTAAAGTTTGGTTTTGCAATGCCGATACGAAAGCCTAAGAATGGCGGACATTTTGTTTGAGAGATTTAAGTGTTCCAGCTTTGGCCAGCAGATTTGCTTGGAGTGTGTCGTTCGTTATTCCTTTGAATGCTTCAGAATGAGTCTGTTCTTAACTATTCTCCTGATGAGTTGGTCCTTGATACACATGTTGGACAAATCATGTTCACAAAGGGGAGATAAAAAAAATTGCAGTCCAGGGCTGTGGCCCAGAGGCGGAAGAGGTAATTCTGTATTGTCTCAGTGTCACCCTGTAACATAGAGGCAAAAGTAAGACGCTGAACAATGGAATTTGACCTCTGAGTTGATAATGCCTCTATCATTCTTAATAGCTTGTCTGAGTCAGTTATGAAGAATTTAGGGTGGGTGCTGACTATGGCATTCTGGACGGACTCATCAGCAGAATTGTATAGCTGGATGTTGGCCTGAGATGTCGGCATACCTGTCATTTTGTGAACACCACCCAATCAATTCTGGATTTTCTGAATTGTTGGGGGGGGGGGGGGTCATTTCAAGATGGAGCTGACGGAAGTTTAGCTGCTGGTGCCTTAACATAAGTTACCTGAGCAGAGAGTTCTATAGCTTGTTCAAAGATTGAGGGGGCTTCTCTCATTGATGTGACCCCTAGCTCTTTAATTGTTCTTAGATGAGACATTTTATCACTGCATGGTATTCATAAGGCTGCATTTTCATAAATTAGCGCACAAGGTGTCACTCATCATCATCATCATCATCATCATCATCATCATTGGATTAACATCTGTTTTACATGCTGACGTGTTGGACTGCTTTTGTTAGATTTTTTATGGTGTATGTAGTGTCCTCATTAAACTCGCCATGTGTCGTTGGCTACCATATTGTTATCTTCTTCATAGCTGGTATCTACATTGAGGTTAATTGATGAATATGAACGACATAGGATATTTAATCATCACGTTCGGTTTTATGTCTGTTTTATATGCTGGCATGCGTTGCCCAGCTTTAAGAAATTGACTTCCAAACTAACCTATCTCTGGACGAGACTTTATTTATCCGTCTTTCTCTCAAGTCCATACCACTTCCTCCTAGATTTTCCTTTGCCTTCCCCTACCAACTGACGCTGCAACTTCAACTGTTCTACATCTATTAACCCAAGAACTCATCCATTTTTTCATTGTGGCCATACCATCGAAGTCTCCTGTTGTGCACACATTTCCCTATACTGTCCAGATTTAAGGTCATCATGTCTAAGCCTGTCTTTGACTCACATTACACAGTCATCGGTATCATTCCTATATCATTTATCACCATGCAATGTATGTCCTCAAATCTCACTGGTAAGGTTTCACTTCCATACATCATCATACTGCATACACATGTCTAATAGACAAACTGGTCTGCAAAATAAAAAGATATTTTTCCTAGAACATATAAAATTTTACCCTACAAGTTATCAAATCAGGAGCCACAATTGGAGTAGATGAGGACTTTCTGATCTGCATTCTTCTAAACAACAAGAAGAATACCTTAGCCCGATGGGTAAAATGAATTCTTTTTCACCACTTTTATGCCACCTTACAAAGATTAAAAGCAAGAGATAATTATATTCAACCTATGTCTAGAATCTTTATTCTAATTTTGATAAAAATCTATTACATGATTTTGATTCTAGAAAATGTCTATAATTTAAGGCTTAAGCTTCAGGGGGTTGAAGAAGAAATTGAAATTCCGGGAATCTTGCCTAATAACTATGGTTCAAATTTAATGCTAATCTGAAATATTCGAATTTTCAAATGGGATGCTATATTTATATTATACCCTCTAAAAACTCTTTAAAATACTCCAAGGAAACTGAAATTTGAAGTAAATTTATTAATTGATGTCTAATACCTATTATTGATTAAATGATGTCTAATACCTATTATTGATTAATTGATGTCTAATACCTATTATTGATTAATTTATGTCTAATACCTATTATTGATTAATTGATGTCTAATACCTATTATTGATTAATTGATGTCTAATACCTATTATTGATTAAATGATGTCTAATACCTATTATTTATTAATTGATGTTTAATACCTATTATTGATTAAATGATGTCTAATACCTATTATTGATTAAATGATGTCTAATACCTATTATTGATTAATTAATGTCTAATACCTATTATTGATTAATTGATGTCTAATACCTATTATTGATTAATTGATGTCTAATACCTATTATTGATTAATTGATGTCTAATACCTATTATTGATTAAATGATGTCTAATACCTATTATTGATTAATTGATGTCTAATACCTATTATTGATTAATTGATGTCTAATACCTATTATTGATTAAATGATGTCTAATACCTATTATTGATTAATTGATGTCTAATACCTATTATTGATTAAATGATGTCTAATACCTATTATTGATTAATTGATGTCTAATACCTATTATTGATTAATTGATGTCTAATACCTATTATTGATTAATTGATGTCTAATACCTATTATTGATTAAATGATGTCTAATACCTATTATTGATTAATTGATGTCTAATACCTATTATTGATTAATTGATGTCTAATACCTATTATTGATTAAATGATGTCTAATACCTATTATTTATTAATTGATGTCTAATACCTATTATTGATTAATTGATGTCTAATACATATTATTGATTAAATGATGTCTAATACCTATTATTGATTAATTGATGTCTAATACCTATTATTGATTAATTGATGTCTAATACCTATTATTGATTAATTGATGTCTAATACCTATTATTGATTAATTGATGTCTAATACCTATTATTGATTAATTGATGTCTAATACCTATTATTGATTAAATGATGTCTAATACCTATTATTGATTAATTGATGTCTAATACCTATTATTGATTAAATGATGTCTAATACCTATTATTGATTAATTGATGTCTAATACCTATTATTGATTAATTGATGTCTAATACCTATTATTGATTAAATGATGTCTAATACCTATTATTGATTAATTGATGTCTAATACCTATTATTGATTAAATGATGTCTAATACCTATTATTTATTAATTGATGTTTAATACCCATTATTTATTAATTGATGTTTAATACCCATTATTTATAAATTGATGTCTAATACCTATTATTGATTAATTGATGTCTAATATATATTATTGATTAATTGATGTCTAATACCTATTATTGATTAATTGATGTCTAATACCTATTATTGATTAAATGATGTCTAATACTTATTATTGATTAATTGATGTCTAATACCTATTATTGATTAAATGATGTCTAATACCTATTATTGATTAATTGATGTCTAATACCTATTATTGATGAATTGATGTCTAATACCTATTATTGATTAAATGATGTCTAATACCTATTATTGATTAATTGATGTCTAATACCTATTATTGATTAAATGATGTCTAATACCTATTATTGATTAATTGATGTCTAATACCTATTATTTATTAATTGATGTTTAATACCCATTATTTATAAATTGATGTCTAATACCTATTATTGATTAATTGATGTCTAATATATATTATTGATTAATTGATGTCTAATACCTATTATTTATAAATTGATGTCTAATACCTATTATTGATTAATTGATGTCTAATACCTATTATTGATTAATTGATGTCTAATTCCTATTATTGATTAATTGATGTCTAATACCTATTATTGATTAAATGATGTCTAATACCTATTATTGATTAATTGATGTCTAATACCTATTATTGATTAATTGATGTCTAATACCTATTATTGATTAAATGAGGTCTAATACCTATTATTGATTAATTGATGTCTAATACCTATTATTGATTAATTGATGTTTAATACCCATTATTTATTAATTGATGTTTAATACCCATTATTTATAAATTGATGTCTAATACCTATTATTGATTAATTGATGTCTAATATATATTATTGATTAATTGATGTCTAATACCTATTATTGATTAATTGATGTCTAATACCTATTATTGATTAAATGATGTCTAATACCTATTATTGATTAATTGATGTCTAATACCTATTATTGATTAAATGATGTCTAATACCTATTATTGATTAATTGATGTCTAATACCTATTATTGATGAATTGATGTCTAATACCTATTATTGATTAAATGATGTCTAATACCTATTATTGATTAATTGATGTCTAATACCTATTATTGATTAAATGATGTCTAATACCTATTATTGATTAATTGATGTCTAATACCTATTATTTATTAATTGATGTTTAATACCCATTATTTATAAATTGATGTCTAATATCTATTATTGATTAATTGATGTCTAATATATATTATTGATTAATTGATGTCTAATACCTATTATTTATAAATTGATGTCTAATACCTATTATTGATTAATTGATGTCTAATACCTATTATTGATTAATTGATGTCTAATTCCTATTATTGATTAATTGATGTCTAATACCTATTATTGATTAAATGATGTCTAATACCTATTATTGATTAATTGATGTCTAATACCTATTATTGATTAAATGATGTCTAATACCTATTATTTATTAATTGATGTCTAATACCCATTATTTATAAATTGATGTCTAATACCTATTATTGATTAATTGATGTCTAATATATATTATTGATTAATTGATGTCTAATACCTATTATTTATAAATTGATGTCTAATACCTATTATTGATTAATTGATGTTTAATACCTATTATTGATTAAATGATGTCTAATACCTATTATTGATTAATTGATGTCTAATACCTATTATTGATTAAATGATGTCTAATACCTATTATTGATTAATTGATGTCTAATACCTATTATTGATTAATTGATGTCTAATACCTATTATTGATTAAATGATGTCTAATACCTATTATTGATTAATTGATGTCAAATACCTATTATTGATTAAATGATGTCTAATACCTATTATTTATTAATTGATGTTTAATACCCATTATTTATTAATTGATGTTTAATACCCATTATTTATAAATTGATGTCTAATACCTATTATTGATTAATTGATGTCTAATATATATTATTGATTAATTGATGTCTAATACCTATTATTGATTAATTGATGTCTAATACCTATTATTGATTAAATGATGTCTAATACCTATTATTTATTAATTGATGTCTAATACCCATTATTTATAAATTGATGTCTAATACCTATTATTGATTAATTGATGTCTAATATATATTATTTATTAATTGATGTTTAATACCCATTATTTATAAATTGATGTCTAATACCTATTATTGATTAATTGATGTCTAATATATATTATTGATTAATTGATGTCTAATACCTATTATTTATAAATTGATGTCTAATACCTATTATTGATTAATTGATGTCTAATACCTATTATTGATTAATTGATGTCTAATACCTATTATTGATTAATTGATGTCTAATACCTATTATTGATTAAATGATATCTAATACCTATTATTGATTAATTGATGTCTAATACCTATTATTGATTAATTGATGTCTAATACCTATTATTGATTAAATGAGGTCTAATACCTATTATTGATTAATTGATGTCTAATACCTATTATTGATTAATTGATGTCTAATACCTATTATTGATTAAATGATGTCTAATACCTATTATTTATTAATTGATGTCTAATACCCATTATTTATAAATTGATGTCTAATACCTATTATTGATTAATTGATGTCTAATATATATTATTGATTAATTGATGTCTAATACCTATTATTTATAAATTGATGTCTAATACCTATTATTGATTAATTGATGTCTAATACCTATTATTGATTAATTGATGTCTAATACCTATTATATATAAATTGATGTCTAATACCTATTATTGATTAATTGATGTCTAAGACCTATTATTGATTAATTGATGTCTAATACCTATTATTGATTAATTGATGTCTAATACCTATTATTGATTAAATGATGTCTAATACCTATTATTGATTAATTGATGTCTAATACCTATTATTGATTAATTGATGTCTAATACCTATTATTGATTAAATGATGTCTAATACCTATTATTTATTAATTGATGTCTAATACCCATTATTTATAAATTGATGTCTAATACCTATTATTGATTAATTGATGTCTAATATATATTATTGATTAATTGATGTCTAATACCTATTATTTATAAATTGATGTCTAATACCTATTATTGATTAATTGATGTCTAATACCTATTATTGATTAATTGATGTCTAATACCTATTATTGATTAATTGATGTCTAATACCTATTATTGATTAATTGATGTCTAATACCTATTATTGATTAATTTATGTCTAATACCTATTATTGATTAAATGATGTCTAATACCTATTATTGATTAATTGATGTCTAATACCTATTATTGATTAATTGATGTCTAATACCTATTATTGATTAATTGATGTCTAATACCTATTATTGATTAATTGATGTCTAATACCTATTATTGATTAAATGATGTCTAATACCTATTATTGATTAATTAATGTCTAATACCTATTATTGATTAATTGATGTCTAATACCTATTATTGATTAAATGATGTCTAATACCTATTATTGATTAATTGATGTCTAATACCTATTATTGATTAAATGATGTCTAATACCTATTATTGATTAATTGATGTCTAATACCTATTATTGATTAATTGATGTCTAATACCTATTATTGATTAAATGATGTCTAATACCTATTATTGATTAATTGATGTCTAATACCTATTATTGATTAAATGATGTCTAATACCTATTATTTATTAATTGATGTTTAATACCCATTATTTATTAATTGATGTTTAATACCCATTATTTATAAATTGATGTCTAATACCTATTATTGATTAATTGATGTCTAATATATATTATTGATTAATTGATGTCTAATACCTATTATTGATTAATTGATGTCTAATACCTATTATTGATTAAATGATGTCTAATACCTATTATTGATTAATTGATGTCTAATACCTATTATTGATTAAATGATGTCTAATACCTATTATTGATTAATTGATGTCTAATACCTATTATTGATTAATTGATGTCTAATACCTATTATTGATTAAATGATGTCTAATACCTATTATTTATTAATTGATGTCTAATACCTATTATTGATTAAATGATGTCTAATACCTATTATTGATTAATTGATGTCTAATACCTATTATTTATTAATTGATGTTTAATACCCATTATTTATAAATTGATGTCTAATACCTATTATTGATTAATTGATGTCTAATATATATTATTGATTAATTGATGTCTAATACCTATTATTTATAAATTGATGTCTAATACCTATTATTGATTAATTGATGTCTAATACCTATTATTGATTAATTGATGTCTAATACCTATTATTGATTAATTGATGTCTAATACCTATTATTGATTAAATGATGTCTAATACCTATTATTTATTAATTGATGTCTAATACCTATTATTGATTAAATGATGTCTAATACCTATTATTGATTAATTGATGTCTAATACCTATTATTTATTAATTGATGTTTAATACCCATTATTTATAAATTGATGTCTAATACCTATTATTGATTAATTGATGTCTAATATATATTATTGATTAATTGATGTCTAATACCTATTATTTATAAATTGATGTCTAATACCTATTATTGATTAATTGATGTCTAATACCTATTATTGATTAATTGATGTCTAATACCTATTATTGATTAATTTATGTCTAATACCTATTATTGATTAAATGATGTCTAATACCTATTATTGATTAATTGATGTCTAATACCTATTATTGATTAATTGATGTCTAATACCTATTATTGATTAAATGAGGTCTAATACCTATTATTGATTAATTGATGTCTAATACCTATTATTGATTAATTGATGTCTAATACCTATTATTGATTAAATGATGTCTAATACCTATTATTTATTAATTGATGTCTAATACCCATTATTTATAAATTGATGTCTAATACCTATTATTGATTAATTGATGTCTAATATATATTATTGATTAATTGATGTCTAATACCTATTATTTATAAATTGATGTCTAATACCTATTATTGATTAATTGATGTCTAATACCTATTATTGATTAATTGATGTCTAATACCTATTATTTATAAATTGATGTCTAATACCTATTATTGATTAATTGATGTCTAATACCTATTATTGATTAATTGATGTCTAATACCTATTATTGATTAATTGATGTCTAATACCTATTATTGATTAAATGATGTCTAATACCTATTATTGATTAATTGATGTCTAATACCTATTATTGATTAATTGATGTCTAATACCTATTATTGATTAAATGATGTCTAATACCTATTATTTATTAATTGATGTCTAATACCCATTATTTATAAATTGATGTCTAATACCTATTATTGATTAATTGATGTCTAATATATATTATTGATTAATTGATGTCTAATACCTATTATTGATTAATTGATGTCTAATACCTATTATTGATTAATTGATGTCTAATACCTATTATTGATTAATTGATGTCTAATACCTATTATTGATTAATTGATGTCTAATACCTATTATTGATTAATTGATGTCTAATACCTATTATTGATTAATTTATGTCTAATACCTATTATTGATTAAATGATGTCTAATACCTATTATTGATTAATTGATGTCTAATACCTATTATTGATTAATTGATGTCTAATACCTATTATTGATTAATTGATGTCTAATACCTATTATGGATTAATTGATGTCTAATACCTATTATTGATTAATTGATGTCTAATACCTATTATTTATTAATTAATGTCTAATACCTATTATTGATTAATTGATGTCTAATACCTATTATACGGCATAATCAGGTTTACACACCGGTTCCCATTAGATCACTGAAGCCTGGTCAATACTAGATGGGTGACCATTTAGGAATACCAGACGCTGTATGTGGACACCTAGCTATGGGGAAATAGCGTCGCCAACCCGCAGTGTCTAGCATGGTGGCTATGAAAAAAAACCTGAATGACAGTCACCAATAAGGTGTCGGAAACCAGGAAGGGGTTCCTTCTCTAAGAGTGATCAAAAACCCTGATAGTGATGATGATGGTGATGATTATGATGATGATGATGATGATGATGATGGTGATGAATACCTATTTTTATCTGTCTACAGTTAGTCACGATTTGGTTTTAAAGTTATAAATACATTGCGGAATTTGTCTCATTTCAAAATATCAGAGATCTAAACTACTTTTAGAAATATTGCAATAGTAGTAAATTATAAATTCCACACAAATAAAGAGGATGCCATGACCGGAAATTTAAACCGAAACCTTGAGATATTCAGTCTGAGGTTCTACCAACTGGCCTATTTGAACTTTCTTATAAATAGAGCTTAAAACATTACCGTAACAAAATAATTATAACTTTGGCGTGACGTCATAGATTCATTTTTTACACCATGTTTCAAAACATGAATTCAAACATAAGCGATAATAAAAAATAAATAGATCAATGAGTAAACATTACCAATAGCATTGATTATCTTCTACTGTTTTTTCTTGGGGGTGGAGGCTAGTGTACTATCTGTTCTGTTGCCATGATATCATCCTCCCAAGCATTAACTCCTCCTTTCTTTTGGGTGGAAAGTTCGCCATGATACCGTCCTTTCAATCATTACTTCCTCCTTTGAGAGTCAGTGTAGTATATGTTCGTTCACCATGATATGATCCTGCCAGGCTAGCAAAAATATGCGAGCGGAGGGAGCATATTTTTGTTAGTTGTTCAAATTTCATAAAACTTGGAGATATGTAAATTTTCACGAAGGGTACCACACCCTTTTTATCCCATTGTATAAAAACTGAATTAAACAAAACATAGCCCACATTTGGACCCATTGTGCCTAGCAGCTGTGTTCCAAAGTTTATAATGATCAATTAATTGATTAAGGAGTTAATCCTGTACATACAAATATATCTAACTTTATGATGAAGTTGAAGGCTCTCCGGCATCTGGGGACCTCCACAGTGAATGGATGGGATCTAGCTGATTGTCGGGTTGGTCGAGTGTATTTATGCCGAGAGGGCACCAGAGCAGCAACTTCATCACAGCACACTCCATTGAAGTACTTGTAAAACAAGCACAAGGATGCAACATTGCGGCGATAGGACAGGGGCTGGATCTTGGTGGATAGTGAAGAACCTATTAGATTAGATACTCTGTTTTGGACCTTGTCTAAGAGGGAGAGACTAGTGGATGGTGAACCAGCCCAGATGTGACAACAGTACTCCATGCATGGACGGATGTAGAGATATAGGATACTGTCAAGTGTGAGAAATTTTCTAGCACGGTAGAGGGAGCCCACTTTATTTGCAGAAGCCATGGCAGTGTTTTCTATGTATTTCTTCCAATTCATGTTAGTTGTGAATGTTAGGCCGAGGAGTCTGAACATTGGACTCTCAGGTAGGGTGTTATTAGATATGAAGAAAGATAGATGAATTGATAGATATAAAAAAAGAAATATGGATGGATGGATAGATATGAAAAACGATAGATAGATTGATAGATATGAAAAAAAGAAATATGGATGGATCGATAGATATGAAAAAACAATAGATAATAAAGGTTTATGATGGGTTTGTAATGTACATCATCTTCTGTGCACAAAACGGTGAAACTTTGTTGCCTCAAAAATGATGCCCAGTGCTTCCTTTTCTATTTGCGAGTAGCTCTTCTTGGTTGATAAGAGTGTACGAGAAGCTAGCTCTATCGGTTTCAGCGAACTGTCGTCCATTCTGTGTAAAATATATGCTCGTATGCCATATGAACTCGCATTGGAAGCTACAATAATCTCGCATTCTGTATCATAATGAGTTAAAAGTAAATCATACCTTTATTAACAATTTATGGATCGAAGAAAGCTAACAAATTAGAGAGATGGGGATCATTCTCCTAAATTATAACTACAAGATGGAGTATCTCCCATCTTCAAAGATCAGTCATGCGGATGAACTGTGTATATTGATACCGAAATCTGTTGAACCCCTTGAGGACATGGGAATTGCCTCTCTATGAACAGAAGTTGAGGTGAAAAACATGTTGTGTACTATCGTTAGAGAACTTTCAGTGACACTTGGCAAGATGAAGACAAAGGCGATGAACGATGATTTTATAAAATACATATTGCAAAAGGCATAATAGAAAAGAACAAAAAGATTCCGGAAGCATATTCTATCTGCGACGAGGTAGTCTTCTTCTTCTTTCGTGTGAATCAGATGATTCTGGTGTTGGCATTAGTTTCACCGATGTTTTTCTTTTTGGAAAGACATCGGGTACTTACGGGAAGGACCACGAGAAGGTTGCCAACATCCCTAAGTGAAAGTGGTACTGTGGAATCGACTGGATTCGAACTTGGAACACCCAGGTCTTCAGCCCGTGTCGTTATCCACTTAAGCACCGTCACCTCCTAAGAAATGTAGTAATGTACAGTGATCGGGTGGTCATTCCGGCGAATTGCAAAAACGTATTCTATGAGAGTTTCATGTTGGTCATTCAGGCATATCACGGATGAAGAGTCTTATGCGAAGTTACGTCACCTGGACAAACATTGATCGAGATATCGAGAATACAGTTAAATCATGTAAATGGTGCGTGTTAGCAGCAAAACCGCCTCCAATAAAATTCAAACACTGGACTAAATCGGACCGACCGTGGTCGAGAATCCATATTGACTTTGCTGGACCATTAGACAAGTTCTATTATCTGGATGTAGTGGATAGTTTCATTAAATCCAGTCATATTTGCTGAAAAATTTGCAATTTTTTAATGAAATATGACTGGATTTACTTCAAACCTGCTGCTACGAACTCTCATGGTGCCTTCAACGGTGAACTTTTACATATATTTTCAACATTTTCTTTTTACATTGTATATTTTTATTTTATTTTGTATTATCTTTATTTTATATCTTTTCAAATTAGGTTTGTACTCCTCTGACGATAAGATATCATTCTTTGAAAAGCCATGGCTTAAGGAAGGAATAAGAAAATGTCTTTTATTTGAGACCCCTTGTTTTGAACAACTGATGACTTAATAGATATCATATTTTATACAGTTTTTATTCTCATCACTTACTTGTTCATATAAATGCTCTATCTCATATATTGAGCATCAATTTTTCATGATAGGTTGTATTTTAAAGGTATGCATATTTATCTCTATCTCTATCTCTATCTCTCTCACTCTCTCACTCTCTCTCTCTCTCCCTATATATATATATATATATATATATATATATATATATATATATATATATATATACACGAAAAATCGATAGTCTATTTCAAGCATCAGGCACCAGCAAGAGCAACAGTTTCGATTGCAAGAGAAATTCCGAGAAAAACAAAAAGAACAAATGGGAAAAGAACAAAAAATTCAAGAAAGGCAGCTGGAAAAAATGAAATATTTGATGAAATGGTTCTTCATACCCAACAGAAAGAAAAAAATTATATGAATTATTGAATAGGGGTCAAAATGGTGAGGATGAAAGTGCATTCTCACAAAACTATTTGGAGTGCTATTAGACTTAGACTTAGGAACTCCCGCATGCTGTTACACATGAGGCAGTCAAAGTGAACCATCGTTTTCAGTCTGAAGCCAGATTCACAGCGTCATTCCAGCTTCTTCCCATTGCGATCAAATCTCTCTTGATTATACCGATAAGCATTAGATTATACATTTGATTATACAGAGCGCTATTGATAATTTTAATTACGACCCTGAAAACGTAATTATGTTTGCTTCGTATTTCAGACGATACAAGGATATTTATAATATGTGCGAATTGGACCAATTTTAAAAAGGTTTGTTTGCTTTTAAGAAAATTGGGTATGGTTGAACATACCAAATTCGTAAATTATATATTGTTACAAAAAACAGTCAATTTACATTTGTTGAAGCTATACACTTATAAACTAAATTGTTTAGCCCTAAAACATCTATTTTTCACAAAAGGTGGAAATGTATGAATGAAAGACGACAAAAACTACACTACTTTGGCTAGCATAATTAGAAAACACTGCGATGATTTCAAGTATATTTATATATATATATATATATATATATATATATATATATATATATATATAGAGAGATGTTTGCTTTTAAATTCGTTAAATTCCGTTAAAACTTGCTTTTGTAAATAGAATGTTCAAAGATTTTTTTGTGTGTGTAATAAAATGTTAAAGCAGTAAAAATATTTTTAGTCCAAGGAAAAACAATATTTAGTCCAAGGAAAAAAAACAAATAAAAACCAACATGGCCGCCAGCGATTAAAACCTGGAATTAAAGTTAGATTCTCAACACTTTAAAAAGTAAATGAGAATTTTATTTCAGGACCAAAAATACAATTAAGACCAACAATCAGTTTCATCCAAAATTTTGGCGAATACCAAGCGAAATGAGCGAAAGAAAACAGCGGTCCCTATTCTACAATTAAACCGATGTTTAAACTTAATTAAATTAAAGAAAATATCTTAAATTTTAATTTAAAAAAGCAAATAATTAGATTTTCTGACTAATTTATTCTCCTTTTAGAACCGAAATTAGATTAGATATCTGTCTTTATCTTAAAATATCTATTATCGAATATTAAAATTGTAAACAGTTTTTTTTTTGTTAGAGATTTCAAATATAGACGTTTTCACCTTTTTTATTCAAATTTTTAATTTTAATAAATGTTTTTGCGCGACCTAGGAAAACTTGCTCCAGTTAATTTTTCGGGGGAGGAAAATTTGACCCGATATTTTTTCAACTCCCAAGGTCAAGACCAAATATTTTGTATGAAATTTTAAGACATTAAATGGATCTCTGAATTGGTTGACAATTTATTGATATTTTTTGGCCAACTTATGAAAAATATTTTTTTTATTCAATCTTTAAAAAATAAACTTCATTGGGGTTTTTCCCCCCAAATTGTACTATTGAAAAAAAAAATGGATAAATCGATTTGTTTGAAAGTACTTGTGCGTTTCTCTGTGGTAAATAATAATATACATTATACAATATAGTTACGTTCGTAAAACAAATAAATATTAAACAACCACACGACGATTACTGTTGCTCTGGCTGTCTCTCCTCTCACAGAGAAATGTTTTCTTTAAAAAGAAAATAATCACTAATAATGTTTAAAAATAAAACTTTATTTACTTAAAACAAATCTAAATTCCCTTCCAAAATAAATAGAAAAAATATCGGGTAAAATTTTCCTTTCCTGAAAAAATAGGTAATTAAAATTAAAATTGTTTTAAAATACTTCAGGGATTTTTCTATTTCAATTTATACCTCAGGAAACGAAAATTTACGCATAATCCTATACTTGTTCTATAACTCTCAAAATATTAGCGAGATTTTGTCAAATATTATCTTACGGTCTTACAGTTAAAGTGACATCCCAACCCATATTGACGAGATTCTTTGACGCCCACCCCTATTCTTCGACCACTTATTAGCAGAATAAACGTTTATGAAAGAAGGTATACTTTCATTATACAGCGCTGAAAAAGAGCCTAACCTTTTTTATAGGAGTTGGAGCAGGAGCAGCTCCTTTTTGAAGATGGGGAGCGTGAGAGGAGCCAGCTCCAATTTTGGGAGTTGGAGCAGGAGCAGGAGCAGCTGCAAAAGTAGTGGAGCGCATAAACCCCTGCCTATAACTTGGCTAATAAGTAATAATCAAATCAACCTGAAACGATATCATTTTACGCCTTCAAGGTTTGAAATCGAGCGATAAAGATGTAATATATAAATAATAACAATGTCTACACATGCTGGCTGTTATTAAGATATAGTATTGCTTGTAATTGTCTCGTTGTGTCTACCATACATTAAACTGTGTGACTATATATGTATATATATATATATAAATATATATATGAATGTGTATATATGAATGTGTATAAATATATATTTGTGTATATATAGTATGTTTCTGTTGTTTTACTTGTCTGTAACCCTATGAATATATGTTTTCCTGTTGTATAATATGTAGATATATTTATGTGTATTTATACCTATATCTGTCTGTGTGGATATATATATATATATATATATATATATATATATATATATATATATATAGAGAGAGAGAGAGAGAGAGAGAGAGAGAGAGAGAGAGAGATGTATGTATATGTATAGGTCTGTGCATATATGTGTATCTAAGCATCTATATGTGTAGGCGTGTATTGATTTGTGTATGTGAATATGTACGTATATAATAATATGCAAAGTTCCAAATACGTTCGTAGAACACTCTCAACTACTCTTCTATCTGTGCTCACTTTAGGTACATATATATCTTAATTTTCCTTAATTACGTGATAGTTTCCGTAAACCGGGTTCGCTCCTCCTGACCGTCTGAAATTGTTATTTTCCAGCATAGATGAGAGCAATAAGCTTGAAACGCGTCTGTAAGTATTAATAATTTAATATTTATTTATAAATATTATATATATATATATATATATATATATATATATATATATATATATATATATAAGCAAACATTATTAAACAACAGAGTTCTAATTTTTGATCGTACATTTTTTTATTTTTCTAATAATCTAATTTGCGTCAAAATCAAAAACAAATTATGTATGTTCCATATGTATCACGAACGTTTTCGATTTTCAGTCGAATCATCTTCAGGTAACAAAAATGAATGAACAAAAACTCTAGAGTAAAAAGAGAGGATTAAAAAAAAAGCAGCCGTGAACGTGCATGTGAAGTCAGTTAGACGTCAAAAGAACAAACCGATGCGGTTCCAGGAGAAATGTTAACAAGTTAAATTCCGGGACGCCAGAATTGGTGTCACAAGATGAATTGTATTACGTTAAGCATGTTAAAATTTTGCTAATGGTTTCATACGTAATGTTATTTATTGTAAATTGCTGGGTTTTAATAAAGATAGCTTTGAGTATTTTTAATTTTTTAAAGTTTGTTTTCAGAATGTATTATTTTCGTGTTATTAACTAAAATTTGTTGTAAATCTGAGGAGGGGGCAGTTATGTTTTTGTAAATGTTGGTAAATAAAATCACCCATTTCATTTCATAAACATATCACACATTTTAAATTCTAACGGCTATGTTTTGTTCGTCGAAAAACAAAAAAACAACAACATTACTTTCACGTCATAGTTGCACAACATTTTCTGAATTCTAACGACTATATTTTCTTTTGAAAAAAAAACTCTCATTCTATTTCACAAATGCAGTACACATATTACATTCTAACGGCTATGTTTCGTTTCAAAAAAGAACAAACACATTCTTTTCACGTCAGAAATAGACCAAACTTTTTCAAATATTTGTACTTGTGTGTTATTTCTTCAAATCAATTACCCCGAGGAAGAAAGAACCAATGTAATTTTTCAGTTTCAATGCCCCATTAGAGAATGTATCTCCGACGATAATAATAAAACTAATTGTTACATCGGTTTCACTACCACAACACTTTCCCGAATACTCACCTGACATATCTCCGACACTAGCTCCATTTGCCAACACCTAAAAAACATGACTGCCCCCTTCTCAATATAGACACATCCTAGTTAATAATATTAAAATAATACACCACGATACTAACATCAAAAGATTAAAACATTTTGAAGCCTTTTACATAAAAACTAAACATCAATAATGTGAATTACGAAACTAGTCACACCATTTTAAAGTGTCTAGCATAGTAACTAACATTACCAAATTCTGAGCCGTTAAGCAATCATACTTTTGAATTTTGCATGTGCTTAGAACGTAATCCTGTTCACATGTAACATCTCAATATTATAGACGCTCATTTAAAAGTCGTATATTATTAGCTGTTAAATAAAACTCAACAGTAAAGACATATTTGTAAAGACACCAGGACTAACACCGCCTGACGATGATTTGATGATTCAAATCGACAGTACTCGCGAAAAAGAAAAGAAAAATGGAACAAGAAACCCATGGAACTTACAAACACCAATTTGCCAGAAATACTAAATGGACTATTCGGAAAATAGAAAATATAAAAAAGTCTTATCAAGCAAAAACACTCTGTGTTAATTAATAATGTTTGCCTAAATGAACATATGCTGTCTAAATACACACACAATATATATTGTTGTTATTTTTTATTTACTTATAGATAAAATAGTTATCCACGGACACGTGTTTCGTCGTTACTTATTATATATTGGAAAAATTATATTTATCAGTTTTTATAGGCTTTAGATTAATATTAATTTAATCTAATCTGCATAATAAATTTAGAGAGTCGATTTTTGTCAATTCCGGATATCTTAAATAGTAGCAGTTAAAAGTGGCTGACAATGTAGCTAAGGATTTTAATGATTGTATTAAATGGCTAGTTTAAACTTGTCAAAGAGTGGTTCCAAATTTTTTGAGTTATTGAAAATTTTGTGATTTGCCTATTATCTTCAGACGAGCGTATATGAAGAAAGGAATGAATAGATTTATTAAAACTAGGGCGAACTAAGATTTATTGATATACGCTACGGTTGACTAATACATATACAATAGTAAGCCATGTCCACATTCATCTGAAGATTCAGAAGGTTACCCTGGGCAAGTATCCTATCAAACATAAGACATCACTGCATTTTAATTAAACAAAAACAAACATAAGGTGTTTGAGAATGAAGAAGGAAGGGAGAGAGAGAGAGGGGGGGGGGGGAGTAAAACAGAGAACGAGGCGACAGACAGACAGACAGACCGAAAGAGACAGACAGAGAAAGACAGAGAAAGAGAGAAAGAAATAGAGAGCTAGAGACAAAGAGAAAGAGAGACAGAGACAGAAACAGCGAAAGACAGAGAGATAGAGAGAGATTGAGACACATACACACATACAAAGACAGACAGGCAGAGAAAACAGACAGAAAAAAAGACATATATATATAGAGAGAGACAGATAATGCTCTGCTGAACTGGCCCCTATCCTCTCCAAACTCTACAACAAATGCCTAGCTGAATCTTGCTTCCCTGATAGCTAGAAAATTGCGTCTGTGGTAATAATTCTGGAGATAGAACTGACCCTCAGAATTATTGCCCTATCAGTTTACTCCTGATCTTTGCTAAGATCTTTGAATCCTTAATCAATTTAGCTATAGCCCGGCACCTCGTTAATGCTAAACTTCTTTCTGACCGTCAGTATGGATTCAGGCAAGTAGAATCTATTGCAGATATCCTAACGGTCATCTCTGAACGCATATACCATACACTGGACAAGGCAGGTGAAGCTAGAGTGGTAGTGCTTGATATATCCAAGGCCTTTGACAAGGTATGGCATAAAGGGCTTCTCATAAAAATTCACTCATATGGTATTACTGGACGAATGTTTAATATAATTAGATCCTTCCTAACCAAAAGAAAGATCCAGGTTGTCCTTGATAGCCGTTCATCCAAGCAACATGACATAAATGCTGGTGTACCCCAGCCTTGGACCTCTACTGTTCCTGATTTTCATAAACGATCTCCCTAATGACATTGAGTTTGAGATGGGTATATTTACTGACGACACTACGCTCTACTCTCGTCATGTGACAAAACGGACGTGCACATATCTGAGGCAATGGCTGAATCCTTAAAAAGTGACCTCCAGTCTGTAGTGGAATGGAGTTATAAAAGGATGGTAACTTTTAATGCCACAAAGACAAAGCTCCTTTCCTTCAATAACTACAAGAAACCTCTTCAACCACCGATTGCCATGGCAAATAACACCCTACTTGAGAGTTCAACATTCAAACTCCTCGACCTAACATTCTCAGGTAACATGAATTGGAACAAATACATTGAAGACATTGCCAGGCTGCTGCAAAGAAGGTTGGCTCCCTCTACCGTGCTAATAAACTTCTCACACCTGACATTATACTATATTTCTACAAAGCTACCATCCGCCGATGCATGGAGTATTGTTGCCACATCTGGACTGGTGCATCATCCACTAGTCTCTCCCTCTTAGACAAGGTTCAAAAAAGAGCCGCCAACTTAATAGATTCCTCACTATCCACCAAGCTACAGCCCGTTTCCGATCGCCGCAATGTTGCATCCTTGTGCTTGTTTTACAAATACTTCAATGGATTGTGCTCTGATGAACTTGCTGCTCTGGTGCTCCCTTGACGTAAATACACTAGACCAACCCAACAATCAGCTAAATCCATTCATTCACTGTGGAGGTCCCCAGATGCCGGAGAGCTTTCTACTCCAATAGCTTCTTTCCTCGTGCTGCCGGCCTCTGGAATTCCCCCCTGCCCCCTGTTTCCCCGACTGTACCGAAATGCAGAAATTTAAAACTAATGTAAACAGACATCTCGCTACACAGCTCCCAACTTAGGATGCCCCCCAAAACTTACATCCGTATTCTCAATAGCCCCTTACGTCTACAGTGGCGACCTGCGTTGTTTGGGGTGAACTATGATAAAAAAAAGTAGACACTCAGACAGAGAGAGGGAGCGAGGGAGGGAGAGAGAAAGAAAGAGAGTCAGAAAGCACGAATGAGATAGAGAGACAGAGAGCACGAAAGAGAGAGGCAGAGACAGACAGAAAGAGACAGAGAGAGAGGGGGAGAGAGAAAGAGAGAGACACACAGAGAGAAAGAGAGGGAGGTGGAGAGAGAGAAAGAGAGCAACAAAGGGATAGAGAGACAGGGACAAAAAGAAAGCGACATGAAAAGATTCACTCTTTTATTTTAGAGAGAAGTAATTCTAAACACATGTCAACATGTAAGACCTTGTTAGAATATTGGGACAATTGATCTTTACCGTGTGCTTTGTTATGAAGGACACGGCTTAGTATGACTTCACAGAAGAACCCTCCTGATTAAAGCACTCAGTAAATAGTTTGTATAAAATCTGGGCTATTGCTCAGGTGGAGAGTTAAACAGATTTATACAAACAAAGCAGAAGTAGATCAATAGATAGAAAAAGGATGGTTAAATATGGAGAAAGAAAGAAAGAAGGAAACATAGATAGATAGATAGATAGATAGATAGATAGATAGATAGATAGATAGATAGATAGATATCGCTATCTATATAAAGTTAGGTATGATTATATGTTTGTATATTTGTATGTACAAGATTAACTTCTAAGCTAATTAACCGATAATTATAAATTCTGGAACACAGTTGCTAAGTGTAAAGAGCCCAAATGTGGGTTTTATTTACTTAATTTAGTTTCATGCAAAGAATGTAAAAAGGGGTTAGAATCCCTTCGTGAAAATTCAGATACCTCCCATTTTTGTGAAATTTTAACGATAGATATTAGATATCAATTAATAAATATTCCCTAAATTTCTGTTTCTTTGGAGTATTCTAAAGGGATTTTAGGGGCCCAATATGAGATCAGCCTCCGAATTAAAAATTCGAATACATCAGATTTACATTGAATTTGATCCATAGTCATTAGACACCAATTAAGGAAGATTCCCTCAATTTCAATTTCTTCTTAAGACTCCTTAAAAAAAAAAGTCTTGCCCTGAGAATGATGTATTAATCGAAAGAAAAATGATTTTATTCATTTTAAAAATTTCATCATGTTAGGTTTTCAAATTTTGATATAAAATATTAATATACATGTATGCTTCAAAGATGTGATCTATTTCCTTATTCATAAAGTGCTAAACCAACCCAGCACATCGACCGGATTTTACTTCACTTGAAACTGACGTCTTTAAAAACTTGAATTATTTTTCTGACTCTACGGTTGATTCCCCCAATCCCAACCCACCTCCCGAGTTTAATACCAACAAAATGAAAAGGAAAAAAAAAGAAAAAAGTTTTGCTTTGATAATGATGTATTTATCGAAAGTTTTAGCCTAAAAAATAAAAATAAATGATTATATTCATATGAAAATTGCATCATGCTTGTTTTTCAAAATTTAATATATATATATATATATATATATATATATATATATATATATATATATATATATATATATATATGTATATATATATATATAAGGTGTTTCATTTTTTGTGAAGTGCAATAATAAATGATTGTCGGGGTTAGTCGAGTGTATTTACGTCGAGGGGGTACCAGAGCAGCAAGTTCATCGGAGCACAATCCATTGAAGTACTTGTAAAACAAGCACACGGATGCAACATTGTGGCGATTGGACAGGGGCTGGATCTTGGTGGATAGTGAGGGACCTATTAGATTATATACTGTTTTTTTGGACCTTTTCTAAGAGGGAGAGACTGGTGGATGGTGAACCAGCTCAGATATGACAACAGTACTCCATGCATAGTTGCTTTCTAAAGATATAATGTTTTAATGGTATGAATCATTAAGAGAACTCCTTCAGAATAAAATATAACAGTTTTAATATTATGTATAATAAATTGATGTAATTTATAGTATCTGCTTAATGGGATGAATCATAAGATTATTTGATTTAGAGTTTCTAATGTTATGACCCATTAAGAATTCTGATTTACAGTAGAATATAACAGTTTCTAATGGTATGAATCATAAAAAGGTCTGATTTGAATTGAGTATTTTGATGTTATGAATTAAAGAGATCTTTTTTAGTGCAAAAATAATAGTTTTTTGGATGGTATGAATCATAAATATATCTGAATTTAAAGTCGAATATATAATACTTGGCCTTTTGACTAAGATCAAAGTGTAGTATCGGTTCCGATGGATACTACACCCTATAGACCGGTATTGTCTTGGCCTTCGGGGCTTGATTCCGCCGGTCTATGGGTCTGTCCTGTGCAGTTCTAGGAGGTCCACCCTCCCAGGCTTCGCCTCCCCTCTTTGGGGAGGAGTAAGTTTATTGCTTACTGCCTGAGGCGCCCCTACCGGGGAATGCCGACGGGGCTGCTCAGGCAATTTTTAATGGCCAGAGTGCTCACCTTCTCGGGCGCTGGCTTTTCAAACCCCACTTTCCCGACCCGAGCTTGGGTCACATCTTACTTGTGGGAGTAAGATAAAACTGGCCTTGTGCCTAACTCCTGTAGCGGAGTAAATAAAATATAATATCTCCTTTAAAGTAGGATGAAACAATTTTTAAATGATATCAACTATAAACAGAACTTATGTAGAGAAAATATAACAGTTTGTAATGGTATTAACATCACCCATACCTAGTTACAGACATAGGGCCTGTAACTATTTTATGACACCTGACGATAAACAGACAAAACTAATCCTCAAAATTTAGTGGTCAAAGACCATAAAGCCAAAATGCGCTTTCTTATTGAAACGGCAATATTTGCAGGCTTTAATGTAGTTTTCAAGATATTCCGAAAAAATATTAAAATATAAAGACCTTGAAATAGAAATTTAAAGAATGTAGCATATGAAAACATAAATAATTCCAGCAGTAATTGGAGCACTGCGATTAATTGGGAAAGATTCAAATAGGTATCCCTGACAATTTATGTCTCAAGGAAATACAGAGAGCATTGTCTGTGTAAAATGCGTATATATTTGTATACGTGGTTTTGTGTTCTTGTTTTTACTAGTTTGTTGACATGCTTATCTACTATTCCATATACTAAACATTTCATTTTGTCTGAAACTTAATTCCATGTTTTAAACTCACTCATTTGTATATGTGTGTATGTGTGTGTGTGTGCGTGTGTGTGTACGTGTGTAAAAATATGACAACATTTCTGACCTGAGGTTTCAGGAGGAAATGAGCAGACGTCAAATGAAATAAAAGCAATAATCTCTATTTATAAAGTTGGGTCGTTTATCTCAATGACAGTGATATTTAAACCATTTTTCCATATATAAAATCCAAGGACTTCGGATTTTCAATATACTCAGTATGTCTACACAATATACGTACCAGGCCTACCTAATCTGCATACTGATTTACAAAATGATATCTTATTAATTCATTATTCGTTATTAGTGTTCTATTTACACATATTTTTTTACATTGTGGATAGAAAATTAAGATTTTGGGTGAGAAGCATTTTTCTGACTCTTTTCAGGTCAACTTATTTCTGCGGTTGCGATCCAGTTAAACAAAGCCCCACCCCCACCAATAAGACACACATACACACACACATTATGGCTAGGCAAACAAATGAGTTCCCCCCTACATTAATTTCATTATGGAATTAAGTTTCACCATAATGCATTTTGATACAGTCATACACAAATCAGCCATTTTTTCTTTTGTTAAATTGTACATTACAAACAAAGTCTTGCTATATTGTACATTACAAACAAAGTCTAACCCATACGAAACATATTGCGCCCGAGAAAAAACATAAGTGAGTATCCCTCCTATCCCTCAAATTTGTTTTTGTATGAAATTAAATTCCACCATAATGCATTTCGGTTCATTCGCATGTGAACCTGGTCGTGATCGTCTTACATGTTGTGTCGGTCAAAAGCTGTTGTTCAATTTAGTCAGTGCTGCAACAAAGAATTCTCATCCCAAGCAAAACCACAAATCCAGTTTATAACAAGTAACACGTTTATTTGTTGGAGGTTACAAAAGATACTCGTGTTCTTAGGTTGAATGGCAGACTTGAAAAATGAGATCTTTTGCCCCGGCGAATTAAAGTATAAGTTCGATCAACACAGTCCTTTAGCTAAGAGACCCAAATAGACACACCTTACCTGGAGACACACCTAGCTTCAACTGATCTCAGTCCTTTGAGAAACACCCAACTTCCTGTCATGCCCAGAGGCCAGGCCTCTCTAGTCCCGTCTCTCGGGGTCCTTTCCTCCTCCCATCTCTTGGAGTCCAGTCTTCCTCACTGGTCACCATTCGACCACCCAAAGGTTGACCGCTGGAGATATCCATTAAACATAACTACCAGACAGTCTACTAAAGGGGGATTATCATTGAGACAATCTAAGAACATTACTTTCTGGGGTTAGAATGATTCTCTGGTTTTAAGAAGCACTTATTTCATCTCAAAGAGAAATAAGATTCTGGGTGGTTCGATATAAAATCAAAGACATTTTCAAATTCCTCTGTACCCCCCCCCCCTTTTTCCTTTGGCTGAGCATCTATCATCTGCAACGTCTGCCATTCGCATGTAGCACCAAAAATTCAGCCTACTTCATTTTTATATGCACACCAGTCATTCATTGCATTCTTTTGTTATATTGTACATTAAAACCAAAGCCACTCCTCCTCCCAAATATATAAGTAAAAAGCTTTAGGGAAACAAACGTTGATTAATTGAACTTTAATATAATAATAGATTTATGAATGTAAGTAAGTTTTACTTATATATACGTTGGATTTTGTTTTTCTATACATGAATTATGAAAAATCATTCCAAAATGATTAATTACTAGAGATGAATTTTTTGGTTTTATCCAAATTAGGACCCAAGCTAACCTTAACCCTAGACCTAACTCTAACCCTAACCCTAACCGACGCCAACTCGATTTTAGTTTGGGTCGTAATCTGGATGTGTACTAATTTTTTAGCCAATTACACAACAAGGTTATGTAATTTGTAAATTTCATACTTAAAGTTTGTTTTTTACTTTTCTGGTTGATTTTTTACTTTTATATTGTGGTGTCCATGGTTGTATCGGTTGACGATAAATCTTCTCTTCTATTATATAAAGGGCAAACGTCTGTGTGTATGTGTGTGTGTGTGTTTGTATGTCCGCAAAAGGCTACTGTCATATGCGACAGACAGCCATCAAGTTGATATTTTCTGAAACAGCATCAACTCGGTCGTATAATATAAAAAAATCAGAAAAAAAATTCTTTGAGGGTCAACTGGGCCGATTTGTAAATTGAACGTTGTTATGTAGTAATTTGAAAATCAGTGTAATATGTAGTAATTTTGCTGACTCATTCTTGCAAGTCATTCTTAAAATTCAACCGGAAATGACATCAGAGGGAATATGCTGGGGGGAGATCAAAATCAATAGACGCTAATATTTTCTAAAGTGTGTAGTGAGGCAAAGGTTGCTCAATCACAGCCACACCTCTTCTCGACAATAGTGTGTAGTGAGGCAAGAGTTGCTACACCTGTGTGTGGTGAGGCAAGAGTTAAGCAATCTGCCGCCACACATAAGTGTGTGTAGTGAGTCAACGGTTGCTCAATGTCCAGCTGCACCTCTTTTCAACAAGACTTATGGAAAACGCTTTTTGGGGGCTTCTGCAGTATAGCACCCTTATAGAAAAAGCTTATTGGGGCCTTGTGTAGTTTAGCGCCCCTATAGAATAAATTTTTAGGAGGCTTGTGCAGTTTAATGCCACTATATTAACGCTTTCTGGGGGCTTGGTGCAGTATAGAAAACACTTTTTGGGGGCTTGTGCAGTATAGCACCCCTATGGAAAAAGCTTTTTAGGGGCTTGTACAGTAACGCCCTTATGGAAAACGCTTTTTGGGGGCTTCTACAGTTTAGCGCCCCTACGGAAAATGCTTATTTGGTGCTTGTGCAGTTCAGCGCCCCTATGAAAAATGCTTTTCGGGCTTGTGCAGTATTACGCCTCTATGGAAAATGCTTTTTGGGGTCTTATGCAGTATAGCGCCTCTATGGAAAACACTTTTCGGGGGCTTGTGCAGTATAGCGTCCATATGAAAAACACTTTGCAGGGGCTTGTGAAGTATAGCGCTCCTATGGAATACGTTTTTAGGGGGCTTGTACAGTTTAGCGCCTCTATGAAAAACGCTCTTAATTTTATTTAAGTGTTTAATTAGTGCTCAGGAAGCATAGACATTTTTCTTTTTTCCTTTCCTCATTTACAAATAACAGAGAATATCTCTACAAAGATAAAAGTGCTCTGTAGGCCTTCTTTGTTTTAAAAGTGATCAATATCCTAGATAGAGAAGGTGTATTTAAATGGAGCATTGCCAGGAATAAAATAAAAATGACGTTCAGGAAGGAGTCAGAGTCGGAGGTTTGGAAAACAGTCAAAGCTGGACGTTCAGGAAATAATTAAAGCCGGAGGTTCAGGAAAAGCGTCAGAACCTGCAGTTCGGCAAGGAGTAGAAGTCAGTGCCTTAGATTCTGGGAGGAGTCAGAGCCTGCAGTTCGGGTAGGAGTAAGTGACTTAGGTTCAGGAAATAGTCAGAGCCTGACGTTCGAATAGGTGTGAGAACCTGACATTTGAGTAGGAATAAGAGCCTGATGTTCAGGAAGGAGTCAGAGCCATAGGTTCGAGAAGGAGAGCCTGCGGTTCGGGTAAGAGTCAGAGCCTGCGGTTCGGGTAAGAGTCAGAGTCTGAGGTTCGAGAAAAAAACAAAGAAAAAGAAGTCAGAGTAGGCCTCTTTTATTTTAAAAGTGTTTATTATCCTAGATAGAGACAGTGTTTAATCAAAATATAATCAATATCCCAGATAGAGCAGGTGTGTGTAAATGCAGCATTGCCTGAGATAAAAAAAAAACTTATGTTTTGGAAGGAGTCAGAGTCGGAGGTTTGGAAAACAGTGAAAGCTTCAACGATTCAGAGCCTGTCGTTCGAGAAGTAGTCAGAGTCAGAGCCTGTGGTTCGAGAAGGAGTCAGAGCCTAAGCTTCGGGAGGAGTCTGAATCAGCTGGTATGGGATGAATCAAAGTCGGTTGATATGGAAAGGAGTCAGTCGGATTGTAGTGAAAGGAATCAGTCAGTTAGTATGGGAAGGAGTCAGAGTCGGATGGTATCGGACGGAGTCTGATGGTATCGGACAGAGTCGGATGGTATGTGACGGAATCGAATGGCATGGGAACAGGGTGGAGTCACATGGTATGGAAACGAGGTAAAGTTGCATTATA
Source organism: Sepiola atlantica (assembly GCA_963556195.1). Lineage (NCBI taxonomy): Eukaryota > Metazoa > Mollusca > Cephalopoda > Sepiida > Sepiolidae > Sepiola > Sepiola atlantica. The sequence goes on from OY744524.1 coordinate 134,074,330, forward strand.
TTAGAAGGAATCAGAGTTGGAGTGTATGTGAAGGAGACGGATGGTATGGGAAGGAGTCAGTGTGTATGGGAATGAATCGAATGGTATGGGAAGGAGTCTGAGCTGAATGTAGTGGAAGGAGTTCGAGTCGGATGGTATTGGAAGGAGTTCATGTTGGATGGTATGGGAAAGAGTCAGAGTTAGGTGGTATGGTAAAGAGTCTGAGTAGGATAGTATGGGAAGGTGTCGGATGGTATGAGATGGAATCAAATTCAGTTGGTATGGGAAGGAGTCATATTGTATGGGAAGGAGTCTCGGTCGGATGGTATGGGAAGGAATCTAATGGTATGGGATGGAGTCTGATGGTATGGTAAGTAGTCAAAGTTGTATGGTATGGGAAGCGTCGGATGGTATTGGAATATGTCAGAGTCGTATGGTATAGAAGGGCCCAATGGCATTAGAAGATGTTAGAGTCGGATGGTATGGGAAGAAGTCGGAGTCATATGGGAAGGAGTCATATGGCATGGGAAGGAGTCCGAGTCGGATGTTATAGGAAGGAGTCAGAGATTATGAAATGCCTGGGGTCATTTGTTATACTCAGCATTGTCCTGGATAAAAAGTTCTACGGTCACAGTGTTACTTTCGGTAACTGGTATATATTAAATCTCTTCGAATTATTGCCTTTATCTAAATAATTTATCTTCATATTAATGTGAAATGGAGGGGTGGGACAAAAATTAGGACTTTACCTGGAACATTTATTCTACTTGGCGTTGTTCGGTATCAAAAATTGTAAGATTTCAGTATTACTTTTAGTAATGGGTATATAGTAAATCTCTTTGGACTACTGACTTCATCAACATTACGTATCTTCTTAATATCGTTAAATGAAGTGTGGTGACAAGAAATTAGGAATTGATCCGGATCATTTTTTCTACTCGGCGTTGTCCAGGATCAAAAATTGTAAGATTACAGTATTACTTTTGGTAACTGGTATGTATTAACTCTGTTTGCACTGTTGACTTCATTAACATTACGTACCTTCTTAATATGTTGAAATTGAGGGAGGGGTGAGAAATTAAACATTGAGCATAAAAAATAAGAAAACATGGCCTAGGCAAAGGAGAAAGAGAGGGTTGGGGAGAGTGATAGAAAAATGGGGGAGAGGGAAAGAAAGAAAGATAAAGAGACGACTAGAGAGAGAGAGTGAGAGATATAGAAGTTTTGTTATAAAGATTTACACACATTACTTAATTTCTTCTATTTTGCTTTTTATGGCCCCGGACAACGCCGGGTAGCCCTACTAGTCTATTATATAAAGGGAAGTTGTCTGTATATATGTGTATATATGTCCGGCTAAAACTCCAGAACTACAGTACAAACCCCCACAAAGTTGGTATATTCTTGATCAGGGTTGCCAGGAATAAATAATATCTCAAATTTAGGAAAAAGAAATTATTCTTTAACCCTAAACCGGCACAGATTTTGTCAGGGGGTGTCGGTTTTCAGGCATTTTCATGTATTAAAGTCAAGTAACTCTTATTTTTTTAAGCAAAAAGTTACTTCCCTTATTATTCAAGGAATCGAAATAAAGGAGAGTTGTCTGTGTATGTCCAGGGACGGGAATGGGTTGGGTGGAGGAAAAAGAGGCTGGTGGAAAGAGGGAGGGGGAAACGGGAAAATATAGAGAGACGGATAGAGAGGGGTAAAGAGATAGAAGTTTTAATAGAAATATGTTACTCTTTTGCTCCGGCCAACGCCGGGTAGCCCTGCTAGTAGTAAATAATACAATAGTTCAAGATTGTGGAGCCAGGAGTTTCTTGGGTTACTCTACTTTCCCTGGCAACGCCGGAACATGGGTCCACAAAAATTGTCTATTTATCCGTTTTTCACACTGTCATTATCCAATGCAGGCCTATTATTGTAAATCACTATTCACTAACAATTGCTTATAGCATGAACAAAACATCGAGACTAACATGCTCCTCGTCGTGGTATTGTCAATTTCAATTTAAACACTGACTCGGACTAATCAAGAGCAAGGGAGATAATTCCCTCTTTTAAAGTTTCTTTTCCTTTTTTTAAATTTAACTGATACTTAATTTTTCAAATTAAATTTTGTAAATTTATTTTACAGACAATGAAAAAGATGTAAATAAAACATTAAACTTCACAAATACGCACCACCCGCGTTGCTGATACATATGCCGTGTTTCAGTCAGTAATATTAATCAATAAGGATCTCATTTTTTTGTGTGTGTGTCTTAAGTGTGTAATTTAATCACAGCTTTAAGTTTATTCACAATATTGTGATTATTCGGACTACTATTCTCATCTCGGATGTTATTCTCACATTTTTTGGGTGGGTGTTATCTCCGATCTTCGTCAAGTGCATCTTGTCGAACTCGGAAATCCATATGTCGAACTCAGGAATCTATACAGAATTTCGAATTGAACCTTTTATTTAATCAACAGGTAGATTGTTCTCGTTCCATCAGCCATGACCAGGTAAAAGTCTTAATTAAGTAAATTTCATTTTTTCTTAGTTATTATTGCCTGTAGTGAGGATTGAACCTTCAACCCCCAGAAAACTGTCACTTAGAACTGATTGTTACTTAACACCATTATCTGTTGCATAATGCGTCCATGTGGATTTAACAAAGAGTTCAGTTCGAAATTCCGCATAGATTCCGAGTTCAACATAATATACTTCAAGAAAGTCGGAAGTTATATCGGCCGAAATCTTGTGAGAATAACATCCAAGATGAGAATAGTAGTTCGAATAATCCAAATAATACAAATTATCAATCCTCAAAAATTCTGAAACATTAAATATCTTCTCCATTCTATAATAAAGATCAATGTGTGTATATATATATATATATATATATATATATATATATATATATATATATATATATATATATATATATATAATAAAATACAGAAATCAAAATATAAATGAAAAAAAAAACAATTTAGCTTGATACTCTAATATTTCTTTCGATAAAGTTAAATCATTCTTTTCTATTTCACCTGGGCAATGCTAAAACACGAGTCCTGCTAGTATATAGATATTAATAATATATATATATATATATATATATATATATATATATATATATATATATATATATATATATATATATATATATATATACAACAATATATATATATATACAACAATATATATATATATATATATATACAACAATATATATAATATTTATTTATAAATAATTATATATATAGTTATAATATATATATATATAATATTTATTCATAAATAATTATATATATAGTTATAATATATATGTATAATATTTATTTATAAATAATTATATATATAGTTATAATATATATAATATATATATATATATATATATATATATATATATATAATTATTTATTAATAAATATTATTTTCAAAATAAATTCATATACACATGTGTTTCATGCCAAACCGGCAATCATCAGTATGGGAGAAGACAACCCTTGCCGATTGCACGGTTCAAACCGCAATACGAAAGTCATGTTTGACTCAGTAACCGGGACACGTACCAAGGTTCGACGACGCATCGTCTAGAAATGGGAATAAATTAACATGTAAATAACAAATACGGCAGCTATAGGCAGGCCTAGAGTTATGCATTGTGCAGAATGATGGCTTGTTGTAAACTTTACTTAAAGTCCTTTTCTATCCCATCACACAAAAGTTAGTGAGTAAAACATGTCCCTTTTTCTAGCCCCCTGGACGAAACCATTTCAAGTGGTAAGGAAAAGTGAGAAAGAAAATAGCAAGTCAAACAACCACCTCAGACTTACTCTGCTGCCTGAAATTAATTTCGAAAGAAATACTTCACTCTATAACCAAAAGTTGACAGTGGGTGTGTTTTTTCTTTAGGTCATCAGAAATGATAATAAAAATGATTTATATATGAAAATGAAAAATTAAATTACTAACGTAATTCTATGATTTTATATGAATATTTTAGTAATAAATCTAGATAAATAACGAGTGAAAACACTAGCAAAGCATAATTTTTTACCGTCATTTTTGACGGAGGGTGTACCCTAGTTTGTTTAATACTTATTGTTTAGTGACAAAAGGTAAGTTTTAATTGTTTCTATTCTAATAAAACTTGTACTGATTAAATAGAGTAATTTGAATTGTTTTTATTGTAAGTTAATGTAAAAGAAATCCAGTTTATTTGATGTGAAAATTTGAGAAACCTGGCACAGACGGACACCAGGGGAAAAAAAACCTATACTTAACAAATACAATGGCCACTCGCTATAATGCGTTGGACCACAGTTATCCCCCTTGGAGATATTTGACTTTACCGCTAGTGGGTGCAACTGCCGCAAGATTCTGTACTCTTGCCCTTCACCACTACCAAGAACCGAGACGATTTTGTTTGTATACTTATCTATCATCGCCACCGTTGAGACTATGTAAGTAACATTGTGTTGCATTACTCGTTCTTTCGGGGTACCCCGTAAGATCCAACAAGAATGACAAAGAAAACTTTAGTTTTCTTTATTTCCCATCACCGGATGGTTTACGCCGGCTATGCACACACATATAAAAAAATCGTTTCATATACTTTTGTCTCATGAAAGTCTTTTTCTTGCTGAGGTCACAGATTTGGTTTCCGCTAGAAACTCGTTCATATATACATCCGATTGAAAAGCAATTTGCTCTGCATTGTCTATCCGATCGTGAACTGAAGCAATTGTTCCACAAGCATTTCCAATTGTCTGTTTGATGAAACACAAGTCAGGGGATTCCTTCACGGTACCAACTTGCTTATCAGTTACATTTTTAGTCAGCGGACCCGAAAGCCTAACAGCAAGACGGGCTTGGGTACCATAGCCAATAAAGCTTCATCAGTGCCATAAACATCAGTAAACTCCCATTCTTCCGGTACTTCGATACTCCGATCACCAAGCGCTCTGGCGCTTTGCCTTTCTGAAACCGCCGCCTTTCAAGTCTTGCTTGCACTGCAGAGCCTTCTCCTTTTTAACAGTTATCAAGTCGATTTCTTTCTTTCTCGACGTCCCACCCACAATGGACTCGTCCACGGTTCATTTTTGCCACTCTTCATTATCTTACCATTGCACTTCCGTGCATTCACAGACTATTATTTTGTCTCTCTTACAACACATAAATTTTCTGTAATTCTTATTACTTTCTTTGTCTTTAACCATCATTTTATGTCTCGTTGCCATTGCTAATGTACATCGCTAAACTGTAAATAAACATTAAATGTTATTGTGAACTAGTGTTCATTTTATTCTTATTTTCCGATACGAATACAGTTGTCATGTGCACAGAGAATGATATATTCCCAATACGTGATATTCATCTTTATCATTTTAGCTGCTAAAATGATAAAGATGAATATCAAATATTTAAACTTTGTAACAGCTTCACTATATTGTGGTTTTCAAATCATACATATCTAATTTTATATAACGGATTTTTCACTATCTCACCGTATTTTAAAAATTTATTAAGAAAGATGGTGAGAGTGATTGGATTAGTAAATGTAGAATAGTTGAGGTAGCAGGGTCAGGTGGCAGGAGAAGGCCAAGAAAAACATGTGAGGAAGTGATAAGGACGGATTTTAGAGAAAAGGGGGATAAATAAAAACCTGGCCATATATATATATATATATATATATATATATATATATATATTAATAAAATTGATATGTAAGCCATTAACAATGCGAGATTAATTTATATATATTTTTTTTTCTTTACATTAATCTTATATTTCGGAATAAATTTCATCTTCAGAGGTGACCAGTTATTGAGTCATTTTATTTTTTTTATCAAAAACAAGAATAACCAAACTTATTTCTTTGTTACTTGATAAAACGTCTCTCCGCACTGGTGTTGTTGGCGGCCATGATTCAAATTCCGGTGTCGAACGAAGAGCCTGGCTCGCTCCTGTAGGTTAAGCAATATTGGTTGGTCGTCCATTTAAAGCATTGTTGGATATATATATTAGTTTGGAAGCTAATTTCTAAAAGCCGTCTAACACATGTTAGCATGTAAAATTTGATTTCTACTTTAAGGATTTTCATCTAAGAGCCACTTTAGGATCGCAGCATGTGGTTCTGGAATATTTTATATACTAATGAGAAGTCACTTGAGTTAATGAGATTGTCAATTGATGTAGAACAATACTATGAGAGGATTGGAAACAATGGGTGAACAGGGCATCATTTGATTACTTAAGAAGATGTCTCAACAAGTATTTGTTGACATTGGACTTGAAGACGACTATGTTGCAGTCAGCAGGAAAGCACTATCGTAGTATTGTGTTCCATAGCTGGAAAGTTCTTGGAAATAAGCTCTATTCATGGAAGTTCTGTTTAGTTCTATGTACGCAGAGGAAGAAAGGAAAGTTCTTTGCAGTGGTTGTACCTAGATAGGTCTTTTTTGTGAAAATTTTACAGGGGGAAGGGAGACATAGATTTTATCTCAGTAGAACACCTATCATGAAGATAACGATAGAGCAGAGAAAGACTAGCAACGTCTCTTCTGTGAGAGAGGAGCTGTAGGGAGGAGAAGAGAACATCCCTCACTAGATTGTGGTCGGTTTTACACTCTGTCAAGACAAGAAAGAGTGCTCTGAGCGGCATCATCCCATTATACAGGTACAATATTGCGTCAGGAGTCTAGTACCTTCTGGTGGAAGAATGGTCCCACCATTTTTCCAGCGACCCTAGCAACAGCTGAAGGAGGACGGTACACACCACTTCTGTTACATGCTGTCTGTGTGTAGTCATTCGTGTAAGTAAAATAAAAACGTTTTTTGGTGTCTTACATTTTCGCTACTGATGGCCACACAAAACAACGTGATAAAAACAAACTATATCAAAACTAAGACAAAACACAGGAAAACATTAAATGTAGAATCTATAGATAAAGAGACGAAACAGTAAATCACATAATAAGTGAATGCAGCAAATTAGCCCCTAGGAATACAAAACAGATACGACTGTGTGAGGATGGTAGTCCACTAGGAATTATGAAAATGTTTGCACTTTGAACATGCAAACAAATGATACAAACACAAACCGGAGACAGTAATGAAGAATGAAAATCATAAAATCCTCTGGAATATAAAAGTACAAACGGACAAACTCATCCAAGTAAGGAGAATTGACATGATTATCATCAACAAGAAGAAAAGACATGTCAAATCGTAGATTTCGCCGTCCCAGCAAACAATAGGGTGAAAATCAAGGAAGCAGAAAAACTAGGCAAATACTTGGAACTTGCCAGAGAGCTGAAAGGAATATGGAGCATAAAAAAATTACAGTAATACCAATAATTGTAGGAGCGCTAGGGATAGTTCCAAAAAACCTGGAAAAAAAGACTAGGAGAAATTGGAATCAAAAGAAGGATTGTCACCATACACTGCAGGGCATTAATGAAAACAGCTGGAATATAAAGGGAAGTCTGCACGAAATAATCCCACATAATCAGGTTACGCTGGTCAACCACTGATAAGTTGAAATACAAAACGAACAAATAATACAGAAAGAACATTACAAGAATCCAAGGGATTAAAACTGACTCCCCTTCTCCCAAAATAAGAGAGAGAGTGAGAGAGAGAGAGAATCATCCAGACCTCTACTGGGAGGGAGTTGAGGGTACAAGCATCTTGGGGAGACTTATTGCCACTGAAATTCCAGAGAAAGCTAATGCTCATTATCAGTGAGAAATCAGGATAAACGGCTGTTGCGATAACACAAGGTGATTTGTAATGGTTATGGAAAATGGTAGGGAGTGCTGGAAATCTGGGAAACTTGTTGTCACCCAGGCTTTAGGCAACACCATTTTTTATTGCCAGTGAGCCATCACTGATAATCTGAATACTCCTAGTAAATAAATAATAATAAAATAAACATAGAATATTATTACTGACTAGCGGCACCATGCCCAGAAAAATTAAGAAACCCAAGAAACTCCCTTCTCCCTGAACCCCATATCAGTAACTGTAATCGAAGTTGTCTCAGGATTAATTAAGACTTTATTTTATCCGCATCTCTTCCGTTTCTTTTATGTTATAATATTAAAAAAGTAAATTCGTATGAATCAGGATGGTACAACTTTATTGACCGGTTTGATTCTTGCAGGAGGGACCACGTGAAGGTTGCCAACATCCCTAAGTGAAAGTGGTACACTATGGAACTGATTGGATTCAAACTTGGCACACCCAGGTTGTCAGTCCATGTTGTTAACCATTTAACCACCGTCACCTCCCCTGGTTAGAAGCTGGAAAGCGCATTTAGGGCGTTAAAAATATACACATGGCTGGCACCTGAAATGGGCACTGGCTTACTTTCTCTATATTTATGGAATATTTTAATCGACGATAAGTATTCTATTGATGGTATTTCTTTTTTAGCTGTAGCGCTGATATCGTGTCTGTTACAATATTCTGTAATTTGTGAAATGTTATTGTAATACAAAGGGGAACTGATGCTTACCAAGTTATGCGTCGTCTTAAATTTTGCACATGGTGAAGATGAGTGGTGTGAGAGGACTTCCAGTGAAAGGGTAAATTACCCTCCACCTTCCTTCAAATGAAAAAAAACTATCGAACGGGATTATTTTAAAAGTGATTGGAAATTAAAACTTTTCTTTTTGCAGAACACAAATCAATAGATGATAGAAATGAATGACAAAAGATTTTTTTTATCTACCTTCTGTTAGTAAAGCTATCCTGGTCAAAGAAATAGGGGAAATTTTTACTTTACTTAATCCTCCACTCTATAATAAAGACCAATATGTATTTACTTGTATATTTTTATATAAAAAATATAATATATTTGCCCCGTCACACAAAAGTTAGCGAATAAAAACGTGCCCTTTTTAGCGTCTGGATGAATCCTTTTCTAGTTATGAGGGGAAATGAGAAAGCAAATAGCAAGTTAGACAACCCTGCCATCTGAAATGAATTCGGAAAGAAATCCTCCACTCTAAATAAAAAGTCAACGATAGGTGTTTTTTTTCTTATTTAGGTTGTTGCCTCTGACAACATCACATGCTGTCCCTCTCTACATCCGGGGTAACTTGTATAGAAGCTGTGCCAGGAGCGTCATGATGTATGGAAGTGAATGCTGGAGCCTCACCTAGCTCTCTCTCGTCCGTCTGCAGTGCAATGATAGATCCATGATCAGATGGATCTGCAATGTGAAATCTGACCAAACCCAACACATCAGATCAGAGGATTTGCTGAAAGCACTACACTTGTTCAGCATGGAGGTTATCCTAAGGATGAATCGATTATGCTGGTATGGTCATGTGGAACGTTCATCTTCCTGGATAAACCGTTGCAGAAGCATGAATGTCATAAATCGCAGGAAAGTTGGCCGTCCAAGGAAAACTTTGAAGCAAGTGATTGGACAAAACCGCACAGGGTGGAATTTGGAAACTGCTGACCTGCTGAACCGTGAGAAGTGGAGAATGAGCTTGTGTAATATTAGAAAATGTCTGACCCCTGAACCCAAGGGAAAAGTGATGTTAAATGGATAGAAGAAGAAAGAAGAAGGTAATCAGAAATGATAATAATAATTTATATATGAAAAATTAAATTACTGAGGTAATTCTATAATTTTATATGAATATTAGTGCAAACACTGGCGAAGCATAATTTTTTACTTCATTTTTGATGGAGGGTGTACACTAGTATATAAGAGAATAGAAGAAGAAGAAGAAGAAGAAGAAGAAGATATCGATTTAAGTTTCTGAAGTCCCTATTCTCGATTGATTGTCGATACGTTGGCATTGTTTGTTGTCTCCCAATGAATGACACACATTCTCAGCTAGTGTTTGTCGACAGGGCATTATCAGTCGATGACTTCCCACGCTACGAAGCCCTTTCTTTATGCACTCACCTTTTGCTTTTATTTTGTGAATACACATACACACATCGACTCACACACATACACAGTAATATAGGTGTCACTATCGACCTATCTACCTACTTACCAATCTACCTCTGTACCTACCAGTGTCGGCCTGTGACATTAGATTCTTGGAGGTGCTTTTTCAGACAATTGAGAAATTCAGAAAATTTAAAACTTTTAAAAATCTTTTTCTTTCACAATCTGTTCAAAGCTTCAAAACATTTGGTAATTTACTAGTTCAATGGCGTAAATTATTTACAATGAAATATGTTTCAGCATTACTTTAAAACAACTTATTTTTCAGTTAAAATCATGTTTTACTAAAAAAAAATAACATTAAATAAGTTAGTTATAGCAAGTTGAATCGTACATTCGAACCGGTGAATACAATGTAGCGATTTTGGACAAAATGCTATATGGTCGACAATAATATTTTTCAAGACACCATGAAAGATAGCTCTAAATTCATAATATACCACCAAAGCAGCCCCCCCCTACTCCCTTCTTTAATTTTGTTTTGTTATAAACTGAATAATATTAGGTTTATCTACAAAGGCTTTTTAAATTTAACAGTTAAACCAGATTATTTAGAATAGGGCGACAACAAAATATGCATTAACTTTTTAACGTGTAGAAAATGTAACTTTTATGTCAATTTTTTTACGTATTGCGGCCATTTTCTTTTTGTATAATTTATTATTCTTACATTATTGACTCGTATGTTAATCTCTCCATTTTATTTTAAATTTGTTAAACTCTGTTATTTAGTCGTATAGATTGAAACATTGAATTATATAATGGGTGTACACCAAGGGTCGATCATTGGACCTTTATTATTCCTGATATTCATAAACAAACTCGCTGATGAAATTGTGTGCGAGATGGGTGTATTTTGCTGATAACACCATGCTCTATTCTCGACATGTGGGCAGGACGAACGTTCACATATCCAACGTATTGTCTGAATCCTTAGGAAAGGACCTCCAATCTAGTGGAATGGGGACGTAAATGGATGGTAACATTTAATGCTACTAAGACAAAGCTCCTTTCTTTTAACAATTATAAGAAACCTTTTCAACCACCGATTGCCATGACGAATAGCACCCTACCTCAGAGTTCATCATTCAAACTCTTCGGCCTAACATTCACTGGCAACATGAATTGGAAAAATATATAGAAGACATTGCAAAGGCTGCTGCAAAGAAAGTGGGCTCCCTCTACAATGCTACAAAACTTCTTACACCTGCCAGTATCCTATATCTCTACAAAGTCACCATTCACCCATGCATGGAGTAGTGTTGTCACATCTGGGCTGGTGCATCAATCACTAGTCTCTCCCTATTAGACAGGGCCCCAAAAAATCTTCAATCTAGTAGGTCCCGCACTGTCAACCAAGCTTCAACCCCTGTCCCATCGCTGCAATGTTGCATCCCATGCTTGTTTTACAAAGTACTTCAATGGAATGTGCTCCGATGAACTTGTGACACTAGTGCCCCATCAACGTAAATACCCCCTACCAACCCGACAAGTAACAAAATCCCAACCCCTTCACTGTAGAGGTACCCAGATGCTGGAAAGCTTTCTACTCTAATAGATTCTTCCCTCGAACTGCTAGCCTTCGGAATTCCCTCCCTGTTCCTTGAATCCTTGAAACAGGCAGAAATTTAAATGTAATGTGAACAGACATCTCGCTGCTCAACTCTCTACTTAGAGTGTCCCTGTTGGTATGGTTCCTAATTCACAGTAGCCCCTTACGTATTTTGTTTTGTTTGGGGTGAATAAAAGTTTTTAAAAATTATATAAAATATAACGCTATAAAAAATATTTTAAACCTAAAAAAAAGAAGAATGAAAGAATGAGTTTTATGAAGATGCGTTCATTTCATTTTCACATTTAATGATGCAAATGCCAGAATGACGACCGACAGACAGAACCTCTTATAGAAATGCCTGGACGCATCTAAAAACGATATTTCAAAGTTAAACGTGACAGATCAACAAAAATGATATTTACTATTTTAAAGTTAATCATGACGGACCGACCAAAAGACAGACATTCTTATAGAGATCGTTGGAAAATGAGATGTGTCAATTGAATCTATGCAATTAGCACTGAAAATGCTATTTCAAACCAGAAGCGTGAAGCACCCACCGACAGACATCTCATCTCATAGAAATGTGTGGTCACACTTAAAACAAAAACTTATTTATAAACCAAAACAATAAAAAAGAGTTTTAAAAGTTAAATATTACTCAAGTTTAAATTAATAAAGTTAAAAAAATAAATCAGTAAAATTTTATTTTACTGTAAATAAAAAGCAGTTCTTTTTTTAATATTTTTGTTAAATATTCGAGATCGCTTCGTTTTTGCCGTTTAGAAAATTATATAAAAAATAAAACTGCAGATTAGTGTCCATCATCACGTTTAGAGAACGATTATTGAATAAAATTATTAAAACAATTTTGTTTTCATCCACTGAGGGGCGCCAGGGGTTCACTTTGCTATTATACATTCATTGTAAAATTTACACTGTTGTTCTAAACTGAGTAATCGACAATAATCGGCAGTCATTTTGAAAACATAAAAGTGGTGAACCGGAGCTGGAACCTGGTGAAGGGGGTTGCGAAAAGAATATTTTCCCGTATAGAAAAAAAGAAGTTTCGTGTGCGAATAGAACCCGAACTTCGCTTTAACCAGCTGAGGTTAATTTACCCGAGTTGCATGAGCACACACAATCAAAAGTTCTGGATGTTGGGAGAATGATGCAATTTTCATAAGCATATGCAAATTTAATTCAAACATCCGGATTAAGGGTTTGGGGCATGCTAAAAGAAATAACGTGTTTGGCAATGGTGGAAGCGTAAGCATCACAGTCTGTCAGAGAGGTCGGATATTTGTTGCTGTGTTGTTTGTTGCTCGTGATGTCAGTTCTGTAAAAGAGTTCCGGTGGCAAGTACGTAGTCTTTTTTTTTCCAAGCTATTTTGGCAATATGGTGGACAGATTAAACTAATCTTTGGGTTCGATTTCTGTGTTGGAATGGGTCGAAAATGTAGAATAAATTGGCCGTCTGTGGAGAGTGGGATGCGTGGAGCAGATGATTCCTCCATGACTGACCGGTGGTTTATCCATCGTACATCAACACCTGAGTGATAAGGAGAAGGAAGATCCAGATAAAATCAAGAAGGTGATCCACAAGGCGTTCACCACTGACCCCTGCATTTCTTATGAACAATTTGTGCCACAAATTTTACAAACAATAGAAATTGTACACATTTATTTGACCACAATGAAAAAGATGGTGACCTTGCTTGTTGAACTGCCCAAACAAACTGTATTGTATGTATTTTTGGCAGGGTTCTCGGCTAGAGTGAACCAACTCTTACGGGCAAACTCTAGCATAGATCCGATTTATCCTTGCTGGATTTGAAGAAGGCTTATTTGCAAGTTAGAGTCAGCAAATCATTGTGGCCATTTCAGATGGTAATGTTTGCTGGCAGAAGGTACTGTTTTACCAAACTGGGGTTCAGTTCAAACGTGGCACCACAGACAATGAAGGCGATTATCAATGCTCTGTTCATTTATGTAAACAAAGATATTGTGTCATCGCAGCATATAAACAGTTTGGCTTGATTTGAAATGGGTACTTGGATGCTTGGGTGGAGCAAGGAACCTTGCAAGTGAGATGCAGAATTGCAGTTCAAAAAGTACCCACTGTCTGAACAAGATTCAACATTTTTTCCACATGCAGAAGATTTGTGGCCACCTGTTTGTGTGAAGATGGCTTCATGTAGCAATAAGCACCATTAAACATAAGACACGTATAGTCACCAAGAGGTTGGACGACGAAACAACCGACTACTTATTCGTATGGTGATGGGAACCATAGTGAGAGTAAAACAGAGCAACCTGCTAGAGAAGATTGGTGTATACGTGGAGAAGAAACGAACGTATGGGTCAATGCAAGCTCTCTAGCGATTAGAGTCTTGTTTGAGAAGGATGAAAACGCAATAGAGGACACATACCTATTGTGATCGACAAACAATGCCACATATATTAACCTAGCAAAGCTGGACGCTATACTGAAAGGTGTCAACTTGACGATCAAAGACTCAAAGGTTGCATATGTAAACTGACTACTTATGCACATATCATTGAGTTTCGGACACAAAGTCAAGGTGTGCACCAAGGCAACAAGTGAGATGCTGATAAAAAAAGGTTAGACACTATCAGGAAACTAGTGGCCTAATATAACCTGTTTGTGGATATAACTTTGGTAACATCGAACTACAACCTAGCTGACAGATTGACTAGAGTGCCACAAAGACGGTATGACACCATAAAAAAGAATGTTGAACCTGTACCACCGATATGTGCTGCTTCTGTGGAGGGACCAGACGAGTTAACGAAAACACATTATTTCAGTGTAGAGTGAATGTGCTATTTTGCATGGTTCATCAACTCATCAGTGTCCACAAATACTGTAAGGGCCGTAATTATAGGATGCCAGATGATCTCTCTGTCAATATATCCCACTAGTCAAATGACGCAGAGGTCAGCCATGCTAAAGCAGCATTTAGAGCAGATTGAACATATAAATAATCCATTACAGTGGTCAGTATTTCTTCAATCACAGTATGGAGACCCAGAGGAAATCCGGTACTGACAATGGCACTGCCTTTTGCAGCAGACAATTCGAGCGAATCTTGAACCAATGGTGAATTCAGCTTCAATTGGGATGAACATATGTTCCAAGTGGAAATGGAATCGAAGTGTAAAGAGGGTCGCTGCCAGAAAGCAGTGTATAGTTAAAGAAGCAGTGTACATGTACAATATGACACAAAAGGACGATGTGTTTTTAAGTGGGGGAAGCGTAAACATCACAATGTGTCATATGGCGATATTGGACTTCGGATGTGTAAAAATAATGTTAAGAATGGTATTTTCCACAAGGAAAGATTAAGTAAGAAAGTGGAAAATTCTGTTGGAAGTTAAAAATTTTAGAATTAGGATAACGTTGCAGGATATGACGTCATTTTTTATTATGGAAATCGCTCCAGAAAAGGCATGAAGCCACTTGATGTAAGGAGCTAAAAAAATACTACTTCAAGGTCAAAAACTAGCCAACACTAAGTGTTAGATGGATAGATTCCGACCCAGAAAACAGCAATTCTTTCCCCCTTTGTCAGAAACATCGCTCATGGAATGTGAGGACTAAAGGACAAAATAAGTGAAGCGAAAGTTTCAAGATTGCCGAAAGTGAACCCAAGGTCCACTTTCTAGAGAGTTCCTGCCTCTGAGAAATTAGACATCAAAATGATCAAATGCATTTTTCTTCCAAACGTTGGGGGTTAGAAGGGTAAGATGCAGTTAATCTTGATGCACTTGCAGCAAATTACTGTAAGAAGTAAATCTGAACCTCAGAGAAATTATTGGAGTTATTTGTTGTTCTTTTTTATTGCTTTTATTACTACAGTCACCAAAAGAAGAAAGAAGAAAAGATTCTCTGTGATTGCCACATCACCGCTACGGCCATCTTTGCAACTATACGTCACCAGCTACTACCGAGAGACGAACTGCTGTTTCTGTCGACAGAGAAGATAATGAACAATCCATGCGGATCAAAGATTCATCAGCGAGGGAAAATAATCAATATTATCTCGCCTACACCGATCATGACCCTCTGGTAGCAGTCTTCATTATAAATGATAATAAGGGTGTCTATTTACTTCTTTCATGTTTGTGTATACAGATATATTACTAGAATACATAGTGACTTCAGTAAGGTAAAAAAGATTTTTTTAAATATATAATAAATTTTAAAAAACAATGTTCACTGGTAGGAAATCCAAAATAATTAACTTACGACTGAAAAAATAATTTAATTTAAATTGCAGAGTTTATTAAATAATTTGTGTGGAAAGAAAATCAGTTAAAAACAAAATCGCCAGTTCAGAAAATTAATGTAAAAAAAAGAAGTAAAACTGAGTGAAAGCGACATTAATTATAATGCAGAAAATGGTAATCGTGGGATGATTTTTGCTACAGAATAAATTTTAGGTTGGGGAGGGGGTAATGCAGGTCATCTTAATGCACTTGCTGTAAATTACTGTAAGAAGTAAATCTGAACCTCAGAGAAATTAATGGAGTTATTTGTTGTTCTTTTTTATTGCTTCTAATATTCCAGCCACCAAAAGATAAAAAAGATAAGAACAACATTTTCACAACTGTTACATCACCAGTATAAGCATTTTTACACCTAGACGTTACCAACTACTACTGAAAGACGAACTGCTGTTTCTGTCGATAGAGAAGATGATGAACAATCAATGGGGATCAAACACATATTTATTATTGTTTTTGCTGTGCTAGTCATAGTAAATACATAGAATCAGTTAAAGTAGAGTCGAAAAAGTAACTGTAAAGTATAATTTCTTCTATTCCCCAGTAGAGAACACATCCGGCTTACTTTTACATAGACATGTAGACATGTTTAGTATTGCTTTGGCTGTGCTATAGTAATTGAAACAACATGGAAACATTCCAGGAGAAGTCAAAAAGACGTTGGACAGTATACTTTCTTATATTCTCCGGTCAAGAAGAAATCCTTCCAAGTTTCACGTAGACCTCTGGATGATGATGATGATGATGATGATGATGATGATGATCATCATCATCATCATCATCATCATCATCATCATCAGCAGCAGCAGCAGCAGCAGCATCGGTTTAACATCTGTTTGACGTGCTGGCATGCGTTAAGCGACTTTAAATAAATAGACTTCCAAAGTAACTTATCTCTGACCAGGTCTTTATTTATCCCTCTTTCCCTCAGGTCCATTTTTATCACTTCCTCCCATGTTCTCCTAAGCATTCCCCTGTGAACTGACCTTGCTACCTCAACTGTTTTACATCTACCAACCCAAGAACTCTCACCCATTCTTTCAATGTGGCCATACTATCAAAGTCTGCTGTTCTGCACACACAATTCCCTATACTGTCTAGATTTAATCTTCCTCTGAGGTCATCAGAACTAAGCCTGTCTTTAAGACTCACATTAGACATCCATCGTATCATTTCTCTCCATGCACCGCATGTCCTCAACCCTCACGTGCTGTAGTCATGGTAACAACATAGAAACAGTGCAGAAAAAGTCGAAAACACATTCGAAATTATACGGTCATGATACTTTCTTCTATTCCCCAGTTGTGAACAAATCCGACCTGCTTTTACGTAAACTTCTTGACGTGTTTATTATTTTCAAGTAGTAGGTCATAAAATAAAATTGTAAAAGTGTTTTTGTTTTATTACAAAGTTGAAACTTTCCATAAAAAAGAAAGTCTGAAACTAAAAAGAAAATTAATTGTGATATAACAAATTTAATAACGATTCTTTATGACAGATTGCCGTACTGAAGCACATGACAGGGTGGTCTAAAATCTTGTTATAAAATGTAAGCATGCGTTTGTCTATCTTATCTTTTCTTATCAGTGGGCTGTTAAGACCAACTCCTATATATTATTTTTAAGTAATGAAAACCGTCACACGAAAAAAAAAAACCAAACCTTTTTTTATAACAACAACGAAAGGGTTTATTCAATTACCTACACCGTTTGGTATAGGTGGAAGAAAGTTAGACGGTGTCGAAGTGAGGAAAGGAAAAGTAGAAAGTTCTTTGGGCTGTTGAATGTCTGTCAGCAGTTATCTTCAGGCGAAGAGAGTCGATGCTTAAGCATATAGTGGACCGGAACAGGAGAGAGAAGGTGACGCCTTTCCTCGTTGCTTTCAGGACTCTCTTTGCTGACCGACCGTGATTCCCAAAGGGGCTGGAGTTGTTCTTTAGGGGACAGATGAAATCAATGCGCCCTTAGTGGATTTGGAAATTAATGTTCTTAACTTCGTTACTAACTCAACGTTTGAGAAATAAAGAAGAACTTTAATAGAATATTCGAATATCTATGTATCTCATATGTAGATCAAGTGTAAGCCCCAGGAAGCGGCCCCTTGATTTCTGAGAATTTCGACTGAAGTAAAATGAAACAAAAAAGGGGAATTCACCTTAGTGGATTTGGAACTCTATGTGAACAGACTTAGATGCTACTTCAACAGTTTACCGCCGATGAACACTCATCATCAAAGCATTAAATCAGCTATCCTAACGACATTTCATTATTAAGAATGACTTGGTGAGACCACCACTAACACCACCTTATTCCGGTCCATATCGTCAACTCAAACGTAATAAAAAATATTTATTTTGGATATTGGAGGGACTAAAGAGATGGTGTTGGTCGACAGACTTAAACGAGTATTTTTGGACAACAACACCCTGGAACCGCATGTCCCTCCCACCATAATATTGCCTAAGCCAAGTGATATAGTATCTTCGGATACAGCCCAATCATGTCTTCCCACCTATGTTACCACTAGACTTTCTGGTAGACATGTCCATTGGCAGAAAAAGTTATGCAAGACTTTGTATATCTGAACATTTACATTTCCTAAAGAAATTAACTAACCCTTTCTAGAATGTTGCATCTGCATGTAGAAAACTTTTGAATGAACCATTTTCCACTTTTGAATGCATTTGTAATTTTTCACTTTTCAGCAAATGAACATTTACATTTTTTCAAAAAAAGAACATTTTTCAATAAAAGGACATTTTTAAGCAACAACATTTTTCACTTTTTAGCAAATAAACATTTTCCTCTTTCACCTCAGAAAATTACATTTTTGCTTTTTTTCAGCAAGATACATTTTGCCTCTGATACAATAACAAAGACATTCTTGTTCAAGAATCATATACTCTATTTTTTCATTTTTCATGTTCTTTCCATTGTATTCTCATGTGCTGCTACTATCAATAAATTTTCTCTTGTTTTATCGGCTAAAAGCCTAAGCAGGGGGGTTATGTAGCAGTTGCATAAGCGAACTATTTCATATCGATGTACGTTAGCTTTAACTGTGATGGTGATTTGGCTTTGTGCATGCGTAATCATTGACTCTTTACTATGTAGGCGTATGGCACGTCAATGTGTAGCTAAATTCATACGCCTCAACATATTTGGCGCCAAATGCAATATACGATGTTAAGAAGTTCCCGGCTTTTCTCCATGCCGAGCAGACACATCGTATCCTGTTCTCGACCTGACTCAACCATGAGCAGGCGAGATGCTGAACTCCAGGATATTACATTATTTAGCTAACATGAGCCATCCCATTGCAGCATCTCTCTTTTATTCCAGTGTTCCAGTGAATAAATATTAACATCTATTTAGTTATGGAGACATTATTTATTTCAAGGAAGAATGTTGAATAAAAGAGATGAAGCATGTTTAACTAACACAATATATTTATATATATATACAAAATTACAATTAGTTAAAAGTAAGTAAATCTTCATTGAAATGTTGAGTTCTCAGATTGTAGAAAGTTCAGAGTGAGAAAAGTAAAGAGTGTTAGAAATGAATGTGTGTATACGTTTATTTCCTGTCAGTGTGCATATGCGTGCGACAGTGTGAGAGAATTAGGCATTGTGTGTGTTGCTTTTCTTAGTGTGCGTATGTGTAACAGTGTACGTGTGAATTGAGAATTGTGATTAG
Source organism: Sepiola atlantica (assembly GCA_963556195.1). Lineage (NCBI taxonomy): Eukaryota > Metazoa > Mollusca > Cephalopoda > Sepiida > Sepiolidae > Sepiola > Sepiola atlantica. The sequence goes on from OY744524.1 coordinate 134,093,844, forward strand.
CTCCGCATTGCCTCAAGAGACAAGAGAAGCTGAGCGTAATATTGTGTTAGCGCTGTCCTGATTTTTGGCTGAACTGGATGAAAATCTTGGCCTTAAAGTGATTTTTACTAAAAGTGATTTCAAGCGCACAAGTTGATTTTGACGCGCTTGAAAGCTAACTCACTTGACTACTATTTTTACTTTTTTGTAAATATTTCTATGTGAGCCGATTGTGTATGAAAAAGTTTTTAGATATAATTTTGGGGCGTGGCTTGTGTGTTTTCGTGCATGCTATTGGTCAATTAATATGTATAGGATTGGGATACATGCACAGCCGTCGTAAAGGAGGCCAGAGCATTGGAAAATTACGTCATGCTCTAAAACAGTGGTTCCTAACCTTTTTTCTCCAATTCCCCACTATTTAGTGAGCCAGCTCTCCATTCCCACCACAGTTATCACATGGAAATAAATACATACGAAAAGATTCGCTATGTTTTTTCTAAATATATTTGGCCTATAAAAAGCATACAAAAAATGTAACACTAGCACTAGACGCATACATTTGCATTTGTTTTGCCTTGACAAGTGCCTCAATGTTCGGTTCCACCTTTGAAATAGTGCAGTGCAAATCAGATTCAAGGTCAATCAGGCAGTTTCGCGATTTGTTTTTGATCTCAACCATGCTCGAAAACGCCGACTCGCACAGGTACGTAGAGAGAAATGAAACCAGTAGTGTGAGCGCCGCCACAGCAACGCGAGGATACGAACCATGCATAGTGGCCCAGAATGTGTTCACGCTTTTCTCCGCAAAAATAGCCTTTGCTGCGGAGTCATGCACCAGGTCAAGAAACTGGTCTTCGATGTCTTCGTCTTCCTTCGGGAAGTTGTCAACTCGAAAGCTGAAGGGATACCCCGTGAACTCCATCATTGGGTTGTTGCTTTTGAAGTCCGGAAAATAGGGCTGAAACTCGTCCAGCAGCCTGTTGAGGTGGATGATGGCTTCGTTCGTGAGAACGTTGCTGATGCCACCGGCAGTGTCGCTGATTCGCGCTAATGTTGGAAAAGCCGTTGCGCTGCGGACAGTCTCGAACTTGCCTCGCCACAACTCAAGTTTTGAGACAAAGGCATTCACTTTGTCTCGATGCCCGATTATATCGGAGTCCAGGCCCTGTAGCTTGCGGTTAAGCTCATTCAGGTGACTAAACATATCCGCGAGAAATGCCAGTCTGCACTGGAATGCCTCACCGGAAACAGCAGCTTTCAGATCTCCTTTGTTCCTTTGTTCCAAAAATTTTGTAACTTCGGGAAGCAAATGTACAAGCCGATTTAACATGTCGCCTTTCAACAACCAGCGAACGGCAGTGTGGAACAGCAGTCCTTTGTAGTCGTATTCCATATTCTGGCACAACCGTCGAAATAGTCGAGTGTTGAGGGCGCTCGCTTTGACAAAATTCACAAGCCTGATCGCCGTCTCAAGCGCTTCTTTGAGTGGTTGTGTCATCATCCTTGATGCGAGTGCTTCTCGATGTATGATGCAGTGCAGGGTCACCATCTTGGGATTCTTCTGCTTCAGTATTTTCGCGAATCCAGACCTCGCACCACACATAGCAGGAGTCTCATCTGTGCAGGCATGGACGAGCTTGCCCCAGTCCAATCCTTCCTCCTCAAAAAAGGCGTCGACAAGCTGCATGACGTCGGCGGCTTGGGTTGTTGTTTCCAGTGGGGAACAAAACAGCAAGTCCTCTTCGATGCTTTGGTCGTGGACGTATCGAACAGAAGACAATTAGTTGAGACAAATTTGCCACATCCACGGACTCATCCAGCTGAATTGCAAAGACGGGAGACGCTTTTACCTTTGCCAAGAGTTGTGACTTGATGTTGCATGACATGTCGAAGATGCGGGACTTGACAGTGTCGTTGGACAGAGAAACTTGCTTCATTGTCGACATCGCAGATTCGCCAAGCAAAATGCCAGCGCACGACACAAGGCACAGCTTTATCAGCGTCTCTCCGATGTTATGTGGCTTCTTCGCCTTCGCCGCCAGCAGAGAAACAGCATACGATGCGTGTAATATCGCTTTCGACTCAATTTGAAATTTTCCACCCTGATCCATTCTCATTTTCTTCAAGCATTTTGCCATCAATTCAAAAAACTGCCTCTCCTTGCCAACGAACTCGGGGTGTACATTGAAGATGTGCTTCTTCAGTTGATGGGGTTTCATCGAATCATTGCTGAGCGTTTTGTGGCATCTGCTCATTACGCCCCTCCAAAAACGTGAAGCCATAGTCCAGGTAATTGTCGTTGTACTTTCTTTTCGGCATCTCGATCTTTAAGGTATGTATCAGTGAGATAAGGAAAAAAATATATAATAATAAGGTACCTGAAGAGAAATAAAATGAAAAGAAAGTAGTGACAATCATACAAGAGAGAAACAAAAAACGAACAACAGAAGTGGCATTAAATCAAGAAAATGGTCAAAATTATCATGGTCAAAGTAAGTCAACATTTTGATGTAATGTATTAAATTTTGAAGCAGTGGTTCTTCTGTCCGACCGGTCATTCCCCACTTGGCAACTCCAGGAATTCCCCACAGGTTAAGAACCACTGCTCTAAAATAACAAACGCTATCTGTCGAACAGACTATGGTCATTTTAACCCCTCCCTTCGCTTAAAAATTCATCAAAATTCAGGAAATCAACCAATTTTAATAAAATTTTCAGTATTTATTAATTAATGATCACGGAATAATTAACCCATTACTTTATTAGGAATTTTAGTGCAAATGTATTATTTTGTGTAATTTGCGTTGGCTAGACAGCAAACATTAAATTAATACTTAATAATAACATGGTGGTGTCATAAATATTTTAATTTTTTAAACATGAAAATGTTTATTCGAAAAATAATTTGTCTGATTTAATATTCATTCTTTAAATAAGTTCATTCTTTCCGGATTATTTTTAAGGTTTGAGATGATTGTTATGATAACCTGGTCTACATCGAATTAAAAGACTAGTATCAGTTATACTGCATGGAAACATCTCTTGGTTTATAAGCACAAGAGGAAGACGATTCCCTATTCTTAGGCAGTTTTATTGTTTATATGAACATTTCATTATCATTCATTTTAGCTTAATAATTTGATAAGAGCTGTTCTCATTTCCGAAAAAAGTAAGTGAGGTTTCTTGATGTTTTTTTTAACTTAAAAGTAAATCAAACATGAAAAGTAAATCAAACATGAAAGATGACGAATTCAGTAAAGTAAAACAAAATCAATAATTAAAAATAATTAATTAATAGAACATTTATTGAAATAAATTAAAATGTGTTTTGTTTTTTGCTTTGTTTTCTAGAAAAAGAAAAGTTTATTTACAATATATTCATGTTTTTGTGTGTGTGTGTGTGTGTGTGTGGGGGGGGGGGATTATGGGTGTTCCAAACGGACACTTTATTTACAATATATTATTATTTGAATATCTCGCTTATTTCGTTGGATTTTCGCACACATTTTGGATGAAACTTATTAATTAGTGTAAAACTGTATTTTTTATTCCGAAACAAAATTCTAATTTATTTTTTTAAGACTTGAAATTCGAACCTTAATGCAATGCCTTAATCGTTGGAGGCCATGTTGTAATTTCGTTTTCTTTTCTTTTGTGTTTGACATCTATCAAAAAGGAAATACGTTTGAAAAAAGGAACAAGTTAACAATGATTTCCAAGGGAATGAATAATCCTTAGGAGAGTAGTCGTATTCTTGGCAGGGGAACAAAGTCATAATAACAGGAACAAGTTAACAATGATTTCCAAATGAATGAATAATCCTATGGACGTGAGTCTGCTCACGCTGATTACTTGCTCTCATTACAAATGGACGCATGTGCATTAAGTGCCTTCGGGCACTTCCGGTCCTCATTGATAGTGGTTCTTACTCCCACTATTAATGACATCACCAAAAAAACTTCACTCAGTTGACAGGCCTTATATTACGATGGTCGTAATACGTGTCAATCCTATAAATCTTACACCATTTCTTCTAAATATGTTTTTATATTAATTTAAATACTTGAGAATACTATCGATTAAAGCACCGCCTAAAAATTTCATCAGTTAATTTTTTTTCATTCTTTGGAATAATATTGTTAAGCACCAAATTTCTAGATTATAAAAGTAAATTTGTAAATTAACACCCTCCGCTACCCTACCCCCTAAAAATAAGATTCTACATTTTTAGGAGATTACATGTGAAAACCCTGAAAAACTTGGTGGAACGAAAAACAAAAAAAAGTAACCATAATTATTTTAGAATTTAGCGTGGTGGATCATTTTCGTATATAAAATTAATGTAAAATGATCCCATATTTCCGGGATATTCTACGTTCTTAGGATAGTTAACCAATTTTTTTGCCACTAACTCTAAGACCGAGTAACAAGGTCGTAAAACCACACATAATCAGGTCGAAAGCTCACGTTTTTGTAGTAATGCTTAAAAAAAGCGATTATAGAATTTTATCTACATTTTCCCCCTTTTCGGTTTTATTTTTGCACTTTAATTTATGCGAAAATTTAAGTTTGTCTAAAAACAATACTTGGCTGAAATTTACAACACATACCTCCCCTTTTCCTAATTTACTCATATACCTGATTTTTGTTGGACATATACTTTGGTATTTGCCGTTGACTTTTTGTATGCAAGGGTTATTGTGAATCTTAGACTGTTAAACTTTTCAGCTCCCGTGAGGAGTCTTGTACCATTCACCCATGTTCGTAAGTGATAACTACCTTTCTTTCTTGAATTTTCTGGACATGATTTTGTTCATAGATTCTGCTCGTTGCTAGAAAACTTTAGACATCCATTTCCCCTAAAATATTACTTTGTTCTTTTTTGTTGTTTTGTTTCAGGCATGTCTGCCCCTTTTTCTTATCTTCATATAAATAAATATTTGTTTTGAATTTAACTTGGTGTCCGAGTTGTCTCTTACCTGTTCGTTGTTATTCCTTATTTCTATGTGATTTATTGAACTGGAGAATCCCCTCCCCCGTATTCTGTTATTAATATCGGAAGTGGCTCATCGGTCCCTACGAGCCACTCCCGAACATATATACCTTTTTTTTTTAATTATCACTGTCATGTGCTCGCTGCCGTTGTCCCGGCGAAGACTCTGCATGACAATATATATATATATATATATATATATATATATATATATATATATATATATATATATATATATATATATATATATATATATATACTGTCTTTCACGGCATTTCATTTTATGATACATCGTGCATTTTATCCTCATATATATATATATATACATATATATAAATGAATAAATGAAAAAGTTTTTTACACCTATCATAACTATATTAACATCAAAATATTTTATGCTTATTTAATTTTAGGATTCAACATAATATATACCGTATAGTAATCTGCAAACACCCACAATCAGCTATGGCTTTTCTTCATTTGAATATTCATTTCATAAACAGTTTCTAATAAATTAATATTCTGTACCATATTTTCTTAAATTATACACAATAGTTTCGTCGATAGTAAAATGTCTGATGTCGATGGAGTGCTGAGAACAGATACTACACTTTGATCTTAACCTAAAGGCCAAGGAACCATAAAAATATTTTTATGACATTATGAATGAAAAAAAAAAACAACCCTGATTTAATCAATTATTGTATTATCTTTTAATCGGGGTTGGTAGTGTAGTACTGGTTCCGTAATCATAAGATCCTCCTCCCAGGAATTACCTCCTCCCAAGTATTACATCTGCCTTTGGGGTGTAATATCTGTTCTATTGTCATGAAATCATACTAACAGGCATTACCTTCTCATTTTATGGGGGATCCTCCCAGATATTACTGCCTCTATTTGTTGGGTTGTGAGGGTAGCATACTATCTATTCATTTGTCATGATATAATTCTCCTAGTCACTAGCTTCTCCTTTGGGGGTCAGTGTAGTATATATTCGTACACCATGATATTATCATCCCTCTGTTCGTATATGTTTGCTAGTATATATATATATATATATATATATATATATATATATATAAAGTTATCTTGTCAGATTTTGAAAGTCAGATCCAAATAGCTATGGATCTGACAAATCGATGCTTTATTTAGAGTAGCCTGTCTTTTTTCTTCCATTATATTATTGACCCGAATATAAGTTAGTTCACTTATGTTTCTTTTTGATAATAATTAGTCCGGATAGGAAGTTTGTTAAACTGGGGGAAATTTCCGTTTATGACCTAACCAACAGCGGGTCCTTAAGACAATAAAAAAGAAATGTCAACATTTCCCTACTGTGTTCGACCTCAGAAAAAGATTGATATTAAAAAAAAATTATTAACATATTAATTTCTTAATATTATTCGCATATATCAACAGGAAGTACAATGATTTGTTTGAAAAAAAAACAAAAAAACTATTTAATATGTTCTCTTCATGAAATGCTACAAGAGGCTTTTCTATACACCCGTTGACTTTTAATGCCTGATTTGTAGATTCGCTTCGTGGTGTGATAACTGTATTTTTTTAAAATCACACAAAGTCGTAACAATCTTTTATACCAATGAAAACCCCCTCTTACACACCGGAAAATTTGTATTACATTACTTATCACTAGGACAAAGAACAAACAGCCACTTTTAAGCAAGTTCTGTTGATTATGCAGCTCATGTTTTTTTCTTCTTTGTTTTGTTTGCCGAGGGTAAACTTTAAAAAATTCTCATTATTTTTACTTGTTATAAATTCTCACTTACACCGAACATTGTTAATTAGGCAAATTTATTAATCGTAATGCAAACAACATAAAATGAGGTTCCTGTGTTAATGTAACGAGATTGCCATTTAGGTGAAGTTACGAAATGTGCGCTGAACAGAATCTAGGTTAAGTTTGGAATTTAGTGAAGAATGCGCTGTTGAAATTCAAATATGTTTTGACAATATTTTCAATGTCGTTTAATTTTAAAAGTAAACAACAGTTATTTGTGGGTTAGTGAAGGAAATGCACGAACACAGAAATAAGAGATGCTATTGGTGAAATGAAAAACGTCAGAGCGGACTTTGTCACTGTGGAGCTGGCAGGTCGTCAGCGCTTCCTCTCGCTGGGGTATTGGTCCTGGAGCCCCCATGGTATATAAAATAGACGAGTGTGAGTAAAGGATGGTGTCGACACGGTAACAACAAATAAAATAAGCGATGAAAATTCCTTTTGTGTTTTTTCACGTTTTTATTTGTAAACCAGCCTTACGGATTTTCGCATTTTTTTTGTTACGCTATACAGATAGAAAGAAACGAGGGAGATCTTCATTCTTCTCTCTCTTTTTAATTTTTTTTTTATTAAATACCCGATATGATATCACGCGTGTGCATGTGTGCTTGTGTTAATAAGAATAAATGTTAGTTGTGACATTAAAACAGTAAAATAAAAAATCGATTAATTAATTATTTAATTACTTATTCCGGGTTTATTTATCACAACTATCGGTCTGATTTCGATATTCGATAAGAAGAGAAAAAGAATAAATCTAACCGTGGTTTTTAAAATAGTATTCATGGACGGCGGCACCGAGGGGGGGGGGGGCTCAACCCCCCTCACTTTTTTACTTGCCCCCCCCCGCCCCACTTTACGGTCATCAATAATTAAGTTGATATGCACGTGTTTAACCGCCCCTCCCCACTTTTTAGGAGAACCTCCCCCACTTTTATAACTGTCCCGCCGACCCTGGTATTTACAATGATTACTTTCTTTAACAATTAAAAAACAGTTCAGAACACATTTACTTTTAAATAAAACGTGTTTGAAAAAAATCATATTTACAATCATTAATTTTATTACGTATCTCGTTTGAAAGTTAAACAAGTATTTGATGCAATCATCTGATAGTTTTGTTTTATAAAAACTTACAATGTTCTTTTTGTCTTTCTGGTGGCGACTTAATACTTTGGGATCTATTTACATCCAATCATTTTATAAATACAACATAACCGCAGCAACATTATTTATAGATTCCTCACATTTTTTTTCTTCACTTAATAATTTCATGATCGAAACGTACCGTCATAACCATTGCTGCCTTTAAGAATTTTAATAACTGTTCAGAACTCTTTTACTTTAAAATAAAACGTGTTTTTATAAACTTATAAGATTGACATACATTCCAATCCTATACATATTAATTGACCAACGGTGTTTGTGGACACACAAGCCACGACCCAAAATTATATCTGAAAAAGACATTACATTCTTCATACAAAAATAGGAATATTTACAAAATAGCAAAAAATATAGCGTTTTAAGGGCATATAACCGAAACTTGTTTTTTGTTGTTAAAGGAGATAAATTGTGTGTGTGTTCTGGGGGTGGGCACCAATGTAGAAATTCTTGACTGATCTCGTCGTTGTCAACAAAAGAATAGGCATTCTGGTTCAATAAAATCAAAATCTTTAAGATATTGATAGGAATATTGTACGCATGCGCATGACGAATTTCTAATATATGGTAAAGGGCCTTTCTAAGAAATAGCCTGAAAAACTTGGCGGTAAAAAAATGTTTTTAAAAATTTATCACTAACACTAAGCCGGGTGACAATAGACCCCTCTCTAATTATTACATGCCTCCCTTAAGCCTACCACTAACTTTAAGTCTGCGTAGCAATAGAATCTCCCCCTCCCTCCAAAATAAAACTAACCCTACCATAACTCTAATTCCGGGTGGCCATAAACAACTCAGCCAAAAATGGATAAGACTTCACTAACACCAGAAATTGGTTATATGTAGTTAAAACACTACCTGATCAGAAAGTGGGTGATCATTTTAAGTTAAATTGATATGCTAAACTGATCCCCTACTTTAAATTTTGTTTTTAAATTTTTACCGCCAAGTTTTTCAGAGTGTTTACACGTACCCCCACCCCCAAGAAGAATCTCATTTTTCTTTTTGGGTGAACTAGCATAGAGGGCATTGATACAATACTACACCCAGAAGTTTATTTTTTAATATAAAATGTACCCAGTCTAATTAAAAAACAACTAAATGTCGAAGTTAATAATAACATCTGATAGAATGTGCTTTTTTGTTGTTAGTTCCGCTTTTAAAATTTAATTTCTTTAGTATTTTATTCACTAAAATTTCCAACTTGATTTATTTTGTAAAAGAAAACTTAAAACCCTATTTTAAGTCTAATAAATCTTCTATGTAGCTGCTTTTCTTCCCATTTTTCTTTCTCGTCATTTTGTTTTCAGTTTCAATCCTCCATGTATTGATTACTTTTCCGGTGTTCCTGGCTTTAATGATAAACCTTTCTACACTTACCAGTTCTCTTCCCCCGCCCGTCTTTTCTTTTTTTGTGTAGAGTCGGTCAATATTACTTTTTGGGTTTAGTGCATTGTGCATGGTCATTAGTTTCCTAGTCTTCTGGTCCAGATGTCTGAGTTCTTTTTTGTCCAGCCTATGAATGGTCCATAATATTTTACTAGAGAAACTCCCCAGGTGTTTATTCCTTTTTTTCAGGTTTCTACTAAATAACTTAGTTTCTTAGGTTTCTATTTGTAATCCTCCGCTATTCTTTTCCAATCTTCTCTTTCATTATTATTATTATACTCCAGTGGAGGTCTGGTTTGTGCTGTCCCTCCTCGGTCTTCTCATTCTCCTTGATCCTATGCAAATATTTTGTGTGGTGTCAGCCTAGGCTGGTACAATTTCTTTTTTTTCTTCTTTTTCTTTTTTTAATTAAAATTTTTTTTTTTAATTAAATTTTATTATTATTATTATTATTATTATTATTATTATTATTATTATTATTATTATTATTATTATTATTATTATTATTATTATTATTTATTTATTATTTTTTTTTCATCGATTTTTGGTGTGATAGAGAGAAGGGGCGGAGATATATACAGAGGAAGGGGGAGGGGATAGAGGCGATGGGAGAGAGAGGGGGAGAGGAGAAGAGGAAGAGGATAGAGAGAGAAATGGGACAGAGAGAGGTTTTAAAAGATGTTACACACATTTTTAACTCTTCTATTTTGTGGTCCATGTTACCGAGCAGCGCCAGGTAACCATGCTAGTTGGCAATAAAGCAACCGAATAGATAATCCAAATTAGACATATTTAGTGGATTGGTGGACCAGAGGTAGCCAGGTGGCAATGTTACTTTTTTAAGCAAAAAATATACATTCACAAGAAGTTGTTTTTTTTAAAAACAAAAGCAATAATCATAAAGTTCATCCTTTGCCGTAGGCATGAAGCCCGAATCGTTTTGTGGAAGAGGAGGGGGTCGATGGTCATCCAATTTTGTCAACAACTTTTGGGTTTACCCTTTGCTAGACACTCTCACCAAAATACCACATTCACTCTGTGTCTTGATCTTACTTAGATGATTCTCAATTTGTTTTAAAAAGATTTATTTACAAAAAAAGTTCCTCGTGGGGAGTGGGACAACATTTACAGATATTAAAAAAAGAAATAAAAAATGTAGGTTAGTAGGGCCCTCCCTACCCCTAATTAGTGTTAAGCCGCCCACTATTTTCCGGGTGCTTCGAAAACAAGAAGGTCGGTCTCTAGATAGGAGTGGGGGCTAAGTGGAATGTCAAAAATAAAACAGATCGGGGTGGGATATGTGAATGAATGGTGTCCTCTAAGATATAATACAACAGTTATGGGGTAACCGGGGGCAAAATGAATGTGGGGAGTGGGCATCTTTGGAGGATCTCTAGTACCAAAAACAAAAACAAATTAGGGTCAGGACTCATTTACTCCACTAGCTAAGGGTCTTTTAAATTTGAGGAGTGGGTTCTGCAGAAGCCAAGACCGTGTGTGCCATGCCTATGCAGGGAACGTGGATGTCTTGAAAAAATATTCTTTTCTCTCTAGGCCACAACAGGGCTACATTATGGATGACCAATGCTTCATTTAGAACCATCAGGTGCTCGGCATCGATGCGAGCCATTACCTTGCTGACATACTCCCAGAGTTGCTGAAGTTTGCTACAAGTGAAAAAGGCGCACTCGGCCGTTTCTCTTTCGTTACCCTCACAGCGTCGACAGTAAGGATCCATCCTCACTCCATCTCTGGTCAGCTTGTTATAAATGGACAGTGCGGTCTGGACCAATTGTCAGGTCAGAGAGTACTCAGAGTTATTGAGATAACTCTGGCCTGGCGTTTAACTCCATTGAAAATGCATCAACTTTCCCAGCCATCTCAGATGCTCCTCAAGCGGATCCGAAGAGGTACCCTCCACTAGATCCCGAGATAGTCTTGTAATGTTATGGGGACACATACCGAACACTTATTTTTAACTCGTTGGTTATACATTTTAATTATGTGTGTTTTAAATCGAAACGCGAGAAAGATAGTTTTAAGGGAAGTACATAATTGTGGTTTCGTATTTAGAATGCAAACAATAAAAAAGTTTATTCCAGCCACCGAACCACGTTAAAGCTAACTTGTCATGTCTCTGAAATTGTGAGATTTTGTCTGGTCACCTCGGACCAATTAACCAAAACCTGAGAATATTGTCACTTCTTGCAGGTTGGCCTACTTAAAATGTTCTTCCGACTCAGCAGTTGCCGTAAAACGTTAAATGTTTAAAAGGGCTATGAGTTCAGCGACATTGCAAAATATACGACTAGGTTGCTTCCCTCCCTCTATGGCCATTTAAAAAATATTTTAACTCCATCTTTTTCAAATCATTTTAACTACATCTGTTCAGATAACAATCCTATCTGCACTCACAACTTGGCACCACAGAATCTCTCAGACTAACGAATTTGAATTTTGGAGACAATTTTTATCTAACTTTGTCATTCTTATTGCTGTCCAGACATAATATTGTAAAATATACGATGATGCTGTCTCTCCCTATGAGCCTTCGCCCGTATGGCTATGACACACACACATATATATATATATATATATATATATATATATATATATATAAAGCAAAGTTGGCTGTATGTATGTATATATGTTGCGGCATCACGGTCATTGTTTACTTTGAAGAGAAAAACAATATCCTTTTTTATTAAAAATAGATAAAAAATATTTGATAAATGTCCACTAATATATATTTTTTTTTAATTTTATATTCATGTTTATTCATTTTAGACAATCGAACTATTTTAAATCTATGCGAAGTAAAACATCCCTATGTCGAACTCATTTCATTTAAGTAGGTTAAAAAGACAACATATTTTCGTCAGATCGGTGGCTGTGTGAATAAAACGTTCGCCTTCATTTGCAATATGTTATGCCATCGTGGATTCGAATGCCCCACAAGACACTTGAGTTTTTTTTGTGTTCCAGTTATTTCCTAGCCGATATAGATCATCATCATAGACCTGAATAATTTTTTGTTTTAATAAAAAAATAGATGAAAATATTTAATGGATGTTCTTAAATTCAATAAAAATTTGAGAAACCCGGCTTAGACGGGTACTTCAGCTAATTTAAAATATCATAAGGTAATTACTAAATGATTAACAAACAACAACACAGAACCAACACTTTTAGCACAAATGAACTGAAAAGTTAAAAAAACTAGTTGAAAAATGCTCTAATTTTCAATAGAAAATATTCACGGAAGAAGAGATCGCTTCTAAAAACTACACCTGACCTTGTGTCTAACCTCCTAACAATGAAGTAAATAAATTGTTGATTTGAACTGTTGTAATGTTATAAATAAATATTACGCCCTTATTATTGAATAATCGAGCTCTCTGTTGGATTTTTTTCTGCCAAATGAAGCCAAGAATTATATATTTATAGTTGATATAGTTAGGTCGCCTTTTGTATTTTGTGAATTTCTCAGTGGTAAAAGTTGACTTATGCAAGTTTTAAGTCTGCAATATTGAGATTAAGTAGTATTTCTTGGAGACTGTATAGTTCTTGTTATTGTCTACAATTTCTAAATTTGTTTATAGTAGATTAGTAATATGTTATAGGTACATTTATCGATAGGTTTTATGTGTCAACGAATAATAGTTCATATTTCATCTCATTTATAGTCAAAGTGTTATATATTAAAGTGACCTTGTGAAGGACGAAGACAAGAAGTAGGCTGTCAAGAGTTCAAGAGTTCAAATTCGACTATGGAAACGGACGAGACAAAACCGGAAGTATGCTGGGGTCAACACAGATCCGCTTAGAGGTGGGTCAAAAGGAAGTGCTATAGTGTATATTAAAAAAAATACATACCAGTAGAGTCTCTGCCTCTCTTTCTCTCTCTGCCCGAATAATCTGCCTGAAATAAATAAACAGTATATATTGAGTACAAACGTCTTCGCCTAAATTATTGACAATTAACAAAGAACCGACAAGACAACAGAGCCCACACCCCGACCAAGTTATTTCAATATTTGGTCGTCTATCATTATCATTATCATTATCATTATCCTACCAAACCCGTGAGAATCTAGATGGCATGCAACAAGAGTGTACTTCGACATTTCGACAGGGAGTGTATAATAAATAGAGCTGTATATTTATTAGGTAAAACACTTTTTATTTATACAAACATTTTTGGCTACACATTTGTAGACATATTTCAGTTCAAACAAGTAGCCAGCTGAACTTCCTTAGTGTTGTGAAGTTGTCCAACAGTAAATAATAAATAAAGGAAGTCAAGTCGAGGGTTGGTTTAACAAGTGTATTAACAAAGTAAGAAAGTGACTAGCACTTGGCTAGACAGTTACAAGTCTGTGCTTTGTCTTCTCTGTGTCTCTGGTGACTCGCACTATTTATAGTGACAACCGGTGTTGTTTCTCCTGTGTAAGAACGGCCGGTGTAACACTTAGTTATTAGTATGAGGGCAGAAATTGCAATAAGCGCGTGTGTGTATATGTACGAGTGGAGGCCTTGTGTCTAAATCTAAGTGGTTATCAAATATTAATGTCCCATCATATTGTGTAGGAAAATAACCTATAATGACTTGACCGAATTTTTTATCAGTAAAGAGAAGCTCGGCGCTCTGTAATCCAATTACAACCCAGAAGAAATACAGTCTTGTCGCATCTATTTTGTTCTCACGCCCGTGATTAGTTAATAAAAATGTGAGAAT
>OY744524.1:134112913-134125413 GCA_963556195.1 Sepiola atlantica
CTTAGAAGGACATCAACCACTCTCCAAACTCCACCCCGGTTTTTTTTATCCCACCTAGATCCCACCTCCATTAAAAAATTGACTTGCTTGTTTACGGCTCTGAACAAACCGTAAAACAGTGGGTGGTTTATTATTAAGAAAGTGTTGGGGGTTCTTACTAACCAACATTTTTAGTATTTATGTTCTTTCCCCACTCCCGTTTTATATCAATTAAATATTTGTATATATGCATACTTATGATTAATAAAATTTCAAATCATATTGGGGATATCTTAGGTAGGACGGCCTCTAGTGTAAATGTGGTATTGTGGTGACTGAGATGATTCTAGTTAAGAGTAGGATAGACTAACGATGACCAACGACACCAATTTTCCCAACACATTTGATGGCCTTGTGCCTAATTTGTTTTAAATGTAAGTTTGTATATTTTCTGCAAATAAATAATTCCAAGTGTAGTATCCGTTCTCCACATCTCGGCGACATTTGACGTTTTTTACTCATGCCGGAAACTTTCAAAATGAAATTCTTAAAAAGTTTTTAAAACACTCTTCGTTTTTTTTATAAAATCTTTTTAATTTATTTTAATAATTATAATAATCGTAATATCGATAAAACGATTATGTATATATAAAAAAAAATTGGCAATACAAATTAGAAATGTATATTACAGAATATTACTTTATTAGAAACTTTAAAAAATAATAAATATGCAAATGAGCAATATTGAGATTTGTTTGAGAGAGTTTGGTGATTACTATATATACGGTATTCGAAAATAGTCTTGTGTTATTAGAATTCAATAAGCCTAACCTGTTTTGATGTTAATATAGTTAGGATAGATGAAAAAAGCTTTTGCATTTATTCATTTAAAAGACATAATTATTATTTCATGTATACACGTATAACATTATAAGGTGATATAATATATCGTGTATTGATTTTCAGTATTTACTTTAACAGTGCTCAATACGTGAACAGAGCTTAGTAATAAAGTATAAAAATATATTTATGGCAATTAAGCTACACAGAGGCGTCCGCGTTTCATCCCACCATCGTTAGCCTGACGATTCCCTTCGGTGATAAAACGTGGACGCCTCTGTGTAGCTTGATTGCCCTAAATATATTTTCATATATATATATATATATATATATATATATATATATATATATATATATATATATATGTCTTTGTGAACCGGGTTTGCGCCCCGTGACCCTCTGAGATTGTTATTTCCCTGTGCTGATGAGAGCTGTAAGCTGGAAACAACGTCGTACGTAGGTAAAATATTTTTAAAAAGATATTATATATATATATATATATATATATATATATATATATATATATATATATATATATATATATATATAGGGTGCGACAGGAATACCTCTTACATTTGAAAGGTTGACAAAAGGAAGAGGAGAAAGCATTTATGAAAATTAATTTTAGTGTTGTTTAAACAAAAAGTTATAGATTTTTGTTCATTTGGTTTCAAAAATTACATTCTCGAAATAATGACCTCTATTCGCTAGAGACTCTTGGAGATAGTTTCTGAAATTTTCCATCACTCGAAGAGTCATTGCATGGTTGTTTCTACAATCTTTTGGCGTATAGCATCCTCTAATTCTTCAATTGTACGCGATCGATCTTTGTAGAGCTCAGCTTTCAAGTAACCCCAAAAGAGAAAAAAAATCCACAGAGGTTGAAATAATTCTGAGGGTCAGTTCTATCTCCAGAATTCTTGAAGACTGGTGCGACAGAGGCAATTTTCCAGCTATTAGGGTAACAAGATTCGGCATTTGTTGTAGAGTTTGCAGAACACAAAGGCCAGTTCAATAGAACATTTCTTTATTACTATTACGGGTATAAGATCAAGCCCACATGCTTTGGAGGTGTCAAGGTTTTTTATGATGTCGCGTACATGAGATGGGGTGACGGTCAGGTCATCAAGTGTGGCTTCAGTCTGCAATGGGAAATTTGGGAGGGGGTGGTTTGCGGAGTCCGACGTGGAGTTTAAGGCGAAACGCTGGGCAAGTAGTTCAGCCTTATCAGTTGCTGTGCAAACGACATCATTGTAGCTGGATGGTTTGGGAATTGTTGATTGCTCATTATACACCACACTATTAAAGATTTTCCAGAAATCGCGAGTACGTAACTTCTGTGACCTAATGCCTTTTCTGGTCATCTCTGTACACCTTCTCTTTGCATTATCTGTCACAGTCTTACAATGATTTCTTGACGCTATAAGTTTCTGTCTATTTGTAGTTGACTTGTGGCGGTTGAATTGTCGGAATGCTTGCTGCCTCTGAGCAATAGTGAGGTTAAGAACAGGTCGAGAAGTCAGGCTTGCTGGTCCAGGGAGGCGAGTCAGGAAAGTGACTGTCTGTAAGAGGGAGTGCACTATGGAGAAACTATACATCGAGTTACCAGCTGTGTCTGTATAGCTGGAGAATTCAAGCCAGTCCCGGTGATGTACATTAAAATCCCCAAATACGTGTATTTGGCCACTCGAGTCAAGTGAGTGCTGTATCTATGTTTTCAGAGAAAAAGTTTAGCAGGGTACAGTCCTGGGTCGAAAGGGAACGGTATAAGAAATACAAGTAACTAACGCTGTGTTATAAGGTTAATCTAAAGCACATGTAGGCTTGATTATATGATTCTAGCCTATGTTCTCTAATCAAGGGGAGGGTGTTCTGAACATAAACTTCTAGCCCGTGCATATGTTTCTCAGAGTCTTTACGGTAGAGTGGGAGGTATTCAGTCATGTCAAAATTGTGTGAGGCATGGAGAGAAGGACCTGGAACAGACACCGTTTGACTCATAAGACATGTCACCATCGCGAAAAGGCCAGACTTATGGCTAAGCCGAGATCAAAATGGCGAGGATCGAGCAGGCAACCAGGTTAAAGGAATTGTATATATGTAGGAGAAATAACGAAGATAGACAGCGGCGGCTTGGCATAACAAGACAACAGGTTCTATTGACGGATGACTATATATATACAGTACCGTCCAAAATTAAGAAATCAAAATTCAATCTTCCTAATCCCAAATAAATTATATTTTAATATTTATGAAAATTTCACTACATATGTACATTATGTAGTTGGACTTTACCGAGATTTTCAGGTGAATTAAAATAATATTATTAAAGTTATCCACCATTTTACATATTTCAAGTGTCCAAAATTAAGGAACATTAAGGAAAAATAATTGTTTAAAGTTTAAAACAGTAGGGTTTTTTTTGTATAAAAGGATGAAAATAAATATTCTAAACTTTAATTATCATCACTGCTGCAAGTCGCGCAATATCAATCATGTCAAAAAGAAATAAAACTGATTTAAGCGACAAAACAAAAGTCGTCAAATTAAGAAAGGAAAAGTTGACAATAGAAGAAATCGGAAAACGTGTGAAACGTTCAAAAAGTGTTGTAAGCCGAGTTCTCAAACTCTATAAAGAAACTGGAAGGTTAAGTAACACAAAGAAACATGGTAGACCAAGAAAGACAACGGCAAATGAGGAAGGAGTTATACAACGCCTAGTGTTAAATACCGTTTCCTTACAGCTGGCAAAATTTCTAAACAAATGGAAGGTGTCACGAATGTTTCACGACAAACTGTGTCCAGAAGGTTGCACGAAATAGGTCTTTTTGCAAGATCACCTCGAAAAAAGCCGCTAATAAGTAAAATAACAAAAAACAAAGCAGCTAGATTGGCGTTCACAAAAAAAGCATGTTATATGGCCAGAATCGAAATTTAATGTATTTGGTAGTGATGGAAAAGAATTTGTAAGAATAAGAAAAGGCAAAAGTTTGGATCTTAGCAGCATAAAATAACTGTTAAATTTGGTGAAGGTAGCGTGATGGATTTCGGCATGATATCATGGCAGGGTACATCACCACTTGTACGCTTAAATACTAGAGTAAATGCCACTGTATACAAGAATGTTTTAGAACAGTATGTTTTGCCAGTATTGTACAATTCTGGTATCTAAAAGCCTGTTTTTATGCAGGATAATGCTCCCTGCCATAAGGCAAAGATGGTCATGAATTATCTGGTTGATCATGAAGTAGAGGTAATTGGCTGGCCTGCTCAGAGTCCTGACATTAACCCTATATAAAACTTATGAAAGACTCTACGACAGAATGTTATGGCAAAGAATCAAAGACTTGTGGCTGAAACTGAAAGATGAATGGGCCAAGATAACCGTGGTCCAATGTCAAGATTTAGTGAAATCCTGCAGTCGTAGATGCGCAGCAGTTATTAAGAATAAAGGTGGAAGTACCAAATATTAAATCTCTTTTGCCTTTTTAATGTGATTTAGTTAAAAATTATATTTTTTTCCTTAATTTTGGACACTTGAAATCTGTAAAATGGTGGATAACTTTAAAAATATTATTTTAATTAATCTAAAAAATCTCGGTAAAAGTCCAACTAAATAATGTGTATATTTAGTGAAATTTTCACAAAAATTAATATATAATTTTGTTTAGATTCAGAAGATTTAATTTTTGTTCCTTAATTTTGGACGGTACTATATATATATATATATATATATATATATATATATATATATATATATATATATATATATATATATATATATATATATATATATATATATGATATTTTACAAGAAATAAAGGGAGAGATATCTATGTTAAAAGGCCGACCTTTTTAGAGACGACGCATTACTCGTAATTAAATATAACGATAAAATTCCGAACAAAAAAATCACATAAATTAAAAAAATAAGTCTTAAAATAACGCTAGACATAAATAGTAAATGTCCTTAAATTTACACTGAATCTGAATGATTAAACTTTTAGACCTTATCATAAACCGAACCACACGCTCTATTATATTGAAATAAAGTTCAACCATCTGCACTCTATGAAGAAAGCAATACTCTCAAGTATTTCAAACAGAGTTTCCAGACTAACATCTCAGAAACACGTATTTCTGGAAAAGAAGCAATATTACAATGAAGCCTTAGGTTATGATAGGAAAATCAATTTCCTCAAGAACGTGAGTATTGTCGGGATAGATAATAACGCTGAACAAAATAATAACATGGTGTCGTACAATATGAGTTTAATAGGTCTCGGGCTTTGAAAACTAACAACAGAAAAGGTCGAGGAATTAACTAAGTAAATATAAATAATGTAGAAGACAAAATAGATTTAATTACATTAGGAGCAAATAATTGAAATGATGAGAGCAAAACCATAAATAAACATCATAAAAGCACAGAATTAAATATCACTAATAGGAGTACGAATAAAAAAAAATAAACGTAGAAAATCCATTTGGTTTAAACCCCTTATAGTGAACACATAAATTAAGATTCTTAAAGCATTTTATCAAATTATAGAAAAAAACTTCACGAGAAATCATACCCTAGGTAAACCAATTAACAAAAATACCATCCTGAGCCGTTGTCCAATATCAAATATAAGGAATATCAAATTCGTAAGCGGTCCTTAGCCGCATGTTTATCACGGTCAAGAGAGATGACATACAGTGACTGGTATTCCCAAATGGTCACACATCTGATACTGACCAGGTTCACCGTCACTAAACTTTGGTGTTTGGTGATCTAATCAGAACCGGTGTGTCAATGTGATTATGCCGACACCTCAAGATCACTGACTAAATATATCAGGGCACTACTGGATAAGAACAGTAATTATATGTTAAAATAGTCAGTTCTAGCAAAACAAGAAAATATTAACCAAGCAAATTCAAGAAATGTAATTTATGCGTGACTTAATAATTATTTATATAACTTCAAAAGAAAATATGATCAATACGAAATATGAAGTCATCCAAACCTGTCTACATAGGTCAACGTTTACATATACGAAAGAAATCTTAGCAGAATGGATCCAACACCTACATAATGATAAAACCCGTTATGAACCAACGCGTCAAACTAGCAGCAAGAACGCAAACTGAAAACAGCTAGAATTAGAAAATAATCTCAAAACTTATAGGAGAGCGCTCTAACTGGAATATTAAAGTAAACCAAACTGGTCTAGGATCAGTAAAAATTTATATAAAGAACAAAAACTGGTTCTAAGGATTAATCAAGGTAAGGTTAGGGACCTATTTTAAAATTTACAAATTAGAAAATTAAAATATAAAATTGAATGGAATATTCGAATAGCTCAAATAATTATTAAAGACAAAATCTAAATACATATAAGTTAATTAAAGTCGATAAATAAAATGATTTCATGTAAAACAGAACAGCAACCAGTAAGGCATTTAAATAAATGTATAAAACATGATTCAAACGAATAATGGCAGATTATTGATAAAGATTTATGCATATAGTAGATATCTAACATGGATTTCTATTATAAAAAAGTAAAAACATATACGGCAATAACATGTTTTATCTAGAAACTTTAAATGATCCAATATACCAGGGGAGATAACTTAAGATAGACAAAGTATCATTTCTCTTAGATCTTTCAGATTTAAACACTATAATTTGACACACTTGTTATTGAAAATAAATAGATTATTTCGAAACGTGAACAGACAAAACTCTAATTAATTGAGAACCGGATATGACAAGCAATTTTGGTGAATGTAAATATTTGTAAAAAAAGATGGCCGCATGTGCCAACAGCCTTGAACGTTCACAACTGTGTGGATGGATTTCGTTGATGAAATGTTTCGAAATTTCTACCACATTTTTACCACAAATTCTGATGATTCTCATTTATGGTAAATGTGTAATAGGAAATTCCTTATACATATTTAAAAAAATAAATCTTATGTGATAAATATCACGATCTTAGTTTATATATATATATATATATATATATATATATATATATATATATATATATATATATATATATATATATATATATATATTATTCAATAATAAATATTCAATTATTATCTTGATACGTATGCGTTTTATACTTCGAGAATGGTCAGTATAAAGATAACTGTTCAAACCGGTCGCAAGATTCGAACCCCGAACAAGAGTCACCTTTAACTAAATTCCCGACGCTCCAACTAATGATGCAAATTCCAATTGTTAAACGACGTGATAAGAAATAAACTCTATTTATGTCAAGCAGGTGGATAACCATAGTCAGCCATCATAACAGTGTTCAACAGAAAGGAACTTGCGTTTATAGCTAGGATTAGACGCCTTTTATTATTTCTCATTAAAGGGCCCGGCCGAAAGGGGACTACAAGTAATTATTTAATAATAAATATTTAATTATTATCTTCATATGTATGCGTTTCAGCCTTGCGGAATCATCAGTGTAGATATAACTGTTTAAACCGGTCGCCACGATTCGAATATATATATATATATATATATATATATATATATATATATATATATATATATATATATATATATATATATATATATATATATATATATATATATATATATATGGTAGAGGGTACCGTTGCCCGGAATAACTTTCTAACCACGGTCTACCAAAGATTCTATTTTGTCATTCATTTTCGCCATACATTGGTCCGGTGTTCTGAAAAAAAAACTTTTCTAGGCAAATTTATCGATTTTAGTATTTAGTTTGGTACACTATTTTTTTCTCATAAAGATAAAAATAGCGGAGTTTTTATACTCTTATTAATATATACTACCACCGGCACTACGAGATAACTTATTTAGTATGATACATAATTTTAGCTTCACCGATTGCAAACGTATAGGTGCGCATTACAGTAATAACCGTTCACATTTTCTAGCATTAATAAATATGACGGACGAATAATTTTAAACGGTTCACTCGACCAGACTAGATGAATTCTTGTCCTGGAATTCGGTAAGTCCAAGGGACCACAAGAAAGATAAACCATAATAAAGTTTTATTTTTAAATTATTTTTACGCTAGAAAAAAAAAGAGGTTAGAAAACAAAACAATGATGTTCAAAACATTTATTCTTATAATTTTGTATTCGAGTTTTACTTTTACCAAAGAAACAGATATTCATAAAAACTTCATTTTATATCGATTCGTTTTATCATTTGCAATTTTGTTTTCTAACTTTAATATTACACACTTGCATTATCGTTTAATCATCTTTAGATATATTTGCCAATAGATAGAGAGAAAAACTAGAAGGATAGAGATATGGAATATATATATATATATATATATATATATATATATATATATATATATATATATATATATATATATATTTAAATGTTAGAATTTTAATTATAAAATTTAATTATAAATTTTATTATGACAAATATTTTTTTAATAGCCCGATAGTGTAGAAATAGAGGTGTAATAGAACATTTTTTTACTATGTAAACCTCAGCAAATGTAGAGAACAGGTTTTCACAATGTCATTAAAACAGTTTTTATTTACATACAATTGTTTCGACCTACCGCAATCACATATATCTTCATGATATACATGATGTTCGAAATGCATAAAGCATCAATTTTTCTTGAAGAGACTATCCTCAGTGCTCATATATATATATATATATATATATATATATATATATATATATATATATATATATATATATATATATATATATATATATATATATATATCCATATTTATGTACTTATATATATATACATATATATACATATGTATATATATACATACATATATATATATATATATATATATATATATATATATATATATACATATATATATACATATATATCACTTTTTTGAAGACGTTCGCTAACACGAACGAAACCGGTCAAATCTCTTGTTTTTGTTTTTCTCCTGCACTTTAACCGGTTTTCCGTTTGTCATTTTTCACACATTTTGTCTACCACGGCATTTCATTTTCATGACGTATCGTGTACCTTACCCCATATATATATATACATATATATATACTTATATATATATACATATATATATACATATGTATATGTATATATATATGCATATATATGCATATATATATACACATATATACATATGTATATGTATATATATATATGCATATATATGCATATATATACATATATATAGGGTGGGCAAAAATAAGGGTCCTATTTTTAAAAATTCATAACTTTTTTATTTATTGATTTTTTTAATTTTTTTTTAGAATAAGTAAAGGACCCCTTCCGAAGCAAGCATGAGCCGTATTCGCCCTAAGGAACGTACCCTCATTTAGAAAACATTATGTTTGCTTAAAAAACTCAAAACAGTGTAAAAAAACAATACTTTAGTTTTTGTAAGTTTTAAGAAGTGTTTTTCGGCTAAAATTTGTTTTGTTTATTTCAAAAAATCTCGGAAGGGTCAGTCTACACACACATAAAGTTTGGTGAGTTTAACTTTTATTTTGTGGAAGTTATTCAAATTCAAGTTATTCAAATTTAAAGATAGGACCCTTATTTTGGCCCACCCTGTATATACATATATATACATATATACATATATATATACATATATATACATACATCTATATATATATATATATATAATACTTATATGTAAATGCATATATATATATACTTATTTAAATTGCGGGAGAGTAAGCTTAGAATAGTAGTCAGAATAAGAATCGAAGAATGGATCGTATCGATGTAAGTGTTTGTTTACAATCCTGACCGGGTGTTGAATAGGAAGAGGAAGCATGAAAAAAAGTAGAAAAACAAACTAAGACATAGAAGAAAAAAAGTTCAAGACCTATACAGTTAGTAAAAACATTCATCATTTATTTGAGTGAATTTTGAAAGGAAATCTTGATTGATGTCTAACAATTAAAACAATTACGCTGGACGGATAACACACATGGTGCGAAGATACCACGATTCGTATGTTCGGGTATAAACTCCACCATTGAATAATTTGATTGGAAGAATAAATGAAAAACAAAATATTATATAGAATAATATATATATAAAAAAAGAAAAATGATTGCTGAATGCACTTCAGTTTTTTTTTTCAGCCTGGAGAGTTAACTTTTCATGAGCACTGAAGATTAACCTCTTCAAGAAAAATTGACGCTTTAGACATTTCGACCGATATCTATGTGATTGAGGTAGGCTGAAACAATTGTATGCAAATAAAAACTGTTTTAATGAATTTGTAAAAATTTGTTCCCTATATTTGCTGAAATTTAAATAATCTCTCCCTCTCTTTCTATATATATATATACTTTTCTCCCATGCACTAGAACATGGTCATGCCTTCAAATTTGAATAAGCCGAAATCACAAAATACATCCACAACAAATCTCGGCGAAGATTATTGGAAACTGCTCTCATCACCGCCTCCACCACCATCAAGCAACGAAATGGCTTCTTTAACCTATCACCCTTAATAAGCAAGATCATCCTTACAGAACAAAAACTCTTACCTGATCATAGATAACATTTATTTTCATCTCTAACCTTAATGACACACTCCCACTTACTCACACCCTTCCTTTTTCTCCATGAATCTTTACTTTCTCTAACTCTTTCCGTTTTTCCCTCACATTTTTAACACTGCAGTCCAATGAAACTTTCTCATTTTCCAAATATTTCAAATATTCCATACCCACCTGTTCAATTACCTCCCTCCTCCCTCTCCTCCACCCTCCACTCCCTCACTCATTGCCATCATTTTTCAAATATTTCAAATATTTCATACCCTATCACAACAAATCCCCTCTCTCCCCCTCACCCATTCCCCTCACCCATTCCCTCTCACCCATTCCCCCTCTCAACTATTTCTTTCGTACCTTCACTCGTCCATACCCCCTTCTTAAATCCCCTCATTTTCTCAAAACGCTCTCTAAGACCATAACTTTCGCCCATCCACCAACCCCTTCTCTACCAACCCTCCTTTTCTCTGCATACACCCCACACACAAACATTCCAACTTACTTTTTCCCCTTCAGTCTTGACCGCAGCCATTTGTTCAAACACCTCCTTCCTCCCTCTCCTCCACTCCCTCTCTGCCATCCACATTATTCCTGCTCATCCCCCACCTCTTTCTCTTACTACCAGCCACAGTAGTCCTTGCTCACCCCCATCTTTCCACTTCTTCCCCACTCATTTTCATCAACATTCATTTTTCACTCCTCACCAAGTACGGACGTCCACCCAGTAGTGGCCATTATTTTCTTCCTTTTTCCCAATATGTCAACCCTACATGTGTTTGTACTTGCATGATATTTTTCTCTATATTATCATCTTGATGAAGTCTTATAAATAAAGACGAAACGTTGATGTACACATAAAAAACATCCATTTTTTGGTTTTCCTTTTTCATTTTCCCATATATATATATATATATATATATATATATATATATATATATATATATATATATATATAGAGAGAGAGAGAGAGAGAGAGAGAGAGAGAGAGAGAGAGAGATACAGACAATAGAAAAAGGTTTTACTTAGATTTGAATGAATGTAAAATATTACATTTTTTTTGTATTTTGTGTTTTTGTTTCTTTTTTATTTTGATGAGCAAGGTTGTTTTTTTACTTTTTAGAAGCGGTAGATAAGGGGATACAAATGTGTTAGTTTTTAAATAAATGCAGGTGTTGTTTAGAAAAAAATCAGTCGAAAAAATGTTTTCTAAAGTTTTTCGATTCCTTTTTAATGCAATTTTGTTTTTGTTTTCCTGACGAGTTTATTGTCCCAGATAATTAAAAACAAAAAATGATTTTCTGGACAAATGAAGAAAGGGACATAAAATAAAGATATCCTCGCTAGAATCTGCTTTTTTCTATTGTCTATTTATAAATGCTCTGTAATTATAAATTAATGTCACTGAATGTTTGACTACAATATATATATATATATATATATATATATATATATATATATATATATATATATATATATATATATATGTATAGAGATAGAAGAAATGTTTGACTACAATATATATATATATATATATATATATATATATATATATATATATATATATATATATATGTATAGAGATAGAAGAAAAGAGAGTGATAAATATGCGACGATTGTCCAAATTTATTTCAAATTTCAATTGTTCAATGCAAGGTGTATTCAGTAATAAACTAATGTTTATTATTCTTTCCTTAAGCCAAGGCTTTTCAAAGATCGAGATCTTATCATCAGAGGAGAAATACAGATAGATAAGTTGGCTTTCGAAAAAAACAAAGTTCAAATATTTGAAAAATATATGAAAATATTATTAAAAAAACGCAGTGAAAAAAGTTCCGTAAAAAAGATATGTGGTTTGTCCGGGTGGTAAATTTCCGTTGATTTTGATTTGGATTCTCTTTGGACTAGATGTCTTTTTTGCCATTTTTTATGGCCCAGGAAGTTATCAAGAATGGCCAGCTTTTCTCTTTTCAATTCCTTTTAAGTGCGTTTGGATTTACTTATATTTGAACATTTTCTCCACACTGCTCCTACACAAAGGTTTTTTTTCGCTTTCTACAATTCATCGGACATCTATTCAACGGAAATTGTTTATGTATTCATCGACGTTTCGTCTTTATTTTTGTTTTCTTCAAAAAATGTA
>OY744524.1:134130413-134190413 GCA_963556195.1 Sepiola atlantica
AGAGTTCATCTACACCCGAAATAGGATAGATCACCATCACACCATAACCCCTGCCTTTTTAGCCTTGCTCCCTATGGGGACACTACCATTTTCTTTTCGGTTTTATTTTAATGAAGTCCGTAATTTACGGTTTCTTCTTGATGTGATTTAAAAAAATATCAAACGCCTTTTGCCATTCTCTCGCTCAGCCCCAATCTTTTTCATTTACTTATTTAATAAAAAAAATTGATTAACAAACACTGGCAAATGTTGTACGTTTTCACTAAACACTTTGCAACAATTCGCAAAATGAAGAGAACTTTGTCGAGCCGATACATTTGCCGGAGCTGGCATATTTTTTTAACGTACTCACTCGCACTGAGTTTAATCTTTTAATATCTTTGTCGATGATTTGACTAAGACATTTTAATTTCTTTTTCTTTTCGTGGCGAAAATCACTTGCTGTAGCCTACAGCCACTATTTAAAAATGTATTCACTTTCTCGTCAATCTTATCTACGCGAATGGAGCATTTGTCTTTTTAGAAACTAGTTGAATATTTATTTTAAATTCAGCTTTATCAATCATTTTTTAAAATCTCTTTCTAGTCAACTGAAAAAAACAACAACTTGTGAACAATTTTCTTTTAATTCTTCTAAATAACCTTCTTTCAATTCTTTCTTAAACTTTTCTGCAGCAGGAATTTAGAACAGGATAGGTAATTGTATCGGAATCGGGAAAATGTTTAGAACCGTCCCATCACTAATTGTAATCTCATTATATATATATATATATATATATATATATATATATATATATATATATATATATATATATATAAAATCCGTACAAACTATCTAATATATAAAGTAGAGACGTTTTTTCTCCTGTACCTTCTCAGAGTATAGGAAAATAACCACATGCATCACAGGCTACTAAACTATCCACTATACTACACTTATTCACTCGAGCGTGTTTTAGTAAATTCGTTATTATTTTTTTCGACATAACAATAAATATTACATTTGGCCCGCCATCCACGTCTCTCCGAAAAATCAACTCCATATAGGTGGTAGCATAAACTTTTCTCCCTAACAATTATGTACTGTCACTCTACTCATTGACACCGGGAACTAATAAGCACAGTTTAATTTTCACAAAACACACAGTTCTTATTTATCATTTGCCTGGTATTAATTTACTACATAATATAAAACAATACGCAAAGGCTTAATGACCCCTCCCGTTCACTATGATGATTTTCCGCGAATACCAGATTACGTTATTACAATTTCTACCTATGACTTCTACATTTGTATTCATTCCGAAATTAAGCGAATGAAATTAAAGAACACAGTTCCTGCAACATTCATTGATTCAACATGGCGGCTACAATATCTGGATCGAATCGACTACCTATTTAGTTCAACAAGATACTGGTAGACCCCGACACATTTAAATTATCAAAATCATACACGTTTAACACGCATATTATTGAAAACTTATCCAAACTCAGTCATTTTCATCATCTACAAATGACATAAACCGTGTCATTGCTGATTCTTAACATAACACGTATGACCAATAATCAAGCTTAGCTTAATTGACGTATTTACACATCTATGTTTAACTCGAAACATTGGCGCAGTGGTTAGGAAGGCAGGTTTCATGATCGCCAGTTTCAGCGTTCGATCCCATTCTACTATATCACTTTTTTCTTTTTTTTTAATTTATAGCATTCGTAAACACGGTAGAAAGGGGGGGATAAACAATACTCCGTTTCTTTTTATTCGATGTCATGCAATAAGTAGTACTTTGTCCCGTGCAACGCCGGGCGACGTGTTCCGCTAGTCTATAATAAAATATAAATATGAATTCAATGCATGAAAAGTATATAAATAGATTAATGTTTGTTCAGTAAGAGGTAATAAAAGAAATAATCACAGAATTCAAATTATCTACAGTGAATAAAATTTAAATTTAACTAAAAATTATGTTATGGAAGACAGTAAATGGTGGCTGGTTCAAGATTAGGTTACATTTAAGTTGTTATATTTGTACCAGATTTTATGCATGCAGCTAGACAATACTTCGGCTTTTTTATTTAACAACGAACCCTTGTGTTTAATGATAAATAGAGCCTTTTCTCCACACAATCCACAGTACCTGTCGAAGGGGTTTGAGTGGCTAACTTTTGAAAATTAATTGCTATTTCATATTAAAGCAAATGTTTATATCTTTGAGACACCAAATATAGAGATTATTTAAACCGCCTCATCAGCAGGGAGTTAATTTATACCGGTCTATTATTGCGATTATGTACATTCCCATCTATGTTATGATTATTACTAGTATGATTCTCATCAGTGTCATTACTACCATCATTAGTATTAATATAATGGTTAGGGCCCTTCATTACAGTACATTTGTAAACAGGAGTTATTTAAAGGGCATAAGTTCGTATCAATACAGTTGCACCCAAGGTCGGTGGAAGTAAGGTTATTAGTTTTCTGAGCTAAATGGATTTTTACTGAGTACTATTATCCTCTCTTTTAAGTTAGGTACTGCGGAGAAAGAAATTCTAATTGTGCCCCTCTCTCTCTCTCTCTCTCTCTCTCTCTATATATATATATATATATATATATATATATATATATATATATATATATATATATATATATATATATAATATAATATTAAATCATTTTTAATATTTTACCTACGTACGACGTCGTTTCGAGCAGGAAAATAACAATCTCAGACGGTCATAGGGCGCGAACCTCGTTCACAGATACATCTTGAATCTGTAGTCTTATTAGGCCACGAGGGATTGTCACGCATTAACGGAGAAATTAAGTGATGTTTCCATTGAAAGCGGTATACCATGTATCACAAGTATTCTTCCATAAAATATATCACGTGTTTATTAAAAAAAACTGTTTGTTGATAGTGTTTATTTAAGAGTGGAGGAGTTTTTATTGTTTTTTTTTTTAAATTTGAAAGGGTCTTTATTTCTGTTTATTGTTTGTTTAGGCGTACTGCCTTCGGGTAGGTTTGCTTAGAAAATATGTTTACTTTCTACGGCGTAAGTGGTGATATATCTATGTTTGTAAATGGGCTAATTCTTAATATATTTGAATGTTTGCTCAGAGTGTATATCTTCAAATTTCAACACATGTAATATAGGTGTCTGATCTTAGGAAGCTACAGTCTTCATTTAGCTTGTGTGAGACGATAGCGTTCTTTCTCTCACGACTTCTGACATCTGCGGGTCAGCTCGAGTGCGCGCGGGTAAAAAAAAGCGGTGTTTTCTGACATCTATTACTCGCCCAAAACATTGGCTCGGGCAAAGGGTTTAATTTGGAAGTATACCCAGATAGTAAGTATTAGGTTTGGTATTTCTAGTTGGCTAATGAAACGAGCCGGATTTGACCCCAAATTCAGCATGACAAGATCGATGAAAACCGGATACCCCCGCTCAACAGATACCGTAATGTATAGTTTTAAAATAAAATAATGCATCGTTCCTTTCATTAAAAAAAGTAGAACGCTCTTAGACGTTAAGCCGTCGATAAAGTGTTAAAATTATCACAGTTTATTCGCTGTTCAAAATTGGCCGAGTGGTTAAGGCGTCGGGTTTGAGTTTCAAAATACTCGTAATCCGGGGTTTCGAATCGCATGACCGGTAGTGAATAGTCATATCTCTATGCTGATGAGTCCCGATTATTAAGGACGAAACGTATACGTACATCGATAATAAACAATAATATATATATGAAAAAAAAATGACAAACGGAAAACAAGTTAGAGTGCAGGAGAAAAACAAGAGATTTTTTGACCAGTTTCTCTTCAGAATCTTCATTTTCTGAAGACGTTCTCCACGAACGAAACCGGTCAAAAAATCTCTTGTTTTTCTCCTGCACCCTAATTTGTTTTCCGTTTGTCATTTTTTCACACATTTTGTCTATCACGACATCTCATTTTCATGAATTATCGTGTACCTTACCCCATATATATATATATAGTGAAGAAGGTCGTATGTAGTGGGCGAAAATTATGTTAAAAAGTATTGGCTTACTCTTACGTCAACTAGGAAGAAATAAAACACGAAAATATATAAACACATTTATTTATTTTACATTAATTTTCACACACACACACACACACACACACACACACACACACACACACACACACACACACCCCACACACACACACAAATCAATCCAATCGAACAACAGGTGGTTCAACTCCCAATGCAAAATGCCCGTCTTAATGTCCTTTATTTCTCATTCGTTCTTTCCGTGTCTTTTTTGTATTCTTTGTTGCACTTTTTGTTGATCGACTAACTGTGATGTGTCTACATGTCAGCGTTTATTCTTCATTCATTCATACCATTGTTTGTTCATGTCTCCGTCCCCCTCTCTCTCCTGCTCTCCTTCGTCCACTACTTCCCCTCCTTTCAGTCCATCTTCCTTCTACTCCCGCCCCTTCTTCTTTTCATTTTATTTTCCTCTTTTACATTGCATCCTGCTGTTTCTCCCTCTCTCTCCCCCCTCTCTCTCTCTATTTATCTCCATCCCCACAAGGACTGAATGTGACAAGATAGGGCTTAATTTTGGAAGAGGGAGTTTTACTGAACGCCACAAGGGTGCTCATGGCCCTGTAGCATTCAGTAATGGCCACGAAAAGCTAGGCGGAGCTTCTCCCTCCCCTCTTTCTATTTATCTGCCTCCCCATGAGTGTTGAATGTGACACAAGGTCGAGCTTAAAGTCGGGGTGTGGTGGAAACATTATTAAACGCTAAAGAGTGTTCATGGCCTTGTGGCATCCACTAGCTTGGTGTAGATTCTCTCTCTCTCTCGCTCTTTCTCTCTCTGTGAATCTTTCTCTTTCCGTATCTCCCTTCCCCTTTCCATTTTCTTCATTCTCCTTTCTTTCTTTCTACCTCTCCCCCTTTTTCATTTTCTCTTCTTCCATTGTATCCTTCTGCATTAGATAAGAAACAAAAAAGTAAGAAAAGAGAAATTTAAAAAAAAAATTCAATCTCTACACTCCCACCCCACCCCGACACCCCGCCACCCCGCTATGGGTAACTAGCAGCTTGTGACGAGTGAATTATTTTCAGCTAGCTGTGTTTACCCGGCGTTGCTCGGATAGAAACATATTGCCGAGTGGAGGGCTTAGGGGAAAATAATTTAAAATGTAGTCATGTTTACTATTTCAATTTTCTGAATATGATTGTTAAAAATCCCTCATTTTATTGCTGATTTCAATAAATATTCCATTGATAGTAAATGAAAAATTATTTATGCGTATTTATCAAAGTTACGTATAGGCGAGAAAAACACACTTACAGGAGATTTCGTTGAATAGTTTTATTAATAAAGAGATAAACTGTTTCTTATAACGACACTCCTTTCACTGCACTGCTCCACTTACTCTTGATCACCATCTTATAATGTCGTGCATGGAAGCATCAATTCATTGGTATAACTCGACCGAAGATTGAACCCAGTCTCGCGGCCCATTAGCGGACACTCTAACCCTTATGCCAAATGAATCGGTTTTCTACAATTGAGATGAGATTGTCAGTATTTACATTATTAGTACTAGCAAAAATATGCGACCGTGTGTGTGTGTGTGTGTGATACCACGGACAAAACATGACAACCAAGACAACAGTCAGGAACATCTATTAATAATGGAGTTTATGTATCTGTCTGTCTGTCTGTCTGTCTGAAGCCGAAACTCCATTCAGAGTAGTATGACTATTTTCTAAATGCCCCAGCTTCATTATATACTATGAAAAAAACCGCCGCAAACACTATGCGCGTTTCTCAACTTACATAATCAATTGCATTTGAACTTCTAATAAATTAGTATACGCAAATATACACTCATGATTGTTTTCTTCGGATTTCCACATGTATTTACGCAATTTTGCTCGCTAATAATCTTACTTATAAATTATAATTATTGAATCAAATTGTTTAATTAAAATAATAATTGATTTAAAAATTAATGAGTTGCGTAGTTATTCCATCTAAAATCCAACTGATTAAACAGCGTTAATCCATTGAAACGACCTCCCTCCGTATTTGATTTCTTAATACTTTCATATCCAATATTATCATTTTTTCACGATCTTACCTGAATTTATGATTCCATGTTTTATATATTCAAAAAAAGGTGTGATTTTCTTTCTTTACTGTCAACAAAAAAACTAACACATTGTACTGGAAAACTATACAACTGATTTAAGAATCAAATTGTTTAATAAAAAAAAAGGTCATTAAACAAATAAACACACATACAGTGTTCACTGTATTTGATTTTTTTATGCTTTTTCATTTTAGGTTGACCCCGTCGTTAGGGTTAGGGTCAAGGTCAACGTGGGGGTTAGAGTTAGGATTAGGTTTTCTTTTTTTTTTCCTTTTTAATTAAAAATATTTATATATATGGGGGGAGGATAAAAAAATTTTTTTTTTTCTTTTCTTAACTAAAAATGTTTCTATGTATGGGGGAAGGTACAATAAAAAAAATGAGGGGGGGGGCGCAAAAAAAAATTTTTTTTCTTTTTTTTTAAAGTAAAAATATTTCTATTTATGGGGTAGAGTAAAACAAAAATCGGGATGGAGTCGAAATTTTTTTTTAATTTATTTTCAACTAAAAAAAATTCTTGGTCAAAAACAAAGAAAATCAATGTCAAACCACTCAAGAAATATGACTGGGGCTCCATCGGTTTACGCGTGGGCGTTCATTTCTGACGCGGCAGCTTAGCAAAAATAGGTGAAAATTTCAGATTCATGCGAGTAGTATTTTTTTGTGTTCATTCATACATAAATAACACTAAACAATCAAACGTTTTGAAAATTTTGCAAAATTCAGAAGGTGCTGGACAAAAATAGCCATTAGGGCTCCACGGGACTCAAAATCCATCATTTTTCGGTGAAAAAGTGGTTTCATGCGACATTGCAGGTCCTAAAACATCCTCAAAAGCTATGAATGGATATAGATGGTTAAATCTGGTATAGTACTTTAATTTAGGACCATTTTAAGGCTGTGAAAGGGTTTTCATGAATGTAAAATAGCCTCAAACTAGTGGCCTGCACCTTCTGAATTTTGCAAAATTTTCAAAATGTTTGATTGTTTAGTGTTATTTATGTATAAATGAACACAAAAAATACTATTCACATGAATCTGAAATTTTCACCCATTACGTCCCACCCCTATTAGTATGTTCCTGGCTGTTGTCCTTGTCTTGGTTGTCATGTTTCGTTCGTTAAACTGCAGATGCCTTTTAAATTAAATTACTCAAATTTTATCAAATGTAAATTTGTTACAAATTCAATTTTTAAAAACATTTTCTGTTTTGGGGTAATATTTCTTTCGACTTCTATAATTTATTTTATCATTCGAGGTATTAAATTAAAAAAAAATGGTTCTGGACTTTATGCAGTTAATAAAAGTGAAAAAGAGCCAGAGACTATTTGACGATATTCTCGAGATATTGTTATTTATATTACATTTTGTCAACTTTGAATATTTTAATAAATAAATTTAAAAGCAAATAACATTTAACTGTAAAGAAATAAAATCTTCAAGACTAATTACTCTACCAAGGTTTCTGTCTATTTTCTTTCCTTCTCCAGAGATGAAGAGATGAATTCACACTTTAGCCAAAAGGACTAAGAACTTTTAAAACTAGAAAAAAAGGAGGTATCCATATTGCTTTCGAAACCGTCGGTGCTAGACGTACTAGAAGACTGCTACCAACTTTGCTCACCTACTTATCGAGGTTCAATTGGAAATATAAGAACACCCTTATTTACTTATCTCTCCGCGAGGGCAAAGCCACCTTCCCAACTATGGGTTAGATAGCAGCTTGTGTTTTGTGAATTGTTTATAATGAATCGTTTCTAGAATTGTGTTTCAGTATTAAATAAACCCCAAAAGTGGTTGATGTTCCGTAAATCATACGAACCAAACCAATGTATCCCCCTCCTCCCTACATGTGTCTGTTAACCCACAGCGCAATATTTCTTCCTCTCTCTCCTTTTCAATGTGTATTAGTTCTTGTAACCAACCTACTTACAGTTTACCCAGAAAATTACTTATAGAAATCAAACTTCTAAAAATAATTATAGATGTTATTGATCTTCTTATATAGAGAGTAAGGTCAGAATTTCCCCCTTTTCCTTGACCCGTATAGCTCGTAACCAAAATCTGCGCATAGAATTCTGCTTCATGTGCGCTTTAGTCTGATTATTGATACGTGTTTTCAGAAATTATTCGTTTGTTTTGTTCGAATTCGGCGATTTTTATATTTTGTCCTGTTAGCCGTTTCCTCTTACATTACTAATTTCAGTGTGGGAATTGGTGTAATTAACCCCCACAAGAATAAGTCCTCTTCCTTCGACACAGAGCACCATAACAGAAATACAGTATAATTTTAATTAGGGTCACTTTTTAGGCGTTAGATAACTTCGTTTTAATTACTATGACGATTAGCGCTTGAGCAACTAGTTATAAATGTTTCTCGTTAATTGTATCGCTTTTTGCGGGGGGTGAGGAGCACCTTCAGGGGTAGCCCCCCCCCCCCCCAAAAAAAAAAACTAAACCTAAAGATAAACTACTTATTTATTTTCGAAACCAAGATTATTGAAGCTCAAATGTTGAAAATATATTTCATTTTTTTGTAATTCCATTTTATTTCTTTTTATTAAAATCTGGCGTAAAAATATTTTCAGTTGGGGTTTTGTTGTAGAGAAAGTACAGACCCCCCCTTCCTTATACAACAGACTATCTCGAGTAGCATATCAACAAACGACGGTGCTAGCCTAGAAGAGTACGATAGTAGTACGATTACAACCGGGTCGTTCTCCGTATACATTACAAGCCAGTTACCCAACTAGTAACTACATATTGCACTGTTCGCTTAATAATAAACTCTTTTATATTTGCATGTTAGCTGTTCGAGGTATTAAATACCTTCAGATAACATTACAACAGATTTCATGATCCCCTCTTCAAAATATTCAAAAGTATAAAACGTAAATTGGATCTTCTTCCCTGCTAACTACAACAAACTCGTATTCAAGTTAAATGTCAACAAATACTTGTCGAGCTGTCCCCTTAAGTAATCAAATTATGTCCCTTCCATCCATCGTTTTCAATCCTCTCATAGTGTTGTTCATCATCCGATTTGCAATCTCGTTAACCCTTATCCTCGAGTGGCTTTCGAACCTTGGTAAATGGTGATTCATTAGTATTAATAAAAATCCATCCAAATGAAACATTGTTCCAGAAATAATTTAACTTGGTAAAACTCGTAAACTTATAACATTTTTTTCTCTGTAATTGAAACGTTGAAAAAAAACGGAAAATCACCCTCCCAACCCCCCAAATAAACTATTTATTTATTTACTTATTGTTTAAAAAAAATCTTGTTTATTTAAGGTTAAAAACTGATAAGAAAGGAGACGCGATTCACCAGTGTCCCCACCCTCCCCTTTCGTACCTGGACGCAGAGAACGCCACTCTTATCTTAGATAAAAAGAAAAGAAAATGTTACCGATTAAATCGTAGAGATATGTGTACTGGTACGCTAGGACGTAAGTGTAGTATCTGTTCCGATGGATACTGCACCCTATAGACGGGTGTCGTCTTGTCCTTCGGGACTTGATTCCACCTGTCTGTGGGTTTGTCCTGTGCAGTTCTAGGAGGTCCACCCTCCCAGGCTTCGCCTCCCCTCTTTGGGGAGGAGTAAGTTTATTGCTTACTGCCTGAGGCGCCCCTACCGGGGAATGCCGACGGGGCTGCCCAGGCAATTTTTAATGGCCAGAGTGCTCATTTTCTCGGGCGCTGGCTTTTCAAACCCCACTTACTCGACCCGAGCTGTGGTCACATCATACTTGTGGGAGTAAGATAAAACTGGCCTTGTGCCTAACTCCTGCAGAGGAGTAAATAAATATGTGTACTAACTGGCAGGATTATCCAGTGTTGTCGGTAATTTTATAGAATCACTCCCGTCTCCAATCGGGTGTTTTTTGGTGTTTTTTATCCTTCATCATCGTTCATCATTTTCAATGGCGCAGAAAAATAGCAAAGTACAGCCAGCCTAATGCTTGAGTAGGTGTTGTTTCATACCAGTCGAGGATACGAGCAAGACCGCTGTCGAACTGATTGTGTACAATCAGTTCGACAGCGGTCTTGCTCCAACTGAGGTATTTTTCTGTTCAGTTTCAGGAGGTCCACACTCCCAGACTTTACCTTCTCTCCCAGAGAAAGGATTAGTTTGTTGCTAATCGCCCGAAGCGCCCCTACCGGGGGATGTGGACGAGACTGCATAAGCATTTTTTGATAAAACAAAAACGATGAGTGGAAATTTACAAAAAAGAGGTGAAAATCTTCTTCACGCTTCTCTTCTTCAGGTATCAGGTCTGTTTGCAGACATCAATGATCATGGCTCTCCATTCTTTTTGAATATTTTGTTTCACCATGATATTCTTTGCAAAGAGGTTACCTATAGTGAATTGAAATTACCTTCTATAGGGGCAGTGCTCTTACTAGGTTGTGTAAAAATGGCCGTCTCTTGTACGGACTATGCTTATTAAAAAGCGCTTATCATTAATTATTTAATTAGTTTCCGTGTAAACTTTGTGTTTGAAAGATAAAAGCCTAAACTTAATCTCTAAAAGGAAAAAAAACTGTATATTTACGTGTGAAAAAGAAATTATAATGAAATATGTTATCACGACGGCTGAAACCCCCCAAAATTCAGTGAATTTTGAACATTGAAGAAATTGCTTGTAAAAATCCCTCGAGAGATAAATATAAGTTTTTGGGAACTATTTCAAAGATAATTATTAAATTAAAGTTATAAGATACTGAATTTAAAAAACAAATCCTACGTTTTACTAAAAATTAGCAAAATTATCCCCCAAAAGTCATAGTTAGTAAAATCCAGCATTCTGTCAATCAGAAACGACTTTGTTTACCGATTGACTATCGCTATGAGAATATATGGAAGACAAAAATGTCATAGTATTTCTGTTTATAAGTTTTAACTTTATATATAAAAATGGTTTTGTAATAGTTTATAGGAGTTGAAACATTATTATCCATTAATTTCTTTATTCTGTTTAAGGTTATAAAGAAATTTAATTAATTTTTTGCAGGTCAGAGTGCATTTCTGCTAGTGCGCTGGCTTTTCAAAACCTCAGTTGACCCGAGAGAAGGTAAAACATACATCTGATCCGCATGAATGTTTGTCTAAGAGGACTTTAAACCTGGATATGCTAGGCATCATCACGATCTCATCTGGTAGGCTGTTCCAGGGAGCTGAAGCACGGACAGAAAATTCTGCTTTTCTTTTGTTGAAACGAAAACGGCAATGGTACATTTCCTACGAATGTCTGCGGAGACTGCAACTAGGCGTTGGAGGTAAAAACTCGAAAGGTAGATTTGAATTCTCGTTGATGATACTGTACGTCAGAATCAGGTCCCCCGGTATGCTTAAGTGAGAATAGATTTAGTCTTTGAAGTCGTTCTTTGTGGGTAAGTGCGGTGAATCCCGTCACCATCCTGGTTGCCAACCATTGAAAACGTTCCAGGTGTACAATATCTTTTTAAAGATAAAGAATTGGGTTCTTTCAAAAATGGGCTGTACTAAAATTATATATAGGGAACAGAAAGCGTCTGTTGTTATGCTTAGAAAGTATCTCCTGATCAGGTAAAGAACCCGCCTGGCTTTGGTCTCCATTTCGATAAAATGGCGTGTTGATTTTAAGGAATTGTCCACAACTACCGGCGGAAACTATTTTATAGATTTTTCGCTAAATCTGTCCGTATGACAAGCCTTACCTAAAAAAAACTTCTTTAATCCTCCCACTAACCTAAGTCCGAATCCCCCCCCCCCTAAACATTTCCCTTAACGACCCAAAATACGTAGAAAAAACACATTTTCGAGCCCGGTTTCGAGACGTGAATGATTCTAAAATACACGGTTGCCTGTGTATTATATAAAACTAGCTGTACCTTTTCTTCTTCGTCGCGTGGAGGGGTGTCGTCTCGTGGTTGAGTTCTTTTTCGCTTCTGTACTGCCGTGAACATCGCCGCCTGCTGTGTCTGCAACAAAAACCTTCCTAACACGATTCAGGAGGCGAACAATCTTTAAAATTTTGATTAGTTTCATTCAGGCGTCAGTTTACTGTCGTTCTTGGGGATGTTTTACTAAACGTTGAGGGAGAGAGATCAAATTAATACTTTATCGTAGTTAATTCCTAGCTTAAATCCTTAACCATCCGAGGAGAGGGGAAGAAGGAATCTCATGCCTGTATTCTCTTAGGGAAATAAATTCCGCTTTTCATTTCGGACTACATAGAGAAATACGTCTGTTCAGCTTGCTTCCAAAAACCAGACTGACAAAACTCCGTTTCCCACACAAAATCCCGTGACGTCACAGAACCCCTATGCGCAGGTGCACATTGACCCTTGATCCTTGACCTGAGGTCTCGTCAACGTGGTGGCCCTGTCAACGCTTGTGAGCTCCGACTGTGAGAACAGCCCTATTTTGCACTCGGTTCACATCCAACATACTTAGTTGGTGCTGCCTGGGAGTAAAAAAAAATGGCTGACTTGTTAACGAAGAAACGGAAATAAATTTTGCTGACTTTAATTTTGTGATCAAATTATTTTGTGAAATATAAATAAATTAATTGTCATAATGTGGGGGGGGGGTAGGTAGAAAGAGAATCATCTCTACATGGCCGCCTATTTTGGCGCAAATTTTCTTCTCGAAATCAAAATCCGTTATGGTGTCACCGACGAGAACTGGGATCGTACTGCTGCTCATATTTGCTAGGAACAAATGTAATTCCAATAAGCAGCCGTCAAAAACAGCATATACACACGATAAAGAGTTTATTAAGATAAAGAATTGGAAGTGGAAAGAAATGACACGAATTTCAAATGAAACAGATTCTCCTTACGGTGGTGGGGTGAGGGTGGGGGAGAAATAAGAAAATATTGGACCGCAAAATCATTCAATTACCATGTTATGGAGCAAATATAAATATATATCCTTCATTTAAACGAGACTTCACTGCATTGGAGTATCGATGTAATGCATTAACATGTAGTTATAAAATCTTAGAAACAGAGTAAAAAGCAAGGTAAAACATGAATGAATAAAAGATGAATGGAAGAAGAAAGAATATTTAAAGAAACACAATATATATACCACATACAAGACATTAATTGTTCATTTTAAATGTTCAGTTAGAGAAGTAATAAAATGTTTATGTCTACAATCTATGGGTGCGTATGTGGGTGCCTAGTTGTACGAATGTGTCTGCATGTGTGTAAGTGGAGCAAGGATGAATTGAATAGTGGCAGCGACTCTCAAGCCCAAGGGGGCGAGGGAGTGGTAACGTTGTCCTCTTGTTAACCGTGTGCTGATTTTTGCAACTGCCTCAGCTGAAATTATATTTAATCGTCTCACAGTGCATGGTGTTATTTTACCGCAAGAACGAGATTTTAATCACATGGTGTGGTGGACGTAGCTGAAAACATACCACGTGACAACCATTTTTGTTTATTTTAAGGAAAAATTGGTTGTGGGAGCCGGTATTTGAACCAAAATCTGATTTCATTTTAGATCGAATTTTTGGAGTGGCTTCTGCCGTCGGTCAGTCAACATTGGAAAATTGGGATGCACATCGATCCCATAAACGCATAATAAACGTGTTATTTACTCCCTAGCCGCCTTTCTGGGTCAAACCTTCTAACCTAGAGCGACATGTTTGGAATATGAGGGCGTAGGGATACGATACTGTAAATCAATGTAGAGCATATTCCGTTGTATCTTCTGGAAAAATTGCGTCTTGGGATGAATATTTCGATGTTGAACCATCTTCAATGAATTGTTTCCAGAAAGCTCACACTAATGAACGATCAAGTCTGAACTGTTAGTTAATAAACATTCATCTTAAGCCTTCTCAAACAATCGCCACTTGGAGATCGCGTTATAGCTCTTCAGTGCCAATTAAGCACCCCCAACACGTGTGTGTGTGTGTGTATACTTCCCAGTGACTCTTTATTCTGTAATCACGTGTGTTCCATGAAGCATCGCGAACAATTGTTTATGTTCAAAGAAATCAAAAAGATTACCTATCATCTCAACCATCGATGTAAACAGCTTTTCTTTGTTTAAATCTGTACCTGTATGTTTTTATGCCAAGACTGTAGCTTGACTTTTTTTAGGTGACTACCAGTGTTTCCTATCTGGTCATTTTTTTTTATTCACCCCAAGCAGGTATTTTGCCACTAAGACGCAAGGGGCTACTGTGATTAGGCGGCAGATTTATAGGGGGGCATACTAAATGGGGTGTGTGGAGTGTGTAGGAAGATGTTTGTTCACATTACATATAAATTTCTGCATATTGGTACAGTCAGTGGAACAAGGAGCAGGGAGGAAATTCCAAAAGGAAAGCTGTCCGAGGAAAGAATCTATTAGAGTAGAACATTTTCTGGCATCTGGGGACCTCTACAGTAAAGGGGTGGGATTTTGCTGCTCGTCAAGTTAATCGGGAGTATTTACGTTTAGGAGGTACAAGTGCAGTAAGTTCATCAGAGCAAATTCCGTGGAAGTACTTGTAAAACAAGCACAGGGATATCTCACTCTCACCTGTTCATCTATCATGTTCAATGTCGGTTGTAGGGTCCATGACCCTCTCTCCATTATTTGATACGGAACTCTTACCCGGAGACCATTCCTTGCAAACCAACCAATATGTTATTTTTGTAATCATCAAAAATTAGAGAATTACATTTGTAACGTGTTGAAGATCAGACATTATAAAAAGAAAGAATGACAAAGACTAATTATACAAAAGTAATTAATTTTTATTGATAACTTCTTAAGACAATGAAAATAAAAAGGCCGGTAAAGAGTGAGAGTTCAAAGTGTCCGAAAACGTTTTAGGTGAAAGAAGGTGTTTGTCTGTATGGAGAAATTGAGTACACATGTTCATTTTCGTGTTACAGTGTGTGTAAATGGGATAGGCATGTAGATGTGTCTGTGTGTGTACATTAGTGTGCCTGTTTTACCAATGAGAGAGTGTATGTACGAACTTGTGTGCGAGAGAGTTCGGTTATCAGTGTGTATATGCTGGCTCTGTGTTTAGAAGTTCGTGAAAGTCTCTCGCCATATGTGTGCTACGTGCCAAGAGCCTTTCAGTCCCAAAAGGCATAGACTGGATTTTAACGTGCGCATGTGTGTTGAGTCTGGAAGAAAACTACTGGAAAAGAGAAAAAAAAGTTGCGTGTTTGGGTTTTTAATGTATGCGCTGAAATTCAGAGTGAATATTTTTGCGCCTGCGATTGGCTGAAATAAACTACTGATTGGAGATTCTGTCCAATCGACAGTCGATACATACAAACAACATTTACTGCCGCCGCTTCTCTCAACAAACATTTATTCAATAAGTCATATATTTTATATGGAATTCAAGTTTTTTAATTTAGCATCTAAGCGATTTTGAAGAGTAAGATTTCTGACGCACTTTAAGATAAAGTCAGATTAATGAGCATGTGCATGTTAACAGGTCCTGTTTAGTACATGTTGTTATTAGGATCAAAGTGTAGTATCTCTTCTGTCCTCAGTCATGGAAAGAGAGATCCTTATTGACTCGGCCAATTTTAATTTTTATCCCAACCATGAGTGATCCTTTTTCGAGAGCTGCATTTCTCCACATTAAAAACCGACCTCGTGTCTAACTCTGCCCTCGTGGGGAGGCAAGTAAATAAGGACTCTCTATAATTTGTTCAACAACATTTTAATAAATAAGAAGACGAAATAAAACTCTGGATTTCCCAGAGCGCTGACGAAAAAGTCCCTTCCAGAAGCCCCCCCTCCCCACGATCGAGTGTTCGGTGGTAGATAATAAAAGACAAGGACAACACGTTTGCTTCATAAGTTTATTTTATTCTATACTTACATGATGTTGTGCGTTCTGCTTAAATAAGTCAGTTCACCACTTAGTATTGTAATCATAAAAGACATAATACAAGACATGTAGATGATAAAAGCCATAATAAATAATATGTAGCTAATAAACGACATGTAGATAATAAAAGACAAGAGCAACACGTTTTCTTCATAAGTTAGATTATTTTATGATAATAAAAGACATGTCGATAACAAAAGACATAATAATAAAAGACATAATACAAGACATCTAATAATAAAAGACATAATAATCAAAGACATATTAAAAGACATGTAGATAATATAATACATAATAATAAAAGACATTATAATACAAAACATAATAAAAGACATGTAATAATAAAAGACATAATAATAAAAGACATAATAAAAGATATGTAGATAATAAAAGACATAATAATAAAAGACATAATAAAAGACATGTAATAATAAAAGACATAATGATAAAAGACATAATACAAGGCATGCAACAATAAAAAATATATTAAAAGACATGTAATAATAAAAGACATAACAAAAGACATGTAGATAATAAAAGACATAATAATAAAAGACATAATAAAAGATATGTAGATAATAAAAGACAAGGACAACACGTTTTCTTCATAGATTATTTTATTATATACTTACATGATGTTGTGCATTCTGCTTAAGTAAGTTAGTTCATCACTTAGTATTGTTGGAGGCCTCCAGTACTTTCGACCAACGTTGATTTGCATTATTGAGTTATGGAGGCATATATATATATATATATATATATATATATATATATATATATATATATATATATATATATATATATATATATATTGTGTGTGTATTTAGGCAGCATATTTTCATTTAGGCAAACATTATTAAATAACACGGAGTGGTTTTGTTTGATACGACTTTTTTTATTTTTTCAATTTTCCGAATTGTCCATCTAATGTTTCGGTCAAATTGATATAAATATGATCCATGGCTTTCTTGTTCCATTCTTTTTTCTTTTTTGCAAGTACTTTCGATTTGAATCGTCAAATCATCTTCAGGCGGTATTAGTTTTAGTGTCTTTACTGTTGTGCTCATTTTTTTAATTATAACGGCAAGTAGATTATATTTGAAAACGCGTCTGTAAAGTTGAAATGTACATGAGAGCGTGATGGCGTTCTACACATACGAGAGATTTGAAGTTTGACTGTTTAAACCGTTAAGAAATTGATGACGTTAAATAAAGTGCATACCATTCAAACGCATAACTACCTAATGGCTAAGAATTTGGTAATGTTAATTATTATGCTAGACACTTTAAAATGTTGCGACTAGTTTCATAATTGACATTATTAATTGTGGGATGTTTAGTTTTTATGTAGAGGGCTTCGAGTATTTTTAATTTTTTGATATTGGTATCATGGTGTATTATTTTGGTATTGTTAACAAGGATGTTTCTATATTGGGAGGGGTGCAATTATGTTTTTTTAGGTGTTGGCATATAGAGCTAGTGTCGGAGAGATGTAGGGTGAGTCTTCGGGATAGTGTTGTGGAAGTGAAACCTATGTAAGAATTAGATTTTTTATTGTTGTCGGAGATACATTCTCCCATAGACCATTGGAACTGATATATTACATTGGTTCTTCCTAATGTATTTTGGGTTTGGGAAGTGTTATTTTTAACAACATAGTTTGATGTTTTCATTTTTTTATAATAAATGATAAATCGTATTTTATCATCAGAATTGGTGGGGGATATATAGCGATGTATTATATTTTTAAGAGCTTTTTCATCCAATTTAAAATTTG
The DNA here is from genome assembly GCA_963556195.1 of Sepiola atlantica. NCBI lineage: Eukaryota > Metazoa > Mollusca > Cephalopoda > Sepiida > Sepiolidae > Sepiola > Sepiola atlantica. Next base: position 134,148,182 of record OY744524.1, read on the forward strand.
GATGCATTTGGTTACAATAGAATAGATTTATGTAGTGGGAATTATTTAGCTTATTAGTAGGATTATCTAAATTTCTAATCATTAATTTTATTTGTTCATCAACCATATAATTGGGAAAATGATTATTAATTAGGACTTGTTTTATGTTTTTTAATTCATTAAAAAATATTTTTTTGGATGAGGAGATTAATTTTGCACGGTTTAATAGATTTTTGACCATAGCAATTTTATATCTATATGGGCATTGACTTTTAAAACTTAAAATACAGGTGTTAATAGATGTAGGTTTTTTATAGGGAGAGGTAATGAATGCATCACTGTTGGAGTCAATGAGAACATCTAAAAACGGAATTTTATTGTTAACATTAAGCTCATGAGTGAATTTAAGAACTGAATTATTTTGAAAAGTATCTTGTAGTTTTTTTTAATTTCATCTATACTATTTGCTAAAATAAGAATATCATCAACGTATATAATCACTAAACCTTCCATTTATGCCCGCTACAATTCGGAAAATTGAAAAAAAAAAAAGAAAGTCGCATCAAACAAAACCACTCCGTGTTATTTAATAATGTTTGCCTAAATATATATATATATATATATATATATATATATATATATATATATATATATATATATATATATATATATATATATATATATAAGGTAATTTATAGAAGGTAATATAATGCAAAGGTGTAGCGGATAAATACGAACTAAAGTAAATTAAGACACATAACGGTGGAATGAGTTTCCACCTTTTATTAATATAATTTTTTCTATTACAATCTTAATTGCCATCAGTGCGGTTAGATGAAGGTTTCATATAACATAATATTTCGGGGAAAAGATTTCCCTTCCTCAGATGAATGTTTTGCCAAACTTTCCACACTGGCAATGTTTTTGCTTATGCATGTTTGAATTAACATACATCTGAAGAAGGGAAATTTTTCCCCTAAATATTATGTGATATGGAACCTCTATTTAACCGCACTGACGGCAATTAATATTGTAATATAGAAAAAATTATGTTAAGGCGTCGTAATTCAGTGGTAAAACGCTAGACTATAGACATCAATATCGAAGGTTCGATCCTTGTCTAAGTTAGCCATGCTGAGGACTGCTGTGAGCCAGAAACACGTGTCTATATATTACTTTTATGTACGTATAAAATTAATATATACATACATATATATATATATATGTATATATATCGCTATATTCAACAATTCTGGATAATTATATATTTTATATATATACTAGCAGGAAGACCCGACGTTGCTCGGGAGTGACTGAGGATCACTACTATGTACTTACTTTCTTTGTTTTTACTGCCTCTCCTCTTTCTGAAATGTTGGAAAACTCTATGAATAAGTGTCTAATACATATGACTTAAATTTCATTAATATCGGATATGAGTATTTTAAATTTTAAGAGGGTTATGTCTCCATGAGTCACTGAGAGGTGGGGACACGTAAATATTCGGTACATAGGAGGTAACATAGAGATTCGAAACAACTTCCATTGTCTTCTCCCAAATTTTTTTAGATATGATATAAATTTCATAAGAATAAAATATATTTGAAGTACTAAGGAGGTTATGCCTTAGTGGTGCACTTAGAGATTCCGGAACACTTCCATTATCTTCCTCAGAAGATTTTATGTTAAATATCCTAATGCTATTCACTGGTAATCGAATTCCTTTAACAGTCCTTCTGGTCCAATTGTTACTTCACTTCTGAACCCATCCAACATGGCTACCAGACTTTCATAGATCCTAGTCCTGATGGCCATTCCTTAAACCAAGGGCAGTAACCCATATGACATTAACAATCTCCCCCTATTCTTCTTTCCTACTTCTCATACTTTTGTTGGATTGTGATCACTAAAACAAAAACTAGTGACAAATTCAGAACAAACCGACATTGCATATTAAAGTCTCCAACAAAATATTTTTTCTTTTTAAATCCAAATAGCTCAAATGGAGCTTCAAATAAATAGGTGTGCTTCATCAAGCACTTTTAAGAGAGTTGCATATGATGATCCATCCTTTGTAAGGGTATCTGCCAATTATTCATCACTTCGTATCTATGACAATGTCACTTCCTTTCTCTCTATCATTTCCCGAACAATTGACATCTCTACATGTAGTCTGATGTCTTTTATTACCTTAATTGTTTTTGCTGCCTCAAACAAACTTTTATTGTCAACCTGGCAGTGAATAGATAAAATTGACTCTCTATCATTGTAAATAATTTTAGCAACTATTTTTGCCATAAGGAAGGACATGTCACAACTTTCAACAAATGATAGGATCTCTGCAGCTAATATTGATTTAACCACTCTTTTGATTTTAGTAGATTTTCATGTTAGTGGAACAGCTCTCATTTCTTCATCTGCAAGAAAGACAATTTGTCCTCCTTGGCTTCCCCCATCAGGAAGATTAGCATAGCTTGCATCGGAATAGGTCACAATTTTAAAATATTTGAGGTTGTCTAGTCTAGTCTATCCGGTTGGTGTGTTTTTGACATACCTTAAGATCTCATTTGCTTTATCGAGGTGGCTAACTTTAACATTTGTGATTTTGGAGCTTAACAGGCAGATAGCAAACCCCACATCAGGCCATGTCATGCCTGCAATCTAATTAAGCTGTCCAATAAGACATCTCAGTCTAGCTTTCTCTTCCATAGTAACTGCATCATCTTTTTTAAACTGTCAATGTCTGTCCATGCTGATAGACTCAATGCTCATGATATAGCGCTCCTGATTGATATAGATAGAGAAGTCTGATCTTTGCTTAAGTTCAATGCCTATATATTTAAAAGCAGATGAATGCTCACATCTAATGTCAAATGTGCTCCTCAATTTTTCTATGACATATTCTTCAAACTTTTTTTATCTACCCCATAATTGGTCATCAACAAAACACACGAAAATACCTTCAAGACCATTTGTAGAATACCAAAAGAAAACACCTTGATCATATGTACCCATTTTTATTCCGAATTTGATCATCTCTTCTTTGAGTCTTAAGAACCATATTCTAGGGACATCTGCTAATCCATACACCGTCTTTTTGAGATTCCAGACTTTACTGGTTTTACATTCGCTTGGTGGACGAAGATAAACGTTCCTATCAATTGCTTTACCCTGGAGAAAAGCTGTTTTGTAATCAATAGAATGGAGAATTCATGAACTTGAGGCAATAAGGCACAAAGCAATCCTTACATTTTCCTGCATGCATGTGGGACTATCTGTCCTAAATACACAGGTCTCCTCAAATCCTTGAGCACACAGTCAAGCTTTTGGTTCTAATTTTCCATTGATAACTTTTGGTGTAACAACCCATCTTATAGAAATGCAATATTGGCCATTATCTTCAACCTCATCATAGACATCATTTTTCTTCCAACTTGCTAATTCTTTATGTTTGGCTTGAAGGGTGTCTTGTAATGACTCAGTTAGAAATATTTCTGTTATTAGAGTTTCTGTAGTATCATCTGACTTAGATAATTCTGAATTCAAGTTAACATCTTCATTAATTTCATCCCATTCTTCAACTATCGGTCAAAATCAATAACTTGTTTTTCCTTAGCTTCATTTTCAGTGTTCCACTCATTTGCATATTTGCCTGAACATTTTCCAGATTTAGAAATCAGTTATCTTCTCCATGCAATTTATATTGTACTCGCATATTCTTTTTCAATGCAATGTTCTTATTAGATGTATCAGTTGGATTACTCTTGTGTTTAGGTGGTCTTCCTCTGCCCTGCGATACAGTAACGGGCTTGGGATCTGAAACTGATGTGCCATTTCTGTCCTCAAGATTTTCATTGTTTGTGATTTCTTCCACACTCTCATCGTCACTTTCTTATTCATTCATATCCTTATCATGTACGTTGTTGCATTGTGGATCTATGGCACCTGAAGTTTGTGAAATTTTATCAATTTTAGCAGAATCTGGTTGAGTAGGTTTTTCTAAAATCAACCTACATGGATGTACACGTACATGAACACCACCATGTTTAACTAGAACTTGTTGTCCATCTTGACTAAGTACAACTGCTGGCCACTCCATGTTTTATGTGCTAGTCTTTTATAGTAGAGTTTGTCACCAGTGTGAAATTTGGTATCACCACTTGAACGAACATTGTGCCGAAGTGCATGACAAATCTTTTCTGAAGATTCACTTGAAACAAAAGCCTGTCTAGCACTGTGCAGAGCATTGAGATTGTCTTGAATGATCTTAAACGAAGTGTCATCATGAAAAGCAGGTGGCTTGTCCACCAAGATTCCAGGAATTATTGGGTTCTTTCCAAATATAAATTGGAAAGGCGAATGACCATGCACATTGTAAAGGCTATTTTTAGAATTTATACACCACACTATAGCAATATCAAGACTGCAATCTGTATCTGCCATTGTTTTAGTCAGCATTTTCCCTAGAACTTGGTTGTGTCTTTCCCATAATCCATTAGACCATGGTGCTTCTGCTCCAGTAGTCGTCACAGTAATATTTAGTTTTTCACAAAGTTTCCTAAATGCCTCATTAGAGAACTCTCCACTATTATCACTGAGGAACTTTTCAGGGCAACCATAAATACTGATCCATACGCAAAAAATCTTTTCTATAATTTCTGCCGGTCTTTTTGGTTTTACAATTGCACAAGCAGACAATCTAGTAGCGTGATCAATTAAGTGAAACAAATGGATGTTTCCAAATTACTTCAAATCCATAGCTACACATTCACCAAACGTAGTTGTCATTGGCAAGCCAACAATCGGTTGTGGCGGACATTTCCGGTATATTTTACATATTTGGCAGTTAAGCGATATTTTCATTATCTCAGCTTGAAGTTTCAAATCATCATTCCCAGAGTATCTTATTAGCTTCAAAAGCTTTTCAGGTGGAGGATGAGCAAACTGACGATGTAATTTAAGCGCCTTTTGTTCAGCATTCATAGTTTTATGATATGAAAATCTTACTTTGATAAAAGGATTTTTCTGGGCCTCCTCAACTATATATTGAGACTCACTCAATGGAAGGGCATAATATCCAGATTGTGTCGCACGTAAGATGATTTTCTGTCCAAGTATCTGGGTTGCATCATCATTAAAATTTAATTTCATCCCAGCTTTCTTCATAGACTGTTTTGATAGCAACAATGGTATATCGCTATCTACAATATCCGTGTTGATCATCACTCTAGTCACATCAATTTTAGTAGGGATGCAGACTCGTTGTAAAGAATGAACTGTTTTACCATCTCCAAACTTAAACACATTATTGCTTCGTTTATATAGGATCTTCTTGTTATCTTCCTCATTCAAAGAATCATAGTAACAATCAAACCATATTTGACCGCACACAGTTTCACTAGCACCACAATCCAAAATACCACAATTCATTGATTCAATGACCAAAGACTTTGCTTGATATGTATCTGATTGGAACAGGGTTATATGGTAATAGGTATCTTTTGGTTCTGAATATTCTTTATCCGGGCATTTATTAACCCAATGATTAATACTGACACACTCAATGCATCTTGATGGGTTTCCAAATTTATCAGGGGGATTTTTACCTTTGCCTCCTCTAGGTCCAAATCCAACACCACCACGGTATGGTCTCTGATACCTACGACCAGTGGGTCTTTTATAAAAATTCTGCCCACGTCTACTGCTAGGGTAGTTACGGCCATATAACACCTCTGACTCCTCAAAGTTGATGTTTTCTTCAATTTTTATTTGATTAGAAATGTTATCAGAGTCATGTATTTTTTAAAAATTGTGTCTTCATATTGTTATATGTGAGCACATTAATTGTTTCTCTTGCCCATTGTTCTTGTTGGTGGGACAAATTAGCAGATTTCAATAGATGGAAACCAAGCAAATCCTCAGATATTTCCGGACCATATGACCTAGCTTTATTGTATCGCCTGTCAAATTCATTACAATAATCAAAATCTTCAAGAGCCTCAAAAGCTAACTGAGTTCTATCTCTTAGGTACAGTCTATCAAGGATTTCAATTATATTTTTAACACCATTTTCATTGTTAATGGATCCTATTCCAAGCTGTAATACAGCATCTTCACTGAGTGTGAAAGCTATTGCTGGTCCTTGTTTTTTTTTTAAGAGTGGTGAAACTCAGTCAGAGTTGTAACCTGCTTTTCCACTTTTCATAATTGTCTCCCCCTCCTAAATATAGGTGGAGATTTATTTATGTTAACTGAGGCCACTTTTTTTTTCTCAATGCAAAAATTTACGAATTACAGTTATTTAAGTGAAGCTACTATTGCAAATTTTTAAACAATAGACAATCTGAATTACACAGTCGTACAGACACAAATGATGCTGATGGTTGTCCCGGAATACATTAAAAAAGTCAATGAACTCGTTTTAACCGATCGTGAGATAACTGATGAGTTGAAGATATCAGAAGGTGGTGTATTCACCATTTGACATGAACATTTGTCAGTGAGAATGCTGTGTTCAATGTGGGTTTGCTCACAGTCGATGAAAAAAATACAATACGTCGACGATTCAGAGTATTGTTTGTAACTGTTTCACCAGAACAAAAAGGAGTTTTTGCATCAAGATGTGAGAGTAGATGAAACCTGGATCCACCACTTCACTCTGGAGTCAAATTGGCAGTCAGCGGAGTGGACAGCAGCAGATGCAAGCCGTCCAAAGTGACCAAAGCCGACAACATCAGCAGGTAAGGTTTTGTCCTTCATATTTTGTGATGTGTAAGGTATTATGCTCATCATATTATTCTCCAGATTTGGTTCCGAGCAACTACTTACTATTTGCAGACCTCAAAAGAATGCTCTAGGGAAATAAATTTGGCTCCAATGAAAAGTGATATTGGAAACTTAGGCGTATTTTGTATCAAAAAACAAATCATTCTACAATTGTTTTATTAGTTAGGCTCGGAACCTATTGTGTGATGTTTATATATATATATATATATATATATATATATATATATATATATATATATATATATATTTAGATTTTTCACTTAGAAGATAGTTTATTCAGTGAAGACCGGGATTGGGTCGATAAAAATAAGCTCAATGATACTCGATTACAGGGTACAGAGCATTTATATGTGATTTTTTGAAGGTTTACCAAAACATTCCGTTCAGGAGACCATTCATCACCACAAAAAACTTTTTCTTTCAAAGATTATTTATTTATCCTACACGTGTTTCACTACCAAGTAGGTCCTTGCTTGGCAGATCATCAGGGGAATTAAGTACCTGGAGTAAGAGTTTCAACAACTGACAATACACAATGTGGTGTTGCCTTAATTGAGGTCACTTAAGAAGAGGACAGAAGAAAAAAATAAATAAAATAAAAAATAAAAAATAAAAAACGTCATAAAAAAGTAGTTCGTTAGATTTTCGCAGTATTGTTGCTACTAAACAAAACAGCAAAGAATTAGTCCCAAATGCATTCCAAAGAAACAGGAAAAATTTGCGAGAATACACCTTCTCGTCGGGCTAATTCTCGTGGGACTAATTCACACAGCGTTCATTATCAACAATTAAATTTGTCTAAATAATGTTTAGTTAAGATCAAGACCCATATAAACATACAATCCACTTCTATTGACTTGGTACTTTCTCCAAAAGGGACACTTGAGTGAATTCAGCGGAAAACGTTACGGTGATCTTTAAAACTCCATTCTTAGATTGGTTTTCATTTTGAGACCTTTTTAACAACAATAAAAGGTCAGTCTATTTCAATGAAACCATGTTACGTCTCTGAAGTATGCAACGTATAGTTTTAAATAAACAATATATATATATATATATATATATATATATATATATATATATATATATATATATATATATATATATACCCGTCCCAGGACTGATATAAGCAATAAATATTGCATTAGTTTTAAATTTTAATGTTTTTTCATTCTTTGGAGGGTATGGCCCGGTTTCGGTGGCAACCTCCTAAATGGTAAAGTTTACAAAAAAATAAATTAATAATGTGCCCACGTTACTCACCCTGTTGCCTAGAATACATATTCCATAATTCACAATGACAAGTTCAATAGTTTAAGATTTTACAAAGCACATACATAGTATTGACACTAACGTGCACACATCGATCCTTTTAAAAATGTATTAATATAATTCAAAATTTTATGCAGAGCAATTCTTTTCTCTAATTATTTTGTATCGAACTTATTTAAAAAGTTTTCACTATGCTTAATAACACTATATTACTTTCTTTGTTTTTATTGCCCCGCTCCTCACGTTTCGCCCACGGAAGAAGCTGAAATGTTGGAGAACTTCTTCAATTAGTGCCTTATACATAAAGTTTAAATTTCATTAAAAGCGGATGTACGTATTTTAGAAGATTTTCTCCCCCACTGACCGAGAACAGAAAAGAGTAAATCTAGTATCAGAACAGAAACTACACTTTGAATTATTTATTTGCAAAATATATAAAAAATACAATTTAAATTTAGGTGTAAAACCATCAAAAGTGTGGGGGGTGGGGAGTGGGGATGTCGTTGGTCATCCTCTGTCTATCCTACACTTAGCTAGAATTATTAGTCACCACAATATCACATTTACTCTAGGGACCATTCTACTTATAATATCTCTGTGTTGAAAATTGTAATTTTATTTATAAACTAGCAAATATATGCGACCGAAGGGAACATATTTTTGCTAGCCTTGCAGGATGATAGCATGGTGAACGAACATATAGTCAGATAGTATCATGACGAACGTCAAAGGAGGAGTTAATGCCTTGGAAAAGATAATCATGGAAGGGTGGTATCATGATGAACGAACAAAAGAGGAGGTAATATTTTTGAGGATCACCTCATAAAAGGAGAAGGTAATGCTTGTGAGTATGGTATCATGGCAAAACGATAGCATTTGTTATCGACTACGGCTTGCTTATTTTTTGTTGTTTTTGTGTGAATTTAATAATTTGTTGATATCGTCATTTACTATTAAAAAGCTTAAGCTGGTGTACCAAAAAGTAATTTTTTTTTCTTCAAACCTAACAGTATCTCCTGACGATAAATATGTAATTTTGACTAAAAAAGTAAGTAATAGTTTTCATAAATCCACTTTAATTTACTAATTATATTTGAAATAGTTTTTGAAAACTGATATGTACTTTCAGTAGATTTCATAAAACATGTTAACCCTAGAAAAAAAAAGTTTTCTCACGCGCCCCTGTCGTATTAAATAACCAAAATAATTGTGTGTGTGTGTGTGTGTGTGTTTTAAATCTGAAAAATAATTTATTTCTTCTGTAGACCAATGTTTTATTAATTAGAGATATTCAATACTACAGTTATAATGAGTACCTATTTTTGCAACCTATGTCAACTAATGTTTTATTTGGTGTGTAATAACGAAGATAATGGCTTTTTATTATCTCTGTTTTTTTTTCTGTTTTTTTTGAAAATTTATGAGACCGCTTCTGGCAAGACAGGTTTTGCCCGCCGTTGGACGTAGTCTGGTAACACCTGCAGTTTACCCCGCCATCTTCGCAAACACGCACATATGGTAAAGGCGTAATTTTATTTAATTTTCGCATTGTTAGATATCATAACGTTTGTGTAAATGTTGATAGGATGGCCTGAAGACTTCTGATAACTGGTGTGATTCCTCATTGGGTTGTATCTATGGCCGATCATTGTCGTTAATTACAAAAGACAGTTGTACCCAAAACATATGTTGTTGCTTTTTTTTATTATTATTTATCTTAGGTACATGCTTCGGGCAGAGTTTACCACGTCTTGTCCACTTCTAACGGACTTGTCCCCAAACTCTGTCCACCCCAAGCATGCTATGCGTTCTTCTGGCTCTTCCGCTCCCATTTGGATCTTCCACTTATGCGTTCCCATGCATGTCACTTTTGAATCTTAAACTTCTGACAGTTTAAATCCTGTCTTTATTCGTCTGCGAGGGGTGGGATAATTATTTCAAAGGTATCAGGATACAAGAGCATCACTTGTTTACATATCAGCCATCCTCCAGTCGATCATGTTTTGGCGATTGTGCAGTATAGTCAACAGTAAAAACAGGTTGAAGAAGACACATTTTCAACAAATAACTTTTACCAAACACAAGAAAATTTAATCTTCTATCGATCTGCATAGCTTTTCAGTTTTGGAACTTTTTTGAAGTGTTTGGTTCTTCAGATTTTCTATCGTTTTCTTGAAGGCTTGTAAATCAAATTAAAATGGCCGTCTGATGTGAAGATTTGCTGTCGTATTTTAACAACTGAAAAATCGAAAATTAAACAAAAATATAACTAATAACTGTTACCAATCGGTCAAATATTTAATTTCCGATCTGTATATTTTTAATTTACTGAATCTTTTTTCAAGTTCTTATTTATTTCTAAGTATTTTGCATTATACCGAACCATTCGATCTCACGTGGCAGACATTTTATTTTTCTAGAAAGCTGCGATAGAAAATCTGACAAAACAAACGCTTAAAAATTTTCCATAACTGAAAAGTTACACAGATCGATAGAAGATTACATTTTCTTGCGTTTGGTAAAAGTTATTTGTTGTAAATTTGTTGTTTTCCCCTAATTTTTTTCGTGTTGATTATGCTGCACAATCGTCCGTGTTTCTAACAGGCTAAAAGTATTGTGTGAAGGAATTAGTGGAGAATGAATTGGGCTATAGGAAACTTTTTATTTATTTATAATTAATTCCTTTTTTTGTTGTTGTTTTTATCATTAATTAAAAATATTAATTATCAAGGCAGATTCCACATCGTGTATTGCACTCAAGTCCAGTATCTGGACATAGACATTGGAATGTACTATTGAGATTGGAAAGCATACAAAGAACAGTGACAACACTAATAAAAAGAGTAAAAGATTACAGTTGCAATGAAAGATTGGACAAATTAGGATGAACTACTTTACTAGAGAGAATAATGAAGGGTAATGTTATTGAAACTTTCAAAATAATTACTGGCATTTCTAACTATAGTGGACATTTAGCTATTAAATATCCATTTGAATAAAACAAATTTTATTATGTAACTTTACAAAAATCTAATCACGATTTGATTAAATATTAATAATTAATATTGTATTACATTGACTTCGTATTTTGATTATACATACATATGTGTGTACGTATATAAGCATATATGATAAATAAAAGGATAAAATAAATCCGACGGAATGAATTAAAATGGAAAAGCGGAAGATCTAAAACTAAACGTTTCGCCCAGCTGTTGCATGGGCTTTATCATGAGTAAAAAACTAAAAGTGGCGAAGAACGTTCTTTGCCACTTTTATCTCTTTTGCTCTTATAAAGTCCACGCAACAGCTGGGCGAAACGTTTAGTTTTAGGTCTTCCGCTTTTCCTTTTTAGTTCATAAGCATATATGTATTTGTATCTGCGTATGTGTTTCTTTGTATATATATATATATATATATATATATATATATATATATATACTAGCAAAAGTATGCTCTCTCCGGTCGAATAATTTTGCTAGGCTGAGAAGATGTCATGATGAACGAACTACATACACTGACCCTCAACAGAGGAGGTAATGCCTGGTAGCATGGTATAATTACAACAGAACACTGGGAGGATCTTCCCCATAAAAAGAGAAGGTACAACGGAAAAGATACTACTCCCCCCCCCCCCCTACAAAAAGGAGAAAATAGTACCTGGGAAGATGGTCTCATGACAACAGAGCATATACTACATAAACCCTCCCTCAAAGAAGATGTACTACCCTGGAGTTTTTGCATAAGATCAAAGTGTAGTATCTGTTCTCAGCATTACAGTGAGATTGCCCATGAATTGAAATACGGCGTCGTTAACGGAAGAGAGGGAAGTGGGGCATGCAGATAGACAGCCAATCAGTAGCTCGTTTGCTAGCTAGCAACCCTCTTTCTCGTTTTTCCGGTCGGTAAGAACTCTCGTGAGCGATGTTCAAGTTTTTCTTAAGTTTATCCATTTTTTATTAAATCATTAATTAATTATTGTTAATATCAACAAAATTATTGGACATAGAAAGACAAAATAGTTCCATAACATTAGAAATAAATTACATCCAATGATAATTAATTATGAAGTGTTTAAAAAATAGATATGCAAATTAGTCTATCTAGTATCTGTCCTTAGATCATTCACCTCTAGTATATATAGAGTATTTCAAGGATGTAAAAAAAAAAAAAAAAAAAATATTGGAGTTATTAATGAAATAAACTTTCGCATTTATTCATTCATTTATATATATATATATATATATATATATATATATATATATTTAAATGCGAAAGTTAAAAAAAAGTTCTTTGCATTCCTATTCTGTGGATGTTTACTTTACCTGGATTACTATATATATATGGGATGTTTTTACGTGACACTGGTAATATGCATTGACGATGGATGTGACACTGGTAATATGCATTGACGATGGATGTGACACTGGTAATATGCATTGACGATGGATGTGACACTGGTAATATCCTGTCAAAAAAGAGCTGACGGCCACACCAGAGTTCAACAAAGGTGGTTTGATCTGCACAAAAAATGAGAACCAATGCCGGAGAGTTACACCACTAAAACAATCCAATTATACGAAATTCAGGTGGTTAACATTCACCAACACTTGGGCATTCAAAGGACATTAGATTTTGCCAGGACTGTCGACCCAATGGTGCCTAAAAAACTTATAAAATCAGTTACCAGAGCCTGTGAAGCTTGCCAATCGATTGATCCAGTACCAGTTCAATGGCAAAAATGAGATCATTCGTCAGCTGGAGACAGCGTTTTATGAACAAGGCACACCAACCAAAATATTGAACGATATTCACACGCAAGCAATTTAACGAATTTGCGAGTAGCTGGGGTGTGTATTTGAGGTTCTGGTGCGCTTACGTTCTGTCCGGGAATGGCAATGTGGAACACAGTAACAGAAGCGTAGAAACGATTGCAGCTAGGAAGAATTGCTCTGTGTTGGAGCGTGTCTATTGGCATAATGTCACAGTGAAGGACAACCTATCACCTTCTGACGTACTGCTTAGGTACCATATCAAGGTGAAAGGCATTGACACTGTTCCTTCCACTTGAATCACAAATAACTGAAGGGAGGTACAAGATAAATGATGTTGTTTGGGTAGTAAGGGTAGGAGGTAGTAGTGGGAGTAGGTAGTAGTGGGAGTAGGTACACAACTAAATTTGGAACTGGGCGCTTAATCGATGTGGTCATTCAGCAGTCAGTGCGGGTCAATGGAATACCTCGTCATGTTAGAGATCTGCATCGTTTTGTGGGATTGCCTCCCTCAAGTGATGAAGATGATACAGAAGATAGTGAGTGGCCAAACTACTTGGGGTCAGGTTCAGCAAATGATCTTGCAGATTGTATTAGATTGCTGGTAGATTGCGACATGCCAAATAAGAGCTCCTCTGATGAAGTAGAAATTCAAATAGTTTCCCTTCGGAGGAGAACCCGAAACAAAAGACCACACCCCCAGTGTCATTTGTGTGATCAGGAGATCAGGGTAATTGTGGCGTACATGATGATTCTGAAAATGGATGGAGCAGTGGAGGTGGCCCCGACTTACTTAACTCCTGCCATAAAAGGGTCCGTCTTTGCTCGGCTTGTAGTTCGAAAATTTAACAAAATGTCGAATTATAGGTTACTAGTGAGGATCGAACTCACAACCTATGAGAAACAAAAGAACTGGTTATTATTGCACTGAAATAAGCAAATTCACCTTAGTACGAAAAAGGCGAGCCAATGAATTATTTGTATTCCTATTCTTGAAAAGAATCAACTAAGATTATTTAATGCCTGAAATGTGCTGACTTAAAGAGGCGGCTAATAACACTACTTACTACCACAGTACATACCAGTAGAAGATATGTATTGTTATATCCTAAATTACATAGGACATACTAAATTAGAATACGCCGAGTGGTTTGCGTTTAACAGGGATCCGGTAGGAAGTAGAGACGTTTACTCTTCGCTCACTTCCAGATATGACTGCCCGTCTTATATACGTACTTTCGTATATAGTCAATACCTGATTACTTCCCTTTATGTTAGTTTCGTATTTATGCCAATCATGACCTTTACAACACGTATTTAACAACCAGTCCAACTGAGACTGAGCCATTGTGGTGGCCTTTTACCTGTCGGGCTGTGGTATTAGTTCTGGGTAGTCCTAGGAGGTCTACCCTCCCAGACCTTGCCATCCCTCTTTGGGAAGGAGTTAGTTAATTACTAACTGCCTGAGGCGCCCCCACCGGAGAATGCCGACAGGGATGCCCAGGCAACTTTAAAGAGGCCAGAGTCCCCTACCTCTTGGGTGCTGGTTTTTCTCCCCACCTTTCGACCTTGTGTCACATCATCCTAAGTGAGATGGATGTAAATATCGAGACAAAGAAAAGAAGGAGAAAGGAGAGAAGTGAGAGAAAACGTCCAGTGATTTGTAAGCTGCATTAGTTTTGACTGAGGCAAAAAAGTCGATTATTATTTTTATTTAATCCAGTGAAATTAAGCTGGAACAGTTCCATTGAGGTCAAAGTGTAAACGTTTCTTTGCTCGAGTTTAAAACTTTTTCAAATTACTAACGATAAATTCGTTAGTATAGGAGTTTACACCTCACATACAACGCGCGAGCACTGGACGGGTTAAATGATATTAGTTAATAGAACTAAAAAAAACTATGTAACATTATGGCAATAAAAAATCGTATATTTATTTACAAGGGGTTTTTGGTCTAGTGGCAAAACTTAAGACTTCAAACAGTAATATCGTAGGTTCGATCCTTGCCTAGGGTAGCCATACTGATGACGGCTGATAGCCAGAAACACATATTTTATATGTATGTACAAATTAATTAATATATATATATATATATATGCATAGGATTCATTCCCAAACTAATAGTATTGCCGTATCCCATACAGTATATTCTCGAAGAAATTGTTTGAAAAGTTTTTTTAAAAAGTTTGTTAAATTAATGTTTGTTTTCATAATTAAACGAGGGACCACTTTTACGAGACACCGGTTGAATAGAGCACACGCTAGCTTAACGTCAGAGTTGTCCGCCATTTTTGGCTGTTAAACTACACAATCGCCTCTTTAATCTTTGTTAAAATCGAACGTTAAAATCTTTGTTAACATCCTCATTCCCCCAAAAATCCTTTTGTAAAAAAAAATAAATTGTTGAAAAAATTCTTTGTTAAAATAAAGTTTGACAAAATGTGTGAAATCAATAGTTAGAAAAATAAACGGGAAATCTTTTACAAGCATGAAATTGAGATAAGTTATCTCCCTTACTTTGTCAGTATTAAACAACATGAAAAAAAAGGGCCTTTTGGTGAAGTTCGGTAACCAAAATTGAGAGAGAAAAAATATAGAATGAGAAAAATCTAGCAGAGGGCACTAGACTTTGCCGTTACCGGCTCGCAAGCCTACCAACCGCGACTAGGACGGCACTGCACAAATCTGCTGGACACACTACGTGCTGACCTCAAGCGAAACAACTTCATTGCCTACGACAACTTGCGTATGACAAGGCCAGATAGCCTGGGACTAGCATGGAGGACTGATTGCAGCTACGGGATGTCATTTGACTACCGTAGCCGCAGAACACAGTTTTTAATAATAATAATGATAATGATAATGATGATGGTGGTGGTGGTGGTGGTGGTGGAATTGTCTGATGACGATCTGCTTTTGCAAAATCCTGCGTGTAACCATGGGTCTCTCGCATATTCACTCTTTGAAAAAGTAGATGAATGCAAATGCAATCCTAAGTGGCAACAAGTGCATAATCAACTTTGTCTAAGGAATTAGTAAGTACGAATGGTTAAACTTCTTTAGTCCGACAGTGGCGTGATTGTTGTCAGGCTGAAGAATGATTCTGTTCAGTCCTAGGAGGCCATCCTCCCAGGCTTTGCCTTCTCTTTGAAAAGGGGTTAGTATATTGATAATCGCCTGAGGCGTACTACCAGAGAATACATTTTTTGTAGCTCAAAGCGCGCTTATCCAAGCGCACTGGCTTATCAAAACCACACATGACCGTGTGTCTAACCTCCTGGCCCCCACGTAGCCAGGGGGGTTCCAGGGGGGTGCCAGGGGGGCAAGCCCCCCCCTGCAATTACATTTGCACCCCCTGAAATTTGTGATCCAAAAAATATTATAAATATAAATACTCTTATATTTCGTAGTCAACTATACTTCTTCATTATGAACCAGTATTTACTTTTGTGTAATATATTTCACAGTAGAGCCGGATTAAGGGGCCAAGGGGATGGGGCCCTGTGCCCCCCCACCAAGAGGGAACCTCCCACCAATTTTTAACATAATTTCCGATTTCAAAAACGCTTCTTTGGATTTTATTTTGTTTAAAACTTAATTTTCCATTCCTGGTACTAATGATACCATAATAAATATTTACTGAATTTAAACTACCAGTTAAAATAAATCTATTGACCATAATAACATCTAAACTCTGCGTATAATTTCTCCTTAGCTCACTCCCTCTCTCAAACTGTCGATTTTCCAACCCGCATCCCCGATCGAGTAGACCAACAAGCCTCACTTCTAGACCTCTTCATGACCTCAATGCCTGAGGCATGTGTAACGAAAGCTCATAGCTCACTCGGGAATTCTGATCACATTGTGCTAATGATACATATCATCCTAAAAAGTCGTCCAAAAGCTGATGAACCGTTGCTCAAAACAACGAGATACTACAAGCAGGCTGATTTTAAGTCAATTAGAGATCACATCAGTGACGCCCCATGGAGGGAAACCTTCTCACTCTCTGCCGACCAGTGAAATTAACTGAATGGGTCAAAGCAGGCATTGAAGCCTATGTCCCCATGCGAAAATTCTTTAGCAAGCCCCCCTCTCCCCAATGGTTCACCTCGGAATGTGCAGCTGTCATTGCTGAGAGGCAACAAGCATTCTGTAAATTCGGCCGCGATAAGTCAGTTACTAATAGACATAAGTTTATAGAGTCAAGAATAATTGCAAGGCCGTGATAGGCGAAGCAAAGAGGAGGTATAATGAGTTAACAAAAAAAACGCATCCAGTCACAGAAACTAGGTACTCGTGATTTCTGGAAAATCTATAATAGTGTAGTGAATAATGGTCAATCAACGATTTCCCCAATGATGTCGTTTGCACGGCCACTGATAAGGCTGAACTACTTGCCCAGCGTATCGCTTCTAACTCCACCTTAGACTCAAAAAACCACCCCTCCCCAAATTCCTATTGCGGACTAAAGCCACACTTGATAACCTGGTCATCACCCCATCCTAGGTCAGAGACATCATAAAAACCTTGACACCTCCAAAGCTTGTGGGCCTGATCTTATACATGTAATAGTAATAAAGAAATACTCTGCTGAACTGGCCCCTGTCCTCTCCAAACTCTACAATAAATGCCTAGCTGAATCTTGCTTCCCTGATAGCTGGAAAATTGCCTCTGTGGTACCAGTCTACAAGAGTTCTGGGAATAGAACCGACCCCCAATCAGTCTACTGCCGATCTTTGCTAAAATCTTTGAATCCTTAATCAATCTAGCTATAGTACGGCACTAAGTTAATGCTAAACTTCTTTCTGACCGCCAGTATGGATTTAGACAAGCACGATCTACTGCAGACATCCTAACGGTCATCTCAGAATGCATGTATCATACACTCGACAAGGCAGGTGAAACTAGGGCAGTAGCGCTTGATATATCCAATACCTTTGACAAGGTATGGCATAAAGGGCTTCTCCTGAAAATACGCTCATACAGTATTACTGGGCAATTACTTAATATAATTAGATCCTTCTTAACCAAAAGAAAAATCCAAGTTGTCCTTGATGGCCGTTCATCTAAGCAACATGACATAAATGCTGGTGTACCCCAGGGATCTATCCTTGGACCTTTGTTGTTCCTGATCTATATAAACGATCTCCCTGATGACATAGAGTCTGAGATTGGTTTATTTGCTGACGACACCACGCTTTACTCTCGCCATGTTGGCAAAACAGACGCGATCATATCCGAGGCAATGGCTGAATCCTCAGAAAGTGACTTCCGGGCTGTAGTGGATTGGGGTCATAAATGGTTGGTAACTTTTAATGCCGCAAAGACAAAGCTCCTTTCCTTCAATAACTACAAGAAACCTCTCCAACCACCGATTGTCATGGCAAATA
Organism: Sepiola atlantica; assembly: GCA_963556195.1. Taxonomy (NCBI): domain Eukaryota; kingdom Metazoa; phylum Mollusca; class Cephalopoda; order Sepiida; family Sepiolidae; genus Sepiola; species Sepiola atlantica. The sequence continues at coordinate 134,166,384 of OY744524.1, forward strand.
ACACCCTACCTGAGAGTTCATCATTCAAACTCCTCAGCCTAACCTTCACAGGTAACATGAATTGGAACAAATACATTGAATACATTGCCAAGGCTGTCGTAAAGAAGGTTGGCTCCCTCTACCGTGCTAGTAAACTCCTAACACCTGACATTATCCAGTATCTCTACAAAGCCACCATCCGCCCATGCATGGAGTATTGTTGCCACATCTTGGCTGGTGCATCATCTACTACTCTCTCCCTCCTTGACAAGGTCCAAAAAAGAGTAGTCAACCTAATAGGTCCCTCACTGTCAACCAAGCTCCAGTTCCTGTCCCATCGCCACAATGTAGCATCCTTGTGCTTGTTTTACAAATACTTCAATGGATTATGCTCCGATGAATTGGCTACTCTGGTGCCCCCTCGACGTAAATTCACTAGACCAACTCGACAATCAACTAAATCCTATCCATTCACTGTTGAGGTCCTCAGATGCCGGAGAGCTTTCTACTCAAATAGCTTCTTTCCTCGTGCTGCTAGCCTCTGGAACTCTCTCCCTGCCCCCTGTTTCCCTGACAGTACTGACATGCAGAAATTTAAAATTAATGTAAACAGACATCTCGCTGCGCAGATCCCAGATCAGGTTGACCCCTCCCAACCTTCTCCCCTTTTCTTTTTTCTCTGTAGCCCCTTACGTCTACAGTGGCGACCTGCCTTGTTTGGGGTGGACTTCGTTAAAAAAAAAAATATATGATTTAAATTAATGTTACCTTCTAAAAAGAAAAAAATTAAAATGTACGCGTTCTCAAACTCAAACATAACTTCGCTAGTTTCAGATCAAGTGGTGAGGGAAACAAAACCTCGATGCTTTTCACTTGTTTTCTGCTTGGTGAAAGAGATTGTCAGTGTATCTGTCTTTTTTTGTCAACTTACCAAATATATATTTTTAAATATTGTTAATTCACACAATTTATAAAAGAAAATGTTGTCTTCATTCAAAAGATAGAAATGAATACTAGCAACCCAAATTATTTTCAAATGAAACTGGGAATTAGTTTAAAAAATTAATTTTGTATTTTATCACGAATCTCAAATGCGTGTTTTCTTTTTGCTGTCAGTTGCAACTGTTAATTCAAAAAATTGTGAATGTTACATTCAATTTTTTTGAAATTAACATAGAAAAAATCCCAGATATCTCCGAGATGAAGTTGAAAGAAAAAACAGCATTGGTATGGTATAAACCCCAAGTACAAGAGGCGAGCAATAAAAGGCTTGTGATGTAGGGTGGGATTAAGTGAATTAGTGAATCTAAGGTTTTTTTCACAGATATGTGAGAAGTGGAAGTGGAAGACTTTGGCGTCAGTTATTTCTTTAATTTTGATTTTTCATGTCTGTGTGAACTAATAGTGAAAAGAAATGTCAAAATAAATAAAGAGTGGATAGGGAGATAGAATAAAAGTATAATAATAAAAAGATTCTTGGTTATTGAAACAGTTTAGTTACATTTTCATTTTCTTAGAGACCACTTTTAGAAAGACTAGAGGAAATTTTGACCAACATAAATGTAAGTGCATATATTTCTTTTCTTTTTTGTTAATTCTATTTTAAAGAAATTTAAAATGTGTTTAAAAAAAACAAACTAAGAGCATGTTTTTTATTATCTTTGGAAGTTTAAATAACTGAAAATCGTGGGGTTCACTTAAATGGCTATGCCGTCCCCCAATATTTGTAAATAAATATTTTTTAAATAAGTATTTATTAATACGCTATTGTTTTGAAGCAAATGAAATCGATTTATCTACATTAAGTTTCTTTTTAAAGAAGCAAAACCTAGTCTCATTTGTTTGAAATTTTTCTTAGAAGAACTCTATTCATTTACTGCTGTAACTTTTACAACAAAACAATAAATAACAACACAACTAACATTTTTTGTTTAAAGAAAATAAAACTTAACGAAAAATAGCCCGTCTTTCCAAAATAAAAGCAAAATGTTCAAAATTAGTTCAAAAGAGAACGTCAAACAATAAAGTTAATCTAATCATAATGTTAATTATTAATTATAAACTTAATTAGAGAGTTCTGGATTAAAATTTCTTGTGAAACGTGTCTTTTTTTGTGAGATTATTTTTAAATAAATATTATTTGAGAAAGGAGAAATTACTATAAATCTCGATATCTTGCTTCTAAATACCCCCTATTTAGAAGCAATACATCGAGACATATTTTTACACCAATATTTAAAAACAATGTAAGAAATAGATATTTTGTAAATTGAAAGAAAAAGGGGTGCCCTGAACATTCGGCAAATGAAAATTCGGCAAATGAAAATTCGACAAGGAAAATTTGGCAATATTGGCAAAGTAGGAAAAGTCGGTAATTAATTAGGGAATATATACCGATTGAAAAAAGATTTTAGAACCGTACTTGCGGGAGATATAGTTGTAAATACGAGGCTACCCCCTACCAATAAAGAACACTTATTGTGTTATTTTTTTGGTACTTGTGCAGTTTACGGATCGGACTATGTTTTAGATAAGGTTTTCAAGTTAAATTCAATTTTTACGATATCTTTTGTTTATTACATTGTTAGGTAAAAGTACAGAATAGTTTACAAAGACCCCCCACGCTTCTCCCTATGTTAAGAATTGCTTTCTAAATAATGTTATTATTTCAACCCGGTTCGTAATTAAATTACGAGATTAAATCCATCAAAATGCATTTAGGTTTCTTTGTAAACAAGTCAGCCATTTTAATATTTTGTTAATAATTGAAAAAATATCAATTACTTCGTGTCTGTTCAAAATTTGAAAGGAAATTTGGTTTCCTTTTCATGGAATACATTTCTAATTTATTTTTTGTAACTGTAATTCAGTGTTTTAATCTCGGCGGGAAAGAGGATGTGTTGAAAATCGGTCGCTCGTCGAGTCGTTTTTTTTTCTGTGTGGGTACAGTGGAAGATTTTGATTTGGTACTCCGACAGTTGCTGGGGCACATTAGAGAATAACTCCGTGCTCGATTTGGAAATGCTCAATGTGCAGTGATGAAAGCTGCTTGAGTGTGTAACACGTCATCAGAATCATTCATGGACAGTGAGACGCTGAAACAGCTAGGTCCACTGTTTAGTGTTTTGGTAAAGGAGAGTGAGATGGAAATATTCAAGAACTACATTCAGCGACGTCTCCCTACCGAAGATCTTGGACTTTCAGAATTATTCGAACAATGTTGTTGCATGAGGGACTGAATAAGAGTTTCACCGTCTGGAGTTACGCCCCTTTACCGGCGCACTCATGTTTTTTGCCTGATGTAAATAAAGGACGCCATTTTATAGAACCTGATCTCTGTCGTTATGTTTCTATTCAATCCATTGACATCCTCTAAAATGACACATGGTGGCAGCGGTGGGATGAAGATATGTCTAAGTAAGATGTACAAAAGGATAAGAAACAGATAAGTAACTTTATTATTCTTGTTTCAAATTGTAAATTCGTACGTACGTCACGTGGAGAAAAGGAAAAAAAAAAAAAAAAAAAAAAAAATGTCGGAAGACACAAACAGACCAGTGGCTAGTATAAGACCACCAGCGCCCTTATGTATGGAAGATAATTTATCGGCGAACTGGAAGTTGTTTAAACTGAAATGGCATAACTACGCCATTATTACGTGTTTGACGAAATATTCATTACAATATCAGACGGCACTTTTGCTTCACACGTTGGGAGATGACGCATTGAAAGTTTACTACGGATTTCAATTTCTAACACCTGAAGATGAAAGAACACCCACCGAAATTATTCAGGCATTTGATAAATACGCTATAGGGGAAACGAATGAAACCTATGAGCGTTACGTATTTCATTCTAGAAAGCAAGGAGGATCAGAGACTGTGGAATCCTTTATTACGGCACTTCGGACGTTAGTAAAAACGTGCAGAGATCAGGTAGTGCTGGGAATACACAACCCCCAGACACAAGCTGAATTATTGAAAATAAGACAGTTAGACTTACAAAAATGTATTGACATTTGTAAGCTGTCTGAAAATGCCACGGTCCAGTCCAGAATCCTAAGGCCTGAAGGAGTGAATAAGGTTGATTTTAAACCCAGGAGAAAGACATCGGCACAAACTGACAGAGATTGCCGGGCGTGTGCACTGCGGCACGGACCAAGAAAAGAGTTATGTCCTGCATTTGGCAAGACCTGTTATCAATGTAATGGAAAAAACCACTTTGCCGTGAAATGCAAAGTACCAAGGAAAAAGAAGGTGCAGGCTGTCAAAACCCAATATGAGGACCAGGAAAACGACAGTAGTAGTTGTTCAGACTATGGACAGGTAGACAACATAACGATTAAGGAAAAAGTGAATGCTGTGAGTCCAGAGGTGATAAAGGCAGAAATGAGGGTCAAGGGAAAACCAATTGCTTTTCAGCTCGATAGTGGAGCGTCCGTGAATATATTGAATGTGAAACACGTGATTGGAAAAACACTGGAACATTCAAATAAGACCCTTGTCATGTGGAATGGAGCAGAAGTGAAGCCGTTGGGAGAATGTCGAGTTAAAATGATAAACCCCAAAACTGGACAAAAATATGCGGTTAAGTTTGTCATTGTGAAAGAGGATTTCCATCCCTTACTGGGAGCAAATGCAATCCAGAAAATGGAACTCGTCACAATCAATAACAACAAATTCAAAATGGTCGCCAAAGTTTCCCAGATGAATGAATCCAGCAGCCAGTACTCGGACAGAATTATCAATGACTTCAGAGATGTGTTCAGGGAAGAATTGGGTCAATTACCAGGAGAGGTACATTTGCAGGTGGATCCAGGAGTAACACCAAATGTTGCAGCAACACGGAGAATACCAGTGGCACTTAAAGACAGGCTAAAAGTCGAGTTTGAAAAACTGGTTAAGAAGAATGTTATTGAACCAGTGAGCGACCCAACACCATGGGTAAGTGCGTTAGCACTGGTAACTAAGAAAAATGGAAACCTGCGGATATGTATAGACCCAAGACCACTGAATAAAGCTCTAAAAAGGGAACATTTTCAGTTACCTACACTGGACGATTTACTACCAGAACTGGCTGACAGCAAGGTATTTTCTACCCTGGATCTACGAGATGGATTCTGGCATGTAAAATTATACGAAGCCAGCAGTCGCTTAACAACATTTGCTACACCATATGGTAGGTTCCGGTGGAAGGTTTTACCGTTCGGTATTTCTCCAGCTCCAGAGATATTTCAAAAGACCCTTTTTAACAATGTGTCCGATTTGGAGGGGGTGGTTAACAAAGCGGATGATCTTCTGGTGATTGGGAAGGGTAAAACGATGGAAGAAGCAACAATTGATCATGACCGAAAACTCAGGAAACTGTTGCAGAGACGTCGTGATCGCGGGATGCGATTGAATGCTGAAAAATTGAACCTACGACAAACGTCTATATCTTTCCTGGGACATGTAATAACCAGTGATGGTTTACTTCCTGATCCTGGGAAAGTAAGAGCCATAAAAGAGATGACGTGTCCAACAGATGTGAAAGGAGTGCAACGATTGGTTGGATTCGTGAATTACCTGGCAAAATTTCTACCACACATATTTGATGTGATGGCCCCAATTCGAAATTTGGTGAAGGCAGATGTGCCATGGACATGGTCCCAAATTCATGAAGAGGCTTTTGGGAAAATTAAAGAGGTAGTGAGTGAGGCACCAGTGTTGAGGTACTATGACCCCAACAAATCTTTGGTCATCCAATGCGATGCAAGTGAGAAGGGCATGGGGGCTGCACTACTACAAGCAGGTCAACCCCTAGCCTATATCAGCCGTGCACTGACCGACACAGAAACTCGGTATGCACAGATTGAAAAGGAACTACTAGCAGTAGTCTACGCATGTGAACGGTTTCATCAATATACGTTTGGTCGACAGATAACAGTACTAACCGATCATAAGCCACTGGAAGCGATTATGAAAAAAGAATTGGTGAAATGCCCGAAACGACTTCAAAACATGCTGATGCGACTACAGGCTTACGATGCTACAGTTCTGTACCATCCAGGTAAGAAAATGTTCCTTGCAGACATGCTATCAAGAGCATACATCTATGGATTGGGCAGTGAAGATATGGACGACGAAGATGATGTCAAGGAAGCAGAATCTATTCCTATAACAGAGAGAAGGCTGCTTGAACTGCGCTCAGCCACGAAGGAAGACAGAAGCTTGCAGCAGTTGCAGCAAGTAATTCTGGAAGGATGGCCAGAAGAAAAAATACATCTTGACCCAGAGGTGAGACCATATTTTAATATGCGGAATGAAATGACGGTGCAAGATGGCTTAATTTTCAGAGGAAACCGGGTAGTGGTTCCACTGACACAGCGAGCGGTGTTGAAAGAAAAACTGCATTCCACACACCTGGGAGTAGAAGGATGTTGCAGAAGAGCAAGAGAATGTTTGTATTGGCCAAATATGAACAGTGACATCAAAGACTATGTTTCAAAGTGCCCCATATGTAGAAAATATGAAGTGGCCAACCCGGCAGAACCATTAATGGTCCATGAAGTTCCTGACAGACCCTGGGCGAAAGTGGGAGTAGATCTCTTTAAGTTTGCAGATAGAGACTACCTGTGCACAGTTGATTACATGAGCAACTTCTGGGAAATCGATCATCTTCTCAATACACAAGCAAAGACAGTGATAACCAAACTTAAACACCATTTTGCACGTCATGGAATACCAGATCAGGTCGTAACTGATAATGGGCCTCAGTTTAGTAGCCAGGAATTTTCTGCCTTCGCAAAAAAGTGGTGTTTTACACATACACCTGTCAGTCCATACAATAGCAAGGCAAATGGCAAAGTGGAATCTGCGATAAAGATGGCAAAGAACCTTTTCCGGAAAGCGATGGACGATAAGGCTGATCCATACCTAGCAATGTTGGATCACAGGAATACGCCAGCCAAAGGTCTCTTATCACCAGCTCAGAAGCTGATGTCAAGGAGAACAAAAACACTTCTCCCAACCAGGGAGGATTTACTCAAGCCAGCATTGCCCAAAAATCTGAGAAAATCAGTGAAGCAAGACTGCAGGAGGCAAGAACGTTCTTTCAACCACAAAGTAAAACCACTTAAACCATTGTATCCTGGAGATGTAGTACGGATGAAACCACACATAAATGGTCAAAAAGAGTGGAGGAAAGCTGTTGTATGGGGGAGACTGGATGAGCGATCATACCATGTAAAAGTGGGTGGGGACTTATATCGACGGAATCGAGTAGATTTGAAGAAAACTGCAGAGACACCCCCACTCACATCAGTAATACAACAGCCATATGAAGTGCAGAGCGAGTTACCCAAGAATACAGGGCAGAGTACAGAAGAGATATGTAACTCAGAACCACCTCAATATGAAGGTGAAATAAGAGAAAACCTCAACCCGACCCCATTCCCAACAAAACCAAGTCCGGAAAGGTTGCGGACAACACGGTCGGGAAGGATAATAAGAGATCCTATGAGATTCAAGGATTTCACAACATAAGTGAAAGGGAAGAATAATCCCTGTTAGGTAGGAGGGTAGTCAGCCCAATGAATGCCTAGATCACTGTGTTTTGTAGACTCTGTTTTTAATTCTTATCAGACATTTTGTTTTGTTTTTTTTTGTTTGTCTTTATCTTCTGTTTTTTATTTATTGAGAAAAGGGAAGATGTTGCATGAGGGACTGAATAAGAGTTTCACCGTCTGGAGTTACGCCCCTTTACCGGGGCACTCATGTTTTTTGCCTGATGTAAATAAAGGACGCCATTTTATAGAACCTGATCTCTGTCGTTATGTTTCTATTCAATCCATTGACATCCTCTAAAATGACAGGGATATTTTTCCATCGGTGCATAGAGTATTGCAATTGCTCCTTACCATCCCACAGACCTCAGTAACCGTTGAAAGACTATTCTCTTCAGTGAAGCGCATCAAAACAAGAATGCGTATTTGATGTCAGCAGAGAGACTGACCTCACTCTGCCTCATATCCTTTGAAAAAGATTTGCTGAGAAACATTCACAGAGAGCGCATCCTTGCGCATTTCAATAACTGAAGTAGCTACCTTATTTTACGAACTTTATGTTATTATTACTGTGTTTACTATGCTTTATGTGCTTTACTATGCTTATGTTGTTATTTACATGTACCTACCGAAATACACAACAATATATTTAGATTATATAAAAGAAATTAAAGTTTTTTACTACTTATTTATATTTATATATCAGTACACACACACACTGAACCAAAACGTCACGAATATTAGAATATCAATATTAGTTTTGCCCCTCCTAAAAATGCCTTGCCCCCTAAGGTAGAAGTCTGGCTACGTGCCTGCCTCCTGGTGAGGAGGTAAACAATATGTTTAACAATGAGAACCGGTTTCTCTTTTTATCGAAGACCAACATACGTCAGGGGAAATAACTCTGTATGTCATTGTATTTTACCTACATGCTTACTTACTGTACATCGTTTTGTTTATTTTTCGATGCTGACTGCAAACATTAAAACATAAATAAATAAACGGGTAAAACTTTTAAAAGACAAGTTTTTCCGTATGTAATTATAAAAAAAACCATTTCGATCTGAAAAACGAACAGTTAATTTTTTTTTATAAAATTAAAAAGTTTTGATAATTTTACGTAATAATAACATAACATCGGTGATCAGTTGTGCCCACTGTCCAGCTACGACCTTGGTTAACAAGGCCTTGCCGTTTTTTTTCTTTTCGAATTGTATCTAGCGTTAAAAGATAATCTTTCTCTTAAAAAATTGCTGACTCGAAATTTTGGAGGCAACCGTTTTTTGTGGAGTGTTATATTTTTCATAACTCCCTTCCCCCAACTGATTGATACTGTCAAATCATTTTTAAAGAACCGAGGGAAAGATTTCTTGTAGTTTAATATTTTTTTTGAAAAAACATCAACTTCTAGTCGAACGGACCCTTTACTTTTGGAAATTTAAAAACTTTAATAAATAAAATATTGCTCTTCGAGAATATTTGGGTTAAATATTTTCTTAATTTATTACGGATGCGGTAGTAAAAATAAAATGAAATTTAAAAATTATTATTTTAACAAATGTTCGAATAAGTGACAACTCAAAATGTATTATTTTCGGAGCAATTTATTATTATTTATTATTTAAAAAAATAACTTCCGAAAAAAAACAAAAAACAAAAAAAAACAAAATGGACCAATGCTCTGCTCTACCCATGAATCGAAAAACCCTTTTTTTATCTTCGAAATTTTGTATTTTTTTTGTGTATGTTCACCCAAATCAGATTATGGGAGTCCCAAACGCGAACTAAAAAACAGGGGAGATAATTTTATACTGACTGAATGTGAATCAAGTTCTTTTTAATTTAAAAAAATTTATTCTAGTAATACACGAAGCGGTCATGGATCTCAAAGTGTATAAGTACCTTTAATATTAAAAAAAAAATAATATTAAAAAAATAATTGAAATTCAGAAAGCGCTTCTTTTTTTTTCAGTCTGGATTATTATTCATTTCTGCTTCCGTATTTTGTAAGGAAAAGTAGCGTGGCGTCGTAACACTCGTAAAATTCAAAAGTTTACCGAACAGACGATTTTTTGTTTATTCCTACTTGATGGGCCACTCTGGATGGTAATAAAATAGATGAGAACTGACTCATCGACATTTCCCGATAGAGGCGTCTCAGGCGATCAGCAATAAACCGAACGAGGGGTTAATGCCTGGTATGATGGCCTCCAAGGACTGAACCGAACCATACATCATACCCACAAAGAAGAGTCTGGTACCATGCGAATCAGCTCTCATGTTTTTAGAATGATGCCAAGGCGAATCCTGCCTGGTATAAAAAATGCCGGCGCGACTTAAAAGTTCCTAGATATTCGTCTATTTAAATGCGATGAATATTCAACCCGTTGATCAGCAAGTGCTCTTGAAGAAAAGTATGGGAGAAAATAGGGTAAATGTTTGCTTTAAGGTTTTAAATCAGTACAACTGGAGCAATTCTCAAACCCAACAATTTAGAGTAAAGGATCAGTTTGGCATATAAATTTGACGTAAAATGATCCTCCATTTCTATGCTATTCTATTTTTTTTAGGGCAGTTAACCAAGTTTATTTACCACTAACCCTAAGCCCGAGTGGCAATAAAAATGTTTCAAAATTCTTTGTTTCTTGCAATGGAAAACTTGTTTTACTTTAACTAGCCACGAAAAAATGTTTTCTATATTTCCATTTTACAACAAATGAAAAAAATCTTTATTGCTTTTGTAAAAAAAAAATTGTTAAAAGAAATCTTTATTCGAATAAATCGTTGCCATAAAAATCTAAAAATAAAATGATATAAAGCAAAATAAACTTAGATGAAATACAGAAAATCTTTGTTGAAATCAATTGTTGAAACAAATTATAAAAGTAAGTTTTGATAAGTTATCTCCCTTACTTTACCACCCTAAAAAAAATAAAATAAAAATATGATCGTCTAATGTTGGTTTCGAATGAAAAACGGTAACTTTATTACTCGTATTAAGGATTAAACCCAAAAGAAAGACTAAACATTTCGTTTTTATTTGCATCGGAGCGAGATCTTATTTTAGAATTAGATAAATAACCCTCCTTTTTTTTTTTTTTTAGATTAATCTCTTATGTCGTTAATAAAACATATTTTAAACATTTCTTTTTCATTACGCCATAAGAAATATTTAAAAAACATTTTTACCGGTTATTTTTAGTTATTTTCCTTTCGTGTGTATTTCTATATTTGAATAAAACTTGGCGTTTGACATGTTTTTATCCGACATTCAGACTAGGACAACTCTGTAATATCTGTTCGGAAGCCATTCTCCATTCTTTTTGGTGGAGGATGTGAGGTGTCCTCATTCGTGAAGGAGTGTCGACAGAACTATACAGGTATTTGGAGGATGGGGATGGATATTTCCACCTTAAAACCTGACCTTGTGTCTAACTTTACTCTCCTTGGACAGATGATTTTTTTATTGAAAGCTTATCAATCCGATCAGTGGCGATTACTGAACGCCACGCGAGTTGGAGTTTGGAGCTTCATAATGGTAACAGTCCACAGTGTTCGACCTTGTGTCACATCCAATCCTTGTGGGAAGGCAGATCAATAGGAGGCAAATATTCACGTAACTTGCGCTTAAATTTTTTTTTTTTTTTAGACAAACCAAAGAAAGATAACTGCTCCTGTCTTCTTTGTAGACAAAGGGGGACAACTTTCTTTTTCATTACATCTAGGGATTTTAAATATAATATCGTCGTCTGTCGGCATCATGGTGTTGTAAGTAGAGACTAGTCGGACCCCATGGAAATTTTACAGGATATTCTGTATGAAATATTGTAGAAACATGTTACAATATGATGTAAATCGTTATACATGGTTTGAGCTTTATATATCGAGATGTATAATAGTACAACACTAGCTGGCTTCGCTGGCTTCGCTGGCTTCGCTGGCTCTCTATCGCGTCGCAAAGTTTGCTACTTGAAATACTTAAAACATTAATTTAAAATAATAAACATTTCATTCATAACTTTGTTGTAAACACGGAAAAAATAGTTCCCGTTTATTTAGATAGATAAACATTAACATTTTGGTAATTTCGATAAAAATTTATTTATATTTCAAATGTGACCGTAAAGAAAGGAAAAGAAAGAAGAAATCTGTTTGCATTTTCAGTTGCAATTTAGAAACAGATCGCAACTTGTTTAAAATCAAGTCAGCCCCGTAAAGAAAGCAACAATTGAACACAAATTCTAAATATTTGGCCAGCAAATAAAACAATATTGCAAAGCAGAACTATTTGTTATATTAAAATCAAAACACTCATTTAATTAAAAAAAAAGATATTTTATTAATGGGCATTCATTCATTTAGATAGATCAGCTTCTGTACGTTTTAAGTTATGAATAAAATAAACACCTTGAATTCTTTTTATGGATGTTATTAAGTGCGAATGCAGATCCAATGATACTCTGGTGCCCCCCCCCTTTATTAAAAAAAGCATTAGAAATACTTCCCTACAAAACAAAACTACATGTTAACCAAATGGCAAGACTTGTGAAATCTTTTTCCAAGAAATAATAATAATAATAATAATGCCTATCATCAAAGAATGGCAATCAGAAGACAAATAACCGAGGCGAGAGGAAATGGTATTTGCAAAAATACGAATCGGTCATACTCACGTAACTCATTCATATCTCCTGAAGGGAGAAGAACCTCCAACACACATACAATGACAGTCACCTTTCATTGGCAGACAAAAATACTACCAAATAGACAATTTGAAGGATCTGTTTAACAAAGTTTACATAGACAATATATTCAATTTTCTTAAAGCTACAGGACTTTACAAGAGAATTTGAAAAACACAAAAATCTCTTTCCCCATCTCCTAAATATTCCAACCGCTTAATAAGTAAAAAAAGCAAAAAAAACCCAAAACAAAACAAAAAAAAACCCCAACCCATACGATCCAATTCTACTGCAAATAACCTACACAGAAGTATCTACGATAAATCACCTTTCATGGCATTAAATAACTTTACAGGATCGATATGCCGTTAAAAACTAACCAACCTTTTATTAAAATGAAATGTACGTATTCAATTTAGTTTTAATTACTTTTTTGTCTCCTCCAATTGAAAGAGGATGTAGAGTATATTATCTTAGTATGTAAATGAATAAATTCAAAGGTTTTTTTTCCATCTATCCTAACTGTATTAACATCAAAACGGCTTAAGCTTTCTTAATTCTATGATGCAACAGATATCTATCTCCTTCCCATCAAAGGGAAGATGTGGCACAAACCTGGAAGGTGGGGATGGGCGGCCAATGCACAAGAGGTTGTGGACTCTGGCCCTGCAAAAAATATGGTAGGGGCGTCTTAGGCGATTGACAATATACCAACTCCTTATCACAGAGACAAGGTAAAGCCTGGGATGGTGGGCCCACTAGGACTACCCAGAACAAATATTTCAGTTTGACAGAGCAGGGCCAGAAGAATCCAGAACGGCCCGCCCTCTGTCAAACTGATCTGCGTGCACGTATCCTTGACTGGTACCAATATGTCTGAATAAAATTCAATGATACAAGACAATGTTTTGAAATACCGTATATATAATAATCTCTAAACACCCACAAACAGCTATGTGTCCCTAGTTTGCATATTTATATTATAAAGAGTGTCTGATAAATTAATATTCTGTAGTATACATTTCTAATTTCTATTGCCAAATTTTCTTGTATAGACACAATAGTTTTGTCGATTATTATTATAATTATTAATAAAATAAATGGCCGTGCATCAAAACAACATGAGATAAATGCAGGTGTATCCACGGGTCGATCCTTGAACGCTTATTGTTCCTGATTTTCATAAACGCCCTCCCTGATGAAATTGTGTCAGACTTGGGTATATTTGCTGATGACACCACACTCTACTCTCAGACGAATGCACGCATATCCAAGGCAATGACCGAATCCTTAGAAAATGACCTCCAGTCTGTAGTTGAATGAGGAAATAAATGGATGGGAACATTTAATGCTACTAAGACAAAACTCCTTTATTTTAACGATTATGAGAAACTTTTTACAACCACTAATTGCCATGGCTAATAGCACCCTACCTGAGAGTTCATCATTCAAACTCCTCAGCCTAATATTCACAGGTAACATGAATTGGAACAAATACATAGAAGATATTGCCAAGGCTGCTGCAAGGAAAGTGGCTCCCTCTACCGAGCTAGAAAACTTCTCACACCTGACAGTATCTTATATCTCTACAAAGCCACCATCCGCCCATTCATGCAGTATTGTTCTCACATCTAGGTTGGTGCACCAACTACTAGTTTCTCCCTTCTTAGACAAGGTCCAAGAAAAGGTCATTAATCTAATAGATCCCACACTGTCAACACAGCTCTAACCCCTGTCCCATCGCCGCAATGTTGCATCCCTGTGCTTGTTTTACAAGTACTTTAACACAATGTGAATTAAAGAAAAGATTAAGTGAACACAAAAGGGATATAAAAAACAACAACCCTCTCAGTGCACTTTTCTCCCATGCACTAGAACATGGTCATGCCTTCAAATTTGAACAAGCCGAAATCACAAAATACATCCACAACAAATCTCGGCGAAGATTATTGGAAACTGCTCTCATCACCGCCTCCACCACCATCAAGCAACGAAATGGCTTCTTTAACCTATCACCCTTAATAAGCAAGATCATCCTTACAGAACAAAAACTCCTGCCTGATCATAGATAACATTTATTTTCATCTCTAACCTTAATGACACTCTCCCACTTACTCACACCCTTCCTTTTTCTCCATGAATCTTTACTTTCTCTAACTCATTCCGTTTTTCCCTCACATTTTTAACACTGCAGTCTAATGAAACTTTCTCATTTTCCAAATATTTCAAATATTCCATACCCACCTGTTCAATTACCTCCCTCCTCCCTCTCCTCCACCCCTTCACTCCCTCACTCATTGCCATCATTTTCCAAATATTTCAAATATTTCATACCCTATCACAACAAATCCCCCCTCTCCCCCTCACCCATTCCCCCTCTCAACTATTTCTTTCGTACCTTCACTCTTCCATACCCCCTTCTTAAATCCCCTCATTTTCTCAAAACGCTCTCTAAGACCATAACTTTCGCCCATCCACCAAAATCACAGCCCCCCTCCTCCTCTACCCACCCTCCTTTTCTCTGCATACACCCCCACACACAAACATTCCAACTTACTTTTCCCCCTTCAGTCTTGACCGCAGCCATCTGTTCAAACACCTCCTTCCTCCCTCTCCTCCACTCCATCTCTGCCATCCACATTATTCCTGCTCATCCCCCCACCTCTTTCTCTTACTACCAGCCACAGTAGTCCTTGTTCACCCCCATCTTTCCACTTCTTCCCCACTCATTTTCATCAATATTCATTTTTCACTCCTCACCAAGTACGGACGTCCACCCAGTAGTGGCCATTATTTTCTTCCCTTTTTCCCAATATGTCAACCCTACATGTGTTTGTACTTGCTTGACATTTTTCTCTATATTATCATCCTGATGAAGTCTTATAAATAAAGACGAAACGTTGATGTACACATAAAAAAAACATCCATTTTTTGGTTTTCCTTTTTCATTTTCCCAAGTACTTTAATGAAATGTGATCCGATGACTTGCTGCTCTTGTGTCCTCTCAACGTAAATACACCCGACCAACCTGATTAGCGAAATCTCATCCATTCACTGTAGAGGTCCCCAGATGCCGGAAGGCTTTCTACTCTGATAGCTTCTTTTCTCAAACAGCTAGCCTTTAGAATTCCCTCCCTGCTCTCTGTTTCCCTGACTCTGCCAACATGCAGAAATTTAAATGTAATCTGAACAAACATCTCGCTGCACAACTCCTCACTTAGGGTGCCCCCTATAAATCTGGCCCCTAATTCTCAATAGCCCCTTACGTCTCAGTGACAATGTGCCTTGTTTGGGGTGAAAAATAATAAACAAAAATTAAACCGATTTGATAAAAAAAAAGATAGCATTTTAAAACTTTCTTAGGATTTAATTTTCAAGGGAGATAAGTTACATGAAAACTTCCGGTTTAAACTTACGGCATTAGTAGAACGTATGATGCCACTGTTATGTCGAGAACAGATACTACACTTTGAAATATTTATTTGCACAAAATATACAAATTTACATTTGGAACAAATTAGGCACAACGTCATCAAAAGTGTGGGGGGAAATCGGGGTCATTGGTCATCCTTGATCAAAAATGATAAAAATGTCTATCCTACTCTTAACTAGAATCATCTCAGTCACCATAATACCAGATTTGCTCTAGGGCCATCTTACTTAAGATATCCCCAAATTTGTTTGAAATTTTTATTTTTCATAAATATGGTTATATATAGAAAAATTCATTGGAGTATAATGGGGAGTGGGAGAAAAAAAAAAGCAAACACCGGTTAGTAAGACCCTCCCAACCCTTTCTAAATAATAGACTGCCCACTGTTTTTCGGTTTGTTCAGAACCGAAAATAAACAGATCAATCTCTAAATGGGAGTGGAATCTAAGTGGGAGAAAAAAGGAAACGGGGGATGGAGTTTGGAGAATGGGTGGTGTCCTTCCAATATAATTGCAATTGGGAGAGGCCGAGGACAAAAAATTGATAGTGGGAAGTAGACATCTTAGAGGATTTCTATTATCAGGGGACGGTTACTCATTCACTCGATTAACTAAGAGGCTAAACTTACCCAAAGGGCTGGGGTCCGAAAGCACCAGGAACTGCGTGTGCCATGCTCAGGCAGGGAACATCTACTCATACTTGACTCCTTCTCAGCTGGTGGTTGGAGAAAGCGATCAGATCCTGATCAGCAAAAGATTCAACCCCTTGGTCGTTTCTCAGCCGCGATGTCCATACCACCATTCGTTCTACGGCCTGGATTACGAAAAACAGTATTCGTCTCTCCCTGTCCCACGCCGGCCAGACGTTATCGATTATGAAGGATAGGTTTAGCGGCAGAGGATTTTCGAGATCCATACGAGTCGTCACGTAGTTGACATCTTTGATCTTAGCCAAAGGCCAAGGAACCATAAAATATAATGTTTTTGTGGCTAGACATTTTGAAATGAATGAAGAAAAAACCATGATTTAATTGGAATATCTTTTAATGAGGGTGGGTATTGGTTCTGTTGTCATAAGACCGTCCTCCCAGGAATTACTTCCTCTTTTTTAAGGGGGTGGGCTATCCTTCCAGGTATTACACCCTCCTTTATTGTATTATTTTTTATTGGGAGTGGGATGGGTAGTTTAGTATTTATTTTGTTGTCATAAGACCGTGCTCTCAGGAATTACCTCCTCTTTTTTAAGGGGGTGGAGAATCATCCCAGGTATTACATCCTCCTCTGGAGAGGGGGTAAAGTATTATCTTTTCTGTTGTCATGATATAATACTCGAAGGTATTACCTACTCCTTTTATGGGGGATACTCTGAGGTATTATTTCCTCTTTTTTTTTGAGTGGGTAGCATAGTATCTTTTCTGTTCTGATAACATTCTACCAGGAAGTACCTTTGGAGGTTGGAGTCAGTGTAGAGTATGTTTGTTCGTTCATCATGATACCATACACCCAGGCATAGCCACCTACGTTTTGGGAGGATAAATAATCCCAGGCTTTTCTTGCTCCTTTAGGGGCAGTGTAGTATATTTTTATTTGTCATGATAGATTATTCCCGAGCATTAACTCTTCTTTTTATTTGGTGTGTGTGTGTGTTGGGGGGGGGGGTGGTTATAGTATATGTTCGTTCCTCATGATACCATCCTCCCAGAATTACCGTCTCCTTTTTTGGGGGGTGATGGCATATAGTATCTGCCCGTTGACATGATATCACCTTCCTAGGCATTAACTCCTTCTTTTTGGGGGAGGGCGGGTTGTGTAGTATATGTTCGTTCCTCATGATACCATCCTCCCAGAATTACCGTCTCCTTTTTTTTGGGGGGGGGGGGGTTGATGGCATATAGTATCTGCCCGTTGACATGATATCACCTTCCTAGGCATTAACTCCTTCTTTTTGGGGGAGGGCGGGTTGTGTAGTATATGTTCGTTCCTCATGATACCATCCTCTCATTCATTACCTCCTTCTTTGGGGGTCAGTGTAATATATGTTCGTTCACTATTATATCATCTTCCTAGGCTAGCACAAATAAGCTCCCTCCGATCGCATATATTTGCTAGTCATTTATAAATTTAAACAGAAATCTTTCAGGAATATAATAGCAAAGGTGTAGCTGACCTGGCGTGGAGATATATTGTCGGATGGAGGTTTTAAAGAAAAATAATAGAAAATATAATTATGTTTAAAATTAAAAAAACAATAGGATTAAAAAAATCGTTTTAATCTTTCCTTATTTTCTTTTTGATTTCAATAAATTCGCAATTAAAAATTCAATGTGTATTTATCAAAGTTATGCATAGGCGAAAAATACAGAAAATGTCCAACACTATGTCTTGTTTTAGCCTTCCAAACACTAGTTTATAATCTATAATCTAATATATAAAGTACAGCCAGTCTACTTCACACATTTTTGTCATCAATAGCTTTCTTTCTATAAAATCACCATTTGATTCTGTTTCGTCAGTTTTTTTTTGTGGATTGTTACAGCATATTGTTAAGAAGAATAAAATGTAATTCGATTTAGTTCCTTCCAGAAAATATATTATATATCATATATATATATATATATATATATATATATATATATATATATATATATATATATATATAGGTATTAGGAAGGCTGAAGACAATACAGAGAGCCGGATTGATGAGGAGCTGGAAAGAATAAAAAATAAACAATCGAAGGTGAGATCTTACAATTATCTATTTATTTTTATTTTCACTCTTACATAATAAACAGCAAATATGGTATAAATATTTTTTTATATTTAGATGGGGGGAGGTTAATTGATTAAAACAGGGAATGAGGGGAATTACTGTAATGGGACAATAGGAGTAAAATAAAATAGGATGGGGTGCGAAAAGTGAAATCGGAATACAAGCGAGGGGGGGTGCGCTGAATATGAGAGTTGGTCAGTTAGTGAAAGGGTAAATTATATAATGAAGGCTGAATTTAGTTCATGACGGTATTTGACCGAAGTGTTAAGTTTTGAGATAAGGATCGATTCTGTAATTCTTAGGCCCTCAATATTTCTGACAGAGGCATGTGTGTTCACATGTACGCCTGTATATAAGAATAATAACTGATTCAAAACCCAATTCAACGTTCCCATGCACACTCTCGTCCTCCAAATCTCACGAAAAACACGCAGGTGTGATGTCAACTTCTGACCTCTCGTAACCCTAAGGTTACTCAACGTCGACGCGCACCGTGGGAAAACACATCGAACCAAATCGCACGGAATGACTCTGCCACAATTCGCGCAAGTCAAACCCGTCTCAACAGATACGTCCATCTCTCACAGAGCCATTATCTAACAGTATCTGTTCCGATGGATACTGCACCCCATAGACTGGTATTGTCTTGGCCTTCCGGGCTTGATTTATGCCGGTCTATGGGTCTGTCCTGTGCAGTTCTAGGAGGTCCACCCTCCCAGGCTTTGCCTTCCCTCTTTGGGGAGGAGTAAGTTTATTGCTTACTGCCTGATGCGCCCCTACCGGGGAATGCCGACGGGGCTGCCCAGGCAATTTTTGTAGGCCAGAGTGCTCACCTCTCGGGCGCTGGCTTTTCAAACCCCGCTTTCCCGACCCGACCTTGGTTCACATCTTACTTGTGGGAGTAAGATAAAACTGGCCTTGTGCCTAACTCCTGGAGAGGAGTAAATAAATACTCACCTTATGTTGTTTCGGGTGACATTTGTCCTTTTCCCAACTCCAAGGAGATCATCAAGGGTACTAATTTTGAAGACATGGAAGCCATCAAGAGGGTCATAACGTCGGGGCTGAGTGGCATCCCAGAAAAATATTTCCAGCATGACAGAGAAGGATGGAGAAGTGCATGAAACTCGAGGGAATCACCCGGAAGGAGAATAACTGTGTGTAGTTTGTTATTTGTAATTGAAACAAATTGTTTGTGATATCCAGCCCCGTTGCTTCTCGCACACAACGCGTATATATCCAATGCATACAAATAAAGTCCCGTTTCCAAGGGAAGATAACTGCTTGTCTTTTTTTTTGTTGACAACTGATATTGTCCCTATTTACTTGCCTCCCCACGAGGGCAATGTTAGACACAAGGTCGGTTTTTAATGTGGGGAAAATCCAGCTCCCCATAAAGTGGTACTGGATTAAGACAAAAAATAAAAACTGCCTCACTCTAGAAGGACTTCTCCGTCACTGCCGAGTACAAACAAATGAAGTGCAGTATCAGAACAGATACTACACTTTGCTCATAGCCAAACTGTTTTCATCACAATGAGCTATTATAAAAAGAAAACATAAAACGAATTTTTATTGGAGATTGTTTAATTGGAATTATACACACATCATATATATATATATATATATATATATATATATATATATATATATATATATATATAGAGAGAGAGAGAGAGAGAGAGAGAGAGAGAGAGAGAAAGGTTGACATTAAAGCAACATTTTATACACAACAAAAAACTTTTTAAGTTCCATAGAAATAAATACCGGTAATACATTTGGATCCGCTTATTGTGATCAAAGATAATGTATCAAGCGGCTATTGTTATCAAAATCAGTCAGTCACAAAATATTCTCTTACAAAGAATTTCGTTTATCATAATTATCAACATGAGAATATCTTCAGGCACAAATCACTCGGCCAAGAAATGGCAGACGACACTTGGTGAGTATTTATAATAAGTTCTATGTCTTTATAAAAAAGAATTCAATTAAAGAAGTTAAATAATTCGAACTCTCATATTCTTTACTGTACACCAGCTGAACTGAACGTGTTTAGCATGACACTGTATTAGATGCGACTTAAAAGCAAGCACTCCTAAACGTAAACAAAACATTATACACTCGTTTTCAAATTGACTTGATCCGTGAATAATATTTCTTTCCATTAAAAAATCATAAACGATTTATTTACTTCTTACAAAAATATACATATGTGACGTCAGACACGGTATCAGGCTAAATCTGTTCATTTCAGCTTCTAGCATTAACCTCCTTGCTTAATACTATGATTCGTTTATTTTTTTTATCAAAACGTGATTTTCGTGAAGCGATTATAATAAGCGGTTTCCGTCGTCTCAATAATATATTCAATGTTTATTATCAAAAAGTCGCTAAAGAAAGAACTGAAATGGTGCAAACCTTCATATTCTTGATTTAATGTTTATTTTCCGTTTATTGTTATCAAAAGGTGACTTTCCCGAAGCGGATAATATAATAATCTTATTGAAAAACAAAAAAACAAAAAAAAAACATTTGGGTAAAAACATATTCAAATTTCGAAAAATCAAAAATCAAAAAAATAATTGACTGTATAATTGGACGGAATGTTTGAAAAAAAAAATCATTTAAAAATAATAATGTGATTATTTTATATTTTTGCAGCAGTTGATAAAAAAAGGCATTTGAATTTGAGCTTACAAAACCCAAAATCTAAAAAAAAAAAAAGAAACGAATAAATAAAATAAACAAAAGGACACTCCTCTCCCCATGAAAACACAACCCAAACAGAAAAAATATATATAAATATCTCTATGATGCTAAAACTCTGATAAACTTGCTTGTTTGTCTGCACATTGAATGTTTTAGATGGCGGGGAAAGAACGAAATAGACGAGAAGTGGTGGGTGAAGATGAATAGACAGAGTAGTAGTAGCAGGAGAAGAGTGAGGATGATGTAAATAAAGAAGAAAATGAAAACTTGAAAATTACAAAACATTATTAAAATGGTAATGTAGTGCACTCCGCTCTCTGCACCGAAAGACCGCGTGAGACTGATAAACCGGAACTAGATCACGCTGGACTGGTTGCATAACTTCCGGTTGCGAGTTTGATTTATTTTATGAGCCTCGCATGTTAAAATTTAGCGGCATGTTTTTTACATCATAAAAAAATTGTACAAAAAATATGAATTGAGATCATTTTCACATGAATTGTAATAGAGATTGTCGATTTAGGAAATCCATTAGTCACAATACTTCGTTTGAAATTAGAAAATAAAATGCGTTTAAACTTACATACTCGTGGATGAAGTGCTGGCGATCTGAAGACCGCCTTAGTTCTATTTCTTGTATTTTTACTTTCAAAAATTATATAGAGTCGCTTTTAACAGTAATATCATATAAAACACGCATAAGTATTAATCTGGACCAATCTTAAATTGCGTCAAACGTACGGCATTTTGAAACTGGCTGTGGTATTGAATTTGATAACTTGTATTCCTTATACTTAGATACGCAATTTATTTAATACATTCTGAACATTTCATTAAAATTTGATAATTCTCTGACGTTTAGTGATTAAAATATAATTAACACTTTGGTTTGTTTCTCTGGGGTCTTTTTCTATATATTTTAATCACAAAAAGGCAGATCACAATATTCCTGAAGTCCACAATTATCTTATGTTTGAAAAAAAAATCACCCAATTAGCCGCAATTCGCAATTACTTTACTAACTCATCTCTCTTGAGGATTCCGTCTATCAATCCCTATTTCAATGTATGTTGTTTTACCCCATCGCCCTTCTTTCATACGGGCTCTATTTTACTCTTTGCGTTTATAAATAAAGTTAATCAATTTTCCACCGCTCTGCTTCCTCCACCCCTTCACCAACGAATAGATAACAGTAGCACAACTACTATTACTTTTTTTTGCTTCGAAAGAAATTATTTTCAAACGCTTCTTTAAAAAAACAATAGTTTAAATTACGCTTTTAAATTTCTTTACAAGTCAGTTTTGTTTCTATTTATCTTAAATAGTTGGTAATTAAATTAATTTACAGAAAAATGTTTGCTTCTTTAAAAAATGTACAAAATCAAAACTTAATTTATTTACTTTTTACGTAACTAATTTCGCTGAGTCATTTAACTATCTTCCTCTTTTCAACCCACTCCTCCCCCCCTTCTCTCACTTGACCTTCGATATTAAGTCGTGATACAATTGAATAATTTTGGATTTTGTCTTTTTATTTTTGTCAATTTAACTGGTTTTGCAAACTCACTTCATCCCGATTAAAACAATCAAACCTGTGCTTAATGGCTGACTCAACGGGTCACGTTTTAATGGTTACAGCGCTTGTTTACGGAGTCTAGGTTTATTCTGTAGCAGGGGTTCGAACCGTGCGACCGTCCGAGATTATCATCCCTGCACTGATGAGAGCGAAAGCTCGAAACGCTAGCGTATGTAGTCAAAAATAATTTAATATTATTTATTTAAAATTAATATTGTTATAAGCCCCTTTAATAAGATTAAAGTTGAGCCCTGTTCAGGGAAGTTAAAAATAGACTGATAGTAGTTATAAGGCATATCCCGACAACGTTAGTAGAATCTCTAGTCAGTCTTTCTAGATATACCGCCCGTCACATAAATAGAACTTAAATTCCCTTCTTGAATGTGGTAATGTCCCGTGGCCCAATGGTTACAGCGCTTGCTTACGGTTGATTCTGTGGCAGGGCGAAAGCTCGAAACGTTAGCGTATGTAGATAAAATTAATTTAATATTATTTATTTAAAATTAATATATATATATATATATATATATATATATATATATATATATATATATATATATATATATATATATAGAGAGAGAGAGAGAGAGAGAGAGAGGGAAAGAGAGAGGGGAGGGATAGATATGGTTTCCGAATCTGAGCGTGAAATAACTTGCCGCGTCTATCCACATTGAAGAGCCGTTATATGGCGAAACAGCTGTCTGTGAGGCGAGTGAAAACACCTCACTCAGATCAGTTTTGATATAAGGAAAGAAAGTAAACACTAGAACTCGAACAGACAGATATAGATATGGACGGATTGAGATTGATTATTATTACTTATCTAGGGTTCGGTAAGTACGCACTATGACACGCGCACAGACTTGTCCACACGACCTAGAAAATCTGCCCGTACCGGTCGTTTTAAAAGTGGGGCGATGTGCGTCGACATGTGAACGAATGACACATATATGCAATTCGGAACAGCGAGCAATACGCTTTTCTTTTTGTCTTTCGTTTTATTTGGGTTTTAGAAATTGCCTTCATAGCGGTCATTCGGATGTCATTTAATGATTACAAATACTGTTTTTAGAGTTTAGTCCCCATTGAATAAATAAATTGCAATCAAATAAACAATGAAATAATTAAATTAATTAATTAAATAGCGAAAAAAACAAAACAAAAAAAAACACACACAAACAAACAAACCTAAAAAAGTTTTACAATCACTCTCAAACCTGAAAACATATTTTAAAACTGTTTTTATACACAAAAAGAAAACAAAAAGAATGGTATTCGGTTGGACATAAATACAATAACTTTCCATTTAAAAGAAAGCGGGATAATCGTACAGTAT
>OY744524.1:134195413-134227913 GCA_963556195.1 Sepiola atlantica
ATAACTTTTATAAGTGTAATATACCTTTTGCTGCCGATGCGAATATCATGTATCGTTTCATTACATTTTGTACACCTTCTCTTCAATTGTAACATGATTATTCTGTAGCTTATTATTTTTTACATGCGGACACGTGTCTTGATGAGCGGATATGCTCGTCGGTCGGTCGACCCTACTTAACCTTGTTACATCCGGTCAACAAACAACGCACACGTGAATTCGATATCGATTTACTTTGAAAAGGAGATTTTAACCTCGAAATACCAGAAAAACTCGGACACCATATAATACGCGATTAATTGAAGATGAAAACAAAAAATAGGTAGAAAATAATAGAAAATTATTACATTACATATTGTTTCTTTATGCCCATTACACGACACCTGGTATTACCAAATGGTCACCCATTTAGTACTGACCAGGTTCAACGTGGCTTAACTTCGGTGTTCTAACGGGAATCGGGATGTCAACATGATTATGTCGCTTATTTCGACATTGTTTCCAGTCGTCTTGGACTTCCCCTTGCCACTGGATTCAATCAGTGCTGATTCAGGAGAGGTGTTGTTGTGATTGAGCAACACTTGCTTTACACGCACAGTCACCCGTATAGGGTGCATCCATTGTCTCTAAAGACTGAACGGAGACCATGGGATGTCTATTATCATTTCGTTTCTCAAACAGACATTATTTCAATTTAACCGGTGCCCATAACCTTACATTGCATTGGCATAGCTTTCAAAGCCTTACACCTATATATACACTACGCACAACGCTTCAAGCAAACTACAACATCCTCTTAACCTTGTTATATTTATTGTAAATGAAAACAATTAGATACGGGACTGTTACATCGGAGTGGGGGGGGTCTGTTTGTTTTTCTACTTGGTCATTTCTTCTCAACCAACTCGCCTAGTCTCACCTTTGAGGGGAATATAGTTAGTAATTGTTATACCCCCTTCTTTTCACAATACGTTAAGGTATGTATCCTGTGATCGCGATAAGCTTCAAACGCTGCCCCTTCTTCAAGGAGAATAGTTAGTCATTTGTTGTATTCTCTTTCTTTCATGAAACGTTAAGGTCTGTATCCTGTGATTGCGATAAGCCTCAAACGCTTCTCCGATGATTTTTTGTACATATCCATTCGTAGGAGAGTAGACAGTGGACCTTGGGTTTACTTTCGGCAGCCTCGTAACTCTCGCTTCCCTTATTTGGTCCTTTAGTCCTCACATTCTATGAGTGATGATTCTGACAAATGGGGAAGAATTGCTGTTTTCTGGGTCGGAATCTATCCATCTAACACTTATCGTAGGCTAGTTTTGAGTAGTATTTTTTTTTAGCTTCTTACATCAAGTGGCTTCATGCCTCGGCTGGAGCGATTTCCTAAGAAAAAAAAAATCAATACTGTGTTGAAAATCAATGAAATATATCTTTTACCGCTTCCCCGCGAGGGTTGGATGTGACACAAGGTCGATTCAATGTGAGGAACATGAAGCTATCCCAAAAGGAGCATTCCAGATGGGACACTTAACATTGTCATTAAAAACTTAAAAATTGTGACGTAATTCGTTCTTTCAATGACGTCCCCTACACAAGCATCAAATGTCCGTATTCTATTTTTATTCTATTTTTATTCTATTTCTTTCACCTTAACTTTGAAGATATTTAATTTGTGACGTATGAAATAAAAATTGAGAAATTCTTTAAAAGTAAAAATCGTGTGGAAAAGAGATTTTTTTCTTTTGTCTATTTTCATTGGATGCACCCCCTCCTCCTCGTTACCTCAATGTGCCAAATTCTGTGCAATTATGTATTAAAAAGCATTATGTAAACGTGCATATTTTATGTAAACATGCATATTTATGTAAACATGCATATTTTATTGGTATTGATTTGTTTGCCTTCCAGGTCGAGTTTTAATGTGTAGGATATCCAGCTCTCCAAAAGCGTTCATTCTAGGCAGAGCAGATACTACACTTTGGATTATTTATTTGCATAAAAAAATAAACAAATTTTACAAATTAGGCACAAGGCCATTAAAAGTGTGGGGAGTAGGGTTTGTAATAATCGTCTGACTATCATACTGATTTGTCCAAGAATTGCTCCTTTCTTTCATTCTCTATCTGTCCATCACGTTCACTTAAGCAGTCACCAGAATACCGCATTTACTGTATGGACTACTCTACGTAAAATATCCCCAATGGTTTCAAATCAATTTTATTCGGGAAACATTAACATAGTGTTATAGTCTCATATTCAAATGTATTACTTGTGTGATCGATATCCGAATAAACTTCTGAAATACCGGATCGCTTATTTATAGCCCCGATCACCAATTGCGATGCGGTTGGTTATCTCATGTAACCGTTTAGTCTATCCTTTTGATATTTAAATGTTCATGCGAATTGTTAAATATTCAATTTGCCAGTAACGAAGATACAGCCACAACAGTTTTATATAAAAAAAATTAATAAAGGCCTTTCTTTATTCGCTGTATTCGTACTTATGCGTTCATATATATTTTATTACAGACTTCATTATAAGACGTCTTCAAGTTAAGGCTGTGTAAATTGCCCCCGGAGGGAGTTAACGTTATAAGGTGGATAGGATGGTTGGTGAATCACGTTGAAAAAATCTCGATATGTCTTCTGTTTTCATAGGTCTGTCACATTTAAGTTTGAAATAGCATTTTAATCGGTCTGTCACATTTAAGTTTGAAATAGCATTTTAATCGGTCTGTCACATTTAAGTTTGAAATAGCATTTTAATCGGTCTGTCACATTTAAGTTTGAAATAGCATTTTAATCGGTCTGTCACATTTAAGTTTGAAATAGCATTTTAATCGGTCTGTCACATTTAAGTTTGAAATAGCATTTTAATCGGTCTGTCACATTTAAGTTTGAAATAGCATTTTAATCGGTCTGTCACATTTAAGTTTGAAATAGCATTTTAATCGGTCTGTCACATTTAAGTTTGAAATAGCATTTTAATCGGTCTGTCACATTTAAGTTTGAAATAGCATTTTAATCGGTCTGTCACATTTAAGTTTGAAATAACATTTTAATCGGTCTGTCACATTTATATTTGAAATAGCATTTTAATCGGTCTGTCATATTTAAGTTTGAAATAGCATTTTAATCGGTCTGTCACATTTAAGTTTGAAATAGCATTTTAATCGGTCTGTCACATTTAAGTTTGAAATAGCATTTTAATCGGTCTGTCACGCTTCGGTTTAAAATGGCATTTTCATCGGTAAACGCGTAGATTGAATGGACGCATCTTATCCGATCTGTTTAGGTTATATCGAAATTTAAAGTTATCGTTCTTTTTTGGACGGAGTTAAGTAGACGTTCATATTAAATTTTGAAGTCCAAAGTGTGTTAGGAAGATATTTAAAGGGAGAAAGATTGTGGTGCGCCAATCTATTAAGTAGTGTGTACATTCCTACCTACAATGGCAACGTGTGAAATATTGGGTTTGTCGTGGATTTGAACTTGACATCTGACAACAACGGTGAGTAGAATTCGGTGGGTGATTTACATATGAGGCAATTCGGCTATAGCCTGACGACAAAATAAACCAGGCAGTTTTGTACAAACATTAGACAACAAACGAATATATATATATATATATATATATATATATATATATATATATATATATATATATATATATATATTGGAAAAATAACTGTCCCAGGACGAATAAAATTAGTTTCTCGAACAGAACAGTTTTGCACCTCTTTTATATCAAGATTTAATGATACTAACCCTTATGTGTAGAATCCTTATTCTAATTTTGATCAAAATCCATTACATTATTTTTGATTGTCTAAAATTCAAGGTCTAAAGAAGAAATTGAAATTCAGGGAATCTGCAGGTCGTTCCTGTACCATACCCTCCAACACCCGTTTAAAATACTCCAAAGAAACTGAAATTTGGGTAATCTTTTATTAATTTATGTCTGATACATTTGATAAAATTTCACAAAAATCGGAGTTATTCCGAATATTAACGACGGGCTTCTACTCTCTCTTTAATCCCTTTGCATAAAACAAAATTAAACTAAATATAGCTCACATTTCCACCACTTACGCCTATCAGCTGTGTTTCAAAATTCATAATGATCAGTTAATTAGTTTATGAATGAATCCCGTACATAAAAATATATAAACATATAAACATACCTAACTTATATATATATATATATATATATATATATATATATATATATATATAACTGGGTTGGATGAGAGCTGTTTTCTGTTTGTAGTGAAAATAGTACTTAACATTGTTTTCAAATAGAGAGGTAAAAAAAATATGAAAAAATGTAACGATATATACACTTTTGAGCTCCTGACCTTAAACTATGATTTGTTTATAATTGTTTTTGTGTGTGCACCGAACTTTGCATAGATGGGAACATCATTTATCAATATGTGTCATGTGTCTGGTAAAAAATGTGTCATGTGTCTGGTAAAAAAGTTCACAATTGTTAAGGCAAACTGGTTGAATGATAAAATATTTACACATTTTTCTTCAGGTGATTAAATACACGTTTTGCATCGGCTAACGAACCATGCATCTGAAACACCCCTGTAACACAGAAGAAAAAATAGACAAAATATGACACCACATATCGTCATATATGTGCATGGATTCACGTGTAAATACTCTACACGTATCCATCAGAGTTATTTGTGAAATAAAAATTTAAATTAAAAAAAATTTCATGAACTCATCTAGTCGTTGCGTTTTAATTTACGGCGTGCCTTTTTATTTAAGTGTGACGTAATCGTACCACGTGATCTCTTTCTGCGGAAGAAACAATGTTTTGGTGTCGTGGTTTTCCCCCGCAGAAATACTTCATGACTTTGAAGCGGCAAGTTTTCCTTCGACCCAACTGGGCCTTCCTTAACTTTCAACCGATCAGATTCTTCATTTTGAATCACGTCAGTCCTTTCTACTCTTTGTTTCGTATCTTCGACTTTCACGCGATTACATACGCCATTTTGATTTATTTTATCTGTTTTTTCTTCTCTTTTTTCGCCACCTTCTTCGATTCTCGCTAAGTCAACACTGTACTCTTCTCGATTCACTTCGCACTCTTTGCCCTGTACCTCGAATTCCACACGATCGAGCATCTCGGTTGCAACATCGTTTTGCATTTCCTCCTCTTCCTTTCCTTCATCTTCGCTACTAAGATGTTGATTTGCACTTTTCAGATTTGACTCAGAGCACACGGTTTCTTGGTAGTCACATTCTGGAAGAGCCTCTGTTCTGGCTTCAGGCTCAACATTCACAATCGTGGAATCCTCCTCGTGTCTTTGTTCAACCACCTTCTTCTGCTTCTCGTATCCCTGTTCCAAGGTAGTAATTTCCATGGAAGGGTCCTTAAAATCCCCTTTCAGCCACACATGTCGTGAACCAGTGATATAGTGTCGAAAGTGCCGCAAGACACGGTTTCCAAGTGAATTGTACTCCTCCGATATCAACTAAAAAAAAAATATAAAAATAAATAGTGTAAAGAAAGTAAAACCAAAATAAAATAAACAAACGAACAAGCGCACTCGGAGAACACATACCTCCGCCAATGTACAACAATATCTAACCTGATTAGCTAACTTAGATACACGGTCAAATTTTCAAAAATATCTGATGTAAGTGGTTATTATAAGTAAACTAGTGTACACCCTCTGTCAAAAATGAAGGAAAAAGATTATGCTTCGCCAGTGTTCGCACTCGCTATTTATCTACATATATTACTAAAATGTTAATATAAAATCATAGAATTATGCCAGTAATTTAATTATTCTATATATAAATTATTATTATCATTTCTGATGACCTAAAGATAAAAACACCCACCGTTTATATTTTTATTTTTTTTATTATAGTGAAGAATTTATTTCCGAATTATCTTCAAGCGGCGAGGTAAGTCTGAGGTGGTCGTCTGACTTGCTATTTACTTTCATGCTTCTCCTCGCTACTTGAAATTGATTCGTCTGGAGGCTATAAAAAGGCACGTGTTTTACTCGCCAAGTTGCGCGTGATGTTACGGAAATATATATATAGAGCCTGGTCAGTACTAGATAGGTGACCATTTGGGAATACCATGCGCTGTATGTGGACACCTAGCTATGGGGAAATAGCGTCGCCAACCCGCAGTGCCTAGCGTTGCGACTAGGGCAAAAACCTTAAATGACAGTCACCAGTAAGGTGAAATAAATAACTTTTATATGTCTAATATACCATTTGCTGCCGATGCCAATATCATGTATCGTTTCATTACATTTTGTACACCTTCTCTTCAATTGTAACATGATTATTCTGTAGGTTATTATTCTTACATGCGGACACGCGTCTTGATGAGCGGATATGTTCGTCGGTCGGTCGGCCCTACTTAACCTTGTTACATCCGGTCAACAAACAACACACACGTGAATTCGATATCGACTTACTTTGAAAAGGAGGAGATCCTTCTCCACGAGTGATCAACAACCCTGTTTTTGTTTCACTGTTAGATACTTAATCCCCCTTTTTATTTTATTTACTTACTATTATATATATTTTTTTATTTATGAATTTTCTAACGAATGTTAAGTCTGCAATATTTTGGATTTAGTTAGTTTCTCTGGGAATTTAAACTGCATTTTCCTTTTTTTTTCTTTTTGTTTAAAATAACTCAAAGCTTCTTTAGACTATATATATATATATATATATATATATATATATATATATATAATTTATTTAAATACTGTATATTACATATTTCAGCAATGTACCGCGGTTTCATCCAAAAGGGCAGATTTAGACATCTTTTTATATACAAAACTGCCCTTTTGGATGAAACCGCGGTACATTGCTGAAATATGTAATATACAGTATTTAAATAAATTATATTAGCTCTCTTATATGATCGAGCACTTTATTTAATTTCTTTTCATATACAACCTGACACACACACACACACACACACACACACACACACACATACATATATATATATATATATATATATATATATATATATATATATACACACACACATTGGTCTTTATTATAGAGTGGAGGACAGCTTTTTCATCGGTCTGACATGCTTAATTTTGAAATAGAATTTTCGTTGGTCTGTAACATTTAAGTTTGAGATAGCATCTTTCTCGGTTTGCCACGCTTCGGTTTGAAATAGCATGTTAATCGCTAAGCTCACAGATTGAATGGACGCATCTTATCCGTTCTTATTTAGTTATATCGAAATCTAAACTTCCGCATTAGTTGCCTCCCCACGAGAGCAGAGTTAGATCCAAGGTTGGGTTTTAATAGGAGGGAAATCCAGCTCTCACAAAAGGGGCACTCTGGATTGGAACAAAAATAAAAATTGCCTCAATCTAGAAGGATATATTCTTCACTGACCGAGGACAGAAAAGATTAAATGTAATATCAGAACAGATACTACATTTTGATCCGATCAAAAAAGGTCAGGCTGGGGACTCGCCTCTTTCCAAACCATATTACTACGTAATTGAAGACAAGAGATCATTCGGAAATCATACGTTCATTCTTCAACAAACATCATTTTGGCCTAAAAAATCTGATATTCTGACCAGTCTAGTTTGATACAAGGTCTTTGATAAGAGTCATGACCATATAAGGCATTATATTTGTGTTGTGTTCTTAATATAAATAAAAGGTTTAAAGCGTGAAGTGTTTTTACACATAGTTTGCGGAAAAGGGAAAAGTACTATATTTTCACTATGATTAGGACGATGTGTAAACAACGGAAAAGAAGAGTAAGAGAGAGGGAGAGAGACGCCACTACTCATTGAGCCAACTATTTACAACGTGTCAACGAGAAACCCGGGTGGGTTCGAAGGAATTACACACGGAATGTTACAAACGGCTTATTAGTGCCATGTAACATTACAACTTGCTTTTTGGTGCCGTGACCAGGAGTGCCACGTAACGTTACACATTTATTCTCTAGTAAAATTACATCATCACTTAATAAATAAAAAAAAGTTTAAAAACAGATTAAAATCAAATAACGTGAATATGCATGGCCGTATGATAAAAAATCGGATATTTATAACGCGTGCGATGTTACCTCGATCTTCAGTTCGACGGATCCAATCTTTAATTTGGCCTCATATAGAGTCTTCTCTTTGGCAACGTGAACGCCCTGGCTTCGAACAGTGCATTTTTTGACAAGGTTAAGTCGTTGGACCAATTCTGGTCTCAGTGTCACAACGTCGCTACCGGAATCGACCATAAAAACTGAAATAAAAGAGACAAAAGAAAAGGAACACCTGTTAAATAATAAGTTAATTAATTATTAGTTTATTATATACTAGCTTACACGCTCAGCGTTGTCAGGGGTATTACTTAAATGTAACTCTTAAAATCCCATTTCCCTACGATACACGCGGAAAATAAAACTCACAGTCTGCCTTTTTCAATATATATATATATATATATATATATATATATATATATATATATATATATATATATATATATATATATATATATATATAATAGAGCTATGATAAAGATAAAATATTATCTTTAAAATAATCCTATAAAGAAAAGTAAATGCTCAATATAAGAGAGAGAGATAGATAGATAGATAGAGAGAGAGAGAGAGAGAGAGAGAGAGAGAGAGAGAGAGAGAGAGAGAGAGAGAGAGAGAGAATAAATGATGAGAATATAAATTGGAAAAATAACAATATTTATTGAATTATCAACAAGGAATATATCAATAAACTTTTTTCCATTCTTTAACCCATGGATTTAAAAAAACTGGAAACCTTTATCACCAGAGGAGATTATCGGGATAAATAAGCAAAAAATCATATTACTGTTAGCACAGATTTGAAAATATGAAAAAATATATAAAAATGCAAAAATCCACAAAAATCCTTATATATATATCACCGGCCGGGTTGGATCACAAAAAAATCCTTCTGCCTGATGAGACCTTATCTCTTGGTAGCTGTAGATCGATAACATCGACATGCCAGTGTAGCAGACTTTGTACATGTTTGAATAAAAAAACATTCATAATACAGCTCTATATTTTTATTGAGCACTCGTTTATAAGCTGGGGTTGATTCCCTTTGGATTTCTACCCTGTGGATTTTTATACTACCTGGATTACTAATATATATATATATATATATATATATATATATATATATATATATATATATATATATATATATATATATAATTTGGCTTCGTGTCACCATAGTCGTGACAAATATATTTTGGAGAGTATCATCGACTTATCTTAATAATAAGTTTTTAATTTTATTTTTCATTCCAACTGGAGATACATATTAGCTGACCTCTTTATATTTCCCTCCCCTTTTTTCTTTGATGATTTTAACTTAAGTGTGTTGCTTGTCCACCTTTTTATGCCCCTCTCTCTGTCTATAATATTTCTTTTTTTGGTTGGTGAATATTTCTTTTTTCCGTCATTTCCAATATGTGGCTGTCCCGTTAGCATCTTGAAGAGACTAGGAAGTCGAAATAAATGCTGACAGTTGCAATGTGTATGTGAATGTTTTCTTTCTATATTTTCTCTCTCTCCCCCTCTCTCTCTCTCTCTCTCTCTCTCTCTCTCTCTATATATATATATATATATATATATATATATATATATATATATATATATATATATATATACAGGGTGGGCCAAAATAAGGGTCCTATCTTTAAATTTGAATAACTTGAATTTGAATAACTTCCACAAAATAAAAGTTAAACTCACCAAACTTTATGTGTGTGTAGACTGACCCTTCCGAGATTTTTTGAAATAAACAAAACAAATTTTAGCCGAAAAACACTTCTTAAAACTTACAAAAACTAAAGTATTGTTTTTTACACTGTTTTGAGTTTTTTAAGCAAAAATAATGTTTAAATGAGGGTACATTCCTTAGGGCTAATACGGCTCATGCTTGCTTCGGAAGAGGTCCTTTACTTATTCTAAAAAAAAAAAATAAAAAAATCAATCAATAAAAAAGTTATGAATTTTAAAAAATAGGACCCTTATTTTTGCCCACCCTGTATATATATATATATATATATATATATATATATATATATATATATATATATATATATATATATATATATATATATATATATATATATATATATTAGACGACCCATGATTTGTTGGGTTAACGTTTGTACAAAAAATTAACATTTTGCCCCGACTTAATCAATATAATAAAATACTAAGATTATGGTTGAAGATGAAATGAAAATAACTGTCTGTACAGGGATTGAACTCACATCTTTTGGATTAGGAGAATTTCGTGTTTTATGCACGCCTCTTACCCCTCCCCTCCCCTCGTTGTTCACCATGTGCGAACAACCAAACAATCAATGAAGATTATCAGAGTTTAGCCGCTGTATTAAAAACTTCCTGTTGGCTTTCGTTGAGGAATTTATAGCCAGTCAGTTGCTACAGTAGAAGTGGACAAGAAAACCGGTTCTGTAAACTTTTGCTCTTTTAATAACCGAGTTCATGTGAACTAGCGCAAACTCTTAAATCCCCATAAATGATTTCATTTCTTTTGTTTGAAGGGGAACACACTAACTAAACTATTTGCATTTGTTTATTCAGCCCTTAGTGAGACCCGTGGTTTACGCGAAGGAAATTAAAATTCGACCATTTTAATCAGTTACACAACACAGTCAATAATCCGGAATTTGAATTAAAATAAGAGACACCCTTGATTCGGGTTAGGGTTATCAGTTAACTGTGCGTTATTTATAAGCGAACAGTACACTCATAGCAAATACAAATCTGACAATTATCCCACGTAGTTCACGAATGAAGTGATTTTGTAAAAAGAAAGATAGAATGATTGCCGTGTTGCTTACCGACTTCCTCCTGTTTGTTGTTGTTTTCTGTTGAGAAAATGGCAGCATCAACGCAAAGGAAATCGAATTTGGCATATTCCAAATAATCGGGTTTCATCCACTTCCCGTAGGCCACGGGGTATTCCACTTCGTTGCTGGATGTCTGCGACTGTTTCTGGAGGCGGGACACTGTTAAGAGAGGGAGAGCGAGCGAGAGAGAGATAGAATAAAAAGGCTTTTAGAAATTGTTAGGTATTAAAAGTAAAAAAAAAAGTCAAAGCGAGTTCAAGCCCCATTGGTATGTAAAATATTGAATGATCTTGTGCAGAGGTTTGGTGATGCCCTGGACCATCTCCTTGAGTATATACACTAAAGACTCAAGTATAAGTCCAAGTACTGAGGAATATAAGAAATCGAGATAGTTTGAATCTGATTGGATGCCTCCTCCTCAATTTGAGTGCCCAGGGCCACCGCTTCGTAGCGTCCCCCTCTGAAGCCACTAGTCTTGTGCTAGACAATTTTGGTCTGAATGTCGAATTTTTTAGCACTATTACTGCTGGTAAAAGTATGAACATACAATTGCCATCAAGTATGGGTAAAATAGCAACTTGTATATAATGAATCATTTACAATAGTTATTGTTTTTCGGTATTAAATAATCTAGAAGGGGGTGATTTGCCGTAAAAAAATACAACCAAACTAGAATCAAAGAAATTTACATTTTTGTATAACAAAAATAACGGTAAAATAACAAAGTATCAACTTCATAATGGCCGCCATTTCTGAAATCGGAAATTGGAAACAGTGTTAATTATAAAAAGAATCTCCAATTATATTTTAGGCTGGATTTTTGTGGCAAATGATAATTTGTTTTCGACAATTTGTTTAATTATTAACAAACTAGCAGGACCCGTGTCCCGGCGTTGCCCGGTGGAAATATTGCACATAGCAAGAACAATTCGGTAACGGAATACCCCCTCCCCCAATATTTTTAAACCGATATTTTTACATAAGTATTTACTCTGTTGTTTAGAAGCAACTAAAATCGACATTTCTAATTTATTTTTGGGGGTGGGTTTAGGTTCTCTCACCTTCAGTTTTAAATGGGGTTAATCCCCCCCCCCTATTTTAAAATAAGTATTTACTCACTTGGTGAAAGTGCGGAATAGTTTACAGTCATGAAATTATAAAAAGAAACAACAAAAACAAATGACTTTATACCAAATGCGGTAGAATGTAATTATCTACCGACTTGTATACTTTTAACTTGCTGAAAGTGTATTTAAGTCTTTTTTAAACACAGTAGAAAAAAAACAATGGCTGCTGTTCGCTTAACTGGGGAAGGGGCTTGATTCCTTAAAAGTTGTAAAGGAAATGGCATATCTCAACATTAACCCTAACTCCGAGTTGCAAGTCCCCCGAACTTAGTGTTAGTGGTAGTTTTTTTTTGTTGACAATTGTAATTGGAAACTTATTTTTTTATTACCAATAATAAAATCTATTTTTAAAAATAATTTATGATTTTATTTTACAAATAATCTATTTTTGGTTTATAATCAATATGTTTATTGTTCGTTTGAAAATACCATTTAAACATTTTGACTGTATTTTTGTAAATAGTCTAATAGTTTTTAATAAATAGAAATTAAATAAACTAATTAAAACATCTATTGTAAATTGTGAAATAAAAAATCCCCCAGTCTAAAATCTGAAATGTTTTTTTTTGTAATTCCTTTTAAGCGGATATATTTTCATGCTGTTAACACGTAATCGCCCCCCCCCCATTAGAATATTTTTTATTTCTTGGTAAACTAGGCCGTATTTAAAGAATAGAATTGTTTTTAAAGTGAACTTTTTTTATTAAAAGTGAGAATATATAAAAGCCAAATTGTTTTTGGATTTTTAAATTTCTTTTAAGCGGATATATTTTCGTGCTGTTTAGAAAACGTCGTTAACAGTTAGTAACGGATTGTTTTGCTTGTTTTTATCAATGAATTCCGAGCAAAACATATAAATACGATATCAGGACGTTTATTAGTTTTAAAAAAAGGAAACAGGCGTTAAAACGTAATAAATGATTATTTGGTTTGTTTGAATCAATTAATGCCGGTCACAACATGTAAATACGGTATGGGGATTTTTATTAGTAGAAAAAAGTCGTTAAAAGTTAGTAACGGAGTTTTGGTTTGTTTAAATCAATCAATGCCGGTAAAAATATTAAATACGATATCGAGTTAAACAAACTTATTAATCGATTTTTTAAAAACAGTAACTTACGAATACCCTAGGCATTAGGATAAGACATCATTGTGAATACTATGTGAGATGTGGTCGATAATGTATTCCTGCAGTCTGAAAAGTGATTAAATGTATTATGAATAACCGTGTGGCACTACAGTAATACAACCATTCCGATATTCCGTTATTCCTCGAATACAGTTAGGACGCCAGGTAGAATGTAAGTGAATTTGAGGGAGTGTTTGTTATTTATTTTATAATCTAGTTTAGCATTTAGAAAATAGTATAAGTTACAAAAATGAAATAATAAACGATGCTGTGAAGTAATTTCCCTTGTATTAAGAAAAGGCTCGGTGTAGAAGATTTACGTGAGAGTAGAGAAGTATTATGGAGGGAATGCGTGTGCTACCTTCTTTATAGAAGCTGTATTTGGGAGAAGCAGATATCTCGGAATAAATCTAATAATGTTTGTAAGTAGACAAAATATAATAATATTTTCGTGAAACACGCATTAGGAAGTGTTGTAGGTGGTGAGTGGAAAAGATAAGTATATGACGTGGTCGGTTATTTTCCTATTATGTCTGAAGTTTCACGGAAAAATCGACTTTATTTTATTATATAAATCATCAAATCAAACTTTTTTTATAATTGGAATGTTTTTTTAAATTTTAAATACTTATTAATTTAAAATCATTAATTATAAACAAAATATAATTATATTACAAAGTAAAAAACAAATTATTAACAATTAATAAATTCAAACTGCTTTTTATAAATGATAACAATAAAATTTCCACTAAAAGCTATGCGACCTAAAATAATTGGGGATTATTTTAGGATTAACACCAGTTCGCAATTTCTGATTTCAGATACGGCTGCCATGATAAAGTGGATACTTTCTATTTTTATTCTATTTTGATTCGATGATAATAGACATATAACAAAAATAAAAATGACTCTCTTTCTCTCTCACACACACACACACACACACACACACACACACACACACACACACACACACACACACACACACACACACACACACACACACACACACACACACACACACCCACACACACACACACACACACACATCTGATTCAGATTCGACTGACTTCCAAAATTTACAAGCAATTTCTTAATCCAACTTTACATCTTAAGTAAAATTTTCATGAACATTCTTTCAGCGTTCCTTTCCTTTTATTTGCTAATGAGTCACCACTTAGCAAGGCTAAAAGCCAGTCGAGGACAAGGATAATGAAAAGAATAAATAAAATTTGCTGACTCATGAGGACGGTTTATGACAAGTGTTTATCGACATTGAGTTTTAAAGATGCCAATGTTGTATCTCTCAGGGAAGGAATCTTGTGGCAGCGTGTTCCACAGATGGTAAGTTCTTTACATGAAATTGCTAACAGACAGACAAATGAACAAACGCGGGTGTAAAAAGCATTTCATTATGAAAATCAGACTTTTATACTTACGGACGACCCAAATCATATATAAGCATGTTTACTCGTCTCCCCTGAACACTAGCTCATTTTATTAATACTAGACCAGCAGTGACAATAGGGATATATGCGTAGAATATAAAATATAGATTTAAATAAGTGACGATGAGACAGACAGACATAAACACCCTAGATAGATGGAAATAATAACAAAATGAAATAAACAAAACAAAAAAAACAGTGAATATTGAGAAGCCAGCAGAAGTAGGAACCAATAGGAAATAACAGCGTGAACAAGAACGAGTAGAAAAAGACGAAGATATTAATCACAAAACAAGCATAGCACAGCTTTATTAGCTGTATTTGCACGTAAAGTTCTTTTTCCCATCTTTAATTATTTTGTAGCCAGACGTTTTCAGTTTAAGGTCGGGCAAGGAGGGCGTGGAAGGTATTAGTACCAGATGCAGGAAAGACTGGATTCGTACTCTTGCTTTTCGCGTACTGGTGTTTTCTGTTCATGTGCGTATATTTCTTATTTCTATTAAACACGTCACATACACACGGGATGTCTCGTGATATGTTACTCATCCGAATTTGTTCAGGATATTTTGTCTCCTGGCCTATTACACATCCTTAGAATCAGTTGTTTGTTCTCCAACTCACTTGACTTCTATGACATACGACACTAGGAGCAGCCTATTTTGGCACAAGGATGTTCCATATTTTACAATAGAACATTGTGAGCGTATATGTTATTGTCATTGCTGGTTTATTACTATTAGACTGGGCTTGTGTCAAGGAGAGCCGAAGAAACGTACAAGATTGTAGGTTATTAGGATCTTCTGTAACTAAAGAAAGGTTTGATTTTCATGAATAAATGTTTGTCGGGTATGGCCATCCTTATAACAGGCCGAGGTGTCTGACATCTTGTGTCTCTGACTTGGAGGCAAGATTTCTAGTCAGTCAGCAGAGATCTTTTTAGCTGCTAACATTTCATTGTCATTGCTCCTAAAAAATGTCATTCTGAAAGGATTCTAACCATGGCCATAATTAGGTATAAATTCTCTAACAAATGCCACACTGAAATAAAAATCACCCATTGAAATATGCATTTGCGTTTGTTTATTCAAAGTTACCTGTCTCTTCATCTCTAGAAATTTGTCAAATTTATCAATTAGCTCATTATTGTTTTGATTATTTCGTATAAAAACGCATAAAACATAAAACTAATCCCACAGGAGAATTTTCTCTCTGTTTTTAACGGCTATATCAATTATCTTAGGAATTCACATCGCCCGCAATAAAAGACCCCACATGCACGATCACCTGGCCATTATGTCGGGTTATTTAGCGAAGGTAATATGTGTTTCTTAGATTTAATAATTGTGCTAGCTTACCTGCTCGTTCAAGTCTTTTTCTGTGAGCTGGTAACATGATCTCAAGGTCATCGTATATGTCCTCGTCTGGCAAGACCATTTGTCGAACTATACTCAGACTGTCTCGGCCCGATTGCAGAAAGTTGATGCAATAATAATCGAGCATGTTCTCCCGAAGCCATTCGTACAATTCTTGTTCCTCGGAGGGCCGATATAGACTGGCTGTGGTTGGAGAGAAAAACACGAAGAAAAAAAAAGAAACAACAATTAAATTAAAATTCATTGGTATATCAGTTCACGAAAACATTTATCGAACACATTTCGTTTTGATCCGTAAATAATGTATTGGTGCACGAACACACAACCACAAACTTGTCGGCTATTGCGCTATGCTGGCGTCTCGTAGAGCTTCAGTTGAACTCAGATGTACGTACTATGAACATTGTCTCCGTTGCGTTGTTCGTGATACACTTAATTTTTTTTTCATAAAATTAACCCTCATCAACATTATGGCTCCTAAGAAAGTGAAAGTGTTAGTGATAGTGGTGTTAAGAATTCTAAGCGTGTTACACTAGAAACGAAGGAGGAAATAAGAGTTAAACGTAAGAATCGTGTTCATGATACAGATCGTGCCAAGCAGCACGACATCGCGAAATCTGTACTATCTTCGCAGACAAAGGTGGCTGATGTAGCTGAAATGTGTAAAGTATTCGAGGAAGTAGAACAATTATTGATAGTATGTGTTACTGAAAGATTATATGTCTGCGGTAAACGAACGAGTTAATGGATTTACATTAATTACAATAGGAAAATTGTTTTGTTACACGACCATTTTGGTTCACGACCATTTTGGTTCAGTCATTTTGGTTTACGACAATTTTGGTCCAGTCATTTTGGTTCACGGTCATTTTGGTTTACGATCATTTTGGTTTACGACCATTTTGGTTTACGACCATTTTGGTTCAGTCATTTTGGTTCACGGCCATTTTGGTTCACGGCCATTTTGGTTTACGACCATTTTGGTTTACGACCATTTTGGTTCGCAAACATTTTGTTACACGAACATTTTTGTGCACGAACATGTTTCGTTTCATGACCATTTTGGTTCACGAACGTTTTGCTTCACGACCATTTTGGTTCACGAACGTGGTCGAAAATGAATTAAATTCGTGACCCATATGCATATCGTTCTACTAGTGTGAGTTTAATTATCCGACTAACTTTTTGTTTTCGGCATATAAATAATTCAAAGTTTAGTATCTGTTTATAGCATCCCAGCGACATCACACGTTTTACAATCGACGAAAATAGTACGTATATATATATATATATATATATATATATATATATATATATATATATATATATATATATATATATATATATATATATATATATATATATGTCACCGGCCGTTCTTACACAGGAGAAACAACACCGGTTGTCACTATAAATAGTGCGAGTCACCAGAGACACAGAGAAGACAAAGCACAGTCTTGTAACCGTCTAGCCAAGTGCTAGTCACTTTCTTACTTTGTTAATACACTTGTTAAACCAACCCTCGACTTGACTTCCTTTATTTATTATTTACTGTTGGACAACTTCACAACACTTTTGTTTTGTTGTTGTTATTTAATGCTGTCCCTATTGAAATGTAGATTTTAATAATGCGCATTCATCAAACTCTATGGAAAGAAGACACTTAACTTTCACAACATGAAAAACAGGAAAGAAACAAGTAAGTATTCCTGCATTTTTATATCTTATGAAGTTTGGTTTTCTTCTTCTTTTCTTCAATGTGACAAAGACACGTTTTAAAATTTATGTTTTTCCTTTTTGGGGGGTTAGCATCACAAAAGGAACCATGATACTTGACTTTTGCTGCATTGTTATTGAAGGCTATGGCAATGCGTGACACACTGTAAATATTTAACATATAAAGTTATCTTGTCAGATTTTCAACGTGAGACACAAAGTCTTTGAACTGTTAAACCGAACTTTGCTTCTGAAATTATCAGTGTTTATTGTTGTACCATCACAATTGACAATATGAGATAACGTACTTCTCTACAATTTATTCAAGACAATTCTTAGTCCGACCCAGACAATATGATAATATGAAACATATTTAGCAAATCGCCGAAAAAAAAAGCAGCAAATGGAATAACTCATATTTTTTATTGAAGAATATAATACGATTTGTGCTCCTTAAAACTAAAAAAAGTTTAAAAAAATGTGCAAACGAAAATAAATAAATAAATAAATTGACTTCATTACATTCACGGACAGTGCCAGGAAGGTACAGTTAGTAAAAAAAAGCATGAAAACATGCAAATAGATAAAAATAGACAGAAGCCAACGAAGATGATAGTGTGTTACCTGTAGTAAATATTTATTTATTTAAAAAAAATATATTTATTATATTTAATTATGTTTTGTCTGAATATTTCGGGAGTAAAACCACTTCATTTTAGGTTAGAATTACTCGCTTTTAATAAAAAAAAATACTTCAGAACTGACTTTTATCACCTTTTTACAAATATTGAATTTGCCGAGGAAAACAGTTTAAGTGAAAGGGAGAGTTTGTTCTTGCATGTTAAGATCACAAATGAACTGGGAAAGGGAGTATATACAGGTTTTTGTGAGTTAGTAGTAAGTAGGCTTTGATGTTTAGTTGAGAACTATATAATGCAAGTCGTGGTGATATCGCAGACATTACTTTTCCGGTAAATCCGAATGAACTAGCACAGGTTTTATAGGTGCATTAGATGCATTGATAATTATCAATATTGTTATGCATGAATGAACACGTACACAATGCCCATCGAAACATACGTTGCTATAATAAACCGTAAAGTGATAGGACTCTTTGCCATTTCCTATGAGTCATATTTTTATAGGTTTTACCCCGAATACACACTTATCTATCTATCTATCTATCTATCTATCTATCTATCTATCTATCTATCTATCTATCTATCTATGCGTTCGTATATTTACCCATCAAGTCATTATTTTCATATCTATCTATCTATCTATCTATCTATCTATCTATCTATCTATCTATCTATCTATCTATCTATCTATCTATCTATAAAAGTTATATATATATATATATATATATATATATATATATATATATATATATATATATATATATATATATATATATATATATATACAGGGTGATTCATAAGTCACTTAGCTATTTATTTTTGAAATTCTAAAGTTAAAAAATGCGGTAAAGTGTATTCAACAAATTCATTTATGGGAATTTAAAATTACAGCAAATTTTCTAAATTTCCACCTTCGTTCTGCATGCATAGCTCCATTCTTTTTTGCAAGGAATTTACGACTCTTTGTAGCATATTTGATTGATTAATTTTAACAAACTCGGCAGTTATTTTTGATTTGAGGTCGTCATTGGCTTTCAACAAGTGTGGGAGATTCATCAAATTTGGCCGTATGAATAACAATAAAAATTCGCTCTTCAATTGTCAATGACATACTGCCTGAAAAAAAAAGCACATATGATGATTTACACAAATTTAAATAAATAAAAATAAATATATATAGAAACAAATATATAAACGAACACATTTAAAATAACAAATAGCAGTAATTAGAGAGTAAGATAACAATTATCAAAAGTTCATAGTATGTTTGTGCTTCATATGGTAATCATTTTAAATAGCTAAGTGACTTATTAATCACCCTATATATATATATATATATATATATATATATATATATATGTGTGTGTGTGTGTGTGTGTGTGTGTGTGTGTGTGTGTGTGTACAGGGTAATCTCCTAAATTAATGAATTGATCATTATGAATTTCGGAATATATATTCTAGACAACACGATGAGTAACATGGGCACATTATTTTTTGTAAATGTTAATGTTTAGGGTGTTCATATATATAAAGTTTTTAAATTGTTTATTTAATTTTTTTATGAACCGATCTTTACGAATGTTTGAATATATATTTTCGGCAACCCAGTGAGTAAGATGGACACATTATTTCTTTTGTAAACTTTACGATTTAGGGGATGCGCCAACCTTCACTCGACACCCCCAATTTTAAAAATAAGTTAGATACCAAAAATCAATACAGAAAAGAATTGCTCTACATCAAATGTTAAGTTATATAAAGTAATATATTTTTTAAAGGATTGATGCGCGCGCATGAGCGTCAGTAATATGTATGTGCTTGGTAAATTTCTTAACTAATGAAGTATGGAATATGTATTCTAGGCACCAAGGAGAGTAACGTGGGCACATTATTACTTT
Source organism: Sepiola atlantica (assembly GCA_963556195.1). Classification (NCBI taxonomy): domain Eukaryota; kingdom Metazoa; phylum Mollusca; class Cephalopoda; order Sepiida; family Sepiolidae; genus Sepiola; species Sepiola atlantica. The sequence continues at coordinate 134,215,641 of OY744524.1, forward strand.
TTTGTAAACTTTATCATTTAGCGGACTGCCACCGAAACCGTACGATACCCCCCCCAAAAAAAAAGACAAAACATTCACATTTAAAACTAATGCTACCGTTATTGCTTATATCCGAACTGAGAAAGGGTATTCTACTACTACAAGTATATATATATATATATATATATATATATATATATATATATATATGTGTATGTGTGTGTGTGTAGCTTAATTGCCATAAATATATGTTCATAGCTTACTACCTAGATCTAGTTACGTATCGAGCACTGTTGAAGTAAATACTAAAAAATCATACATAAAAAATTATATCTCCTTATAAAATTGATGTGGATACATGAAATACTAATATATACATATGTATATATATATATATATATATATATATATATATGGGCCGATATATTTGATGTTTTATATAATTTTATGTATTTTTATGTAAATTTTTAAAATATATTTTCAAAATTTAATTTTCATACCTGCAGCAATGATATTGTGGTAATGGTCCTCTGAGGAGAAGATTTTCTTTGAAAACTCATGAGTTAAGGACTTGTACATTGAATGCAAATAAATTTTGAGTCACAATTTATTTTATTCTTTCAGTTTATCTAGTGCTATATATATATATATATATATATATATATATATATATATATATATATATATATATATATATATATATATATATATGTATATGTAAAAATAAAAATGGAATAAAGGATAAGCAAATCAACAACCATAAAAAATAAACTCAAAAACACATATTGAAAAGTTCTAGCGAAATATTTCGATCGTTAAAATACAATCCTCATCAATCGGTAGCAGAACTTTGATTAAAAACAGAACAGTTTTCAAATTTATACAAAGAACGCAATTTGGATATATATATATATATATATATATATATATATATATATATATATATATATATATATATATATATCGTACATGTATTGGTTTCTGTAAATGTAAATCCGTAGAAACTCAAGTGTTTATAAAAAGTGCTCAATACCAAGTAGAGCTGTTTATAAGTATACATTTTTATTTATACAAACATTATTGGTTACATATGTGCATACATGTTTCGGTTGCACTTTCCCAAGAAAGTCAACCTCATCAGACCGAGAATCTTTTCTGAAAGATTCTCGGTCTGATGAGGTTGACTTTCTTGGGAAAGTGCAACCGAAACATGTATGCACATATGTAACCAATAATGTTTGTATAAATAAAAATTTATACTTATATATATATATATATATATATATATATATATATAGTGTGCCCATTTTACTCACCGTTTTGCCTAAAATATATATTCAAAAATTCATGATGAACTGAACTCTCATTAGTTTACGAGATTATCATATATATATATATATATATATATATATATATATATATATATATATATATATATATATATATATATATATATATATATGGGAAGAGAAGGATGAAGGTAATCCGACGTGATGGGAAGATGAAAAAGGAAAACCAAAAAATTGATGTTTTTTATGTGAACATCAACGTTTCGTCTTAATTTATAAGACTTCATCAGGATGATAAAATAGAGAAAAAATGTCATGCAAGTACAGATACACGTAGGGTGGACATATTGGGAAAAATAGAATAAAATAGTGGCCAACTGCTGGGTGGACGTCCGTATTTCTATTTCTCCAACAAATACGGACGTCCACTAAAAAGAATGATTAAACAAGGTGGCCATCAAAATAAAATATTTAGACAATTAAAGAAGGCAATTAATCGCCATCCTGACGCCTTTAAGTCATATCAAATTAATCAAAGCAAATTGATAGAGCGAATCCAAAACTATCTAAAAAATAATGTAGAATATGTATAAACGTATATATATATATATATATATATATATATATATATATATATAACACATATAGTTTATATATACATATACATATTTATATATATATATATAACACATATAGTTTATATTTATAATGAAAAAATACATTTATATATATATATATATATATATATATATATATATATATATATAATTTTTAAATATTTTTAATATAAAACTAAGTATAATAAAATAATACAAATACATAAAACTATAACTCACCTAAAAAGTAGTGTAATGGATTCGTCCGAAAACTTTAAAATACAGCAACATTTTTGTAAATAACGGATACATTTTCTTAGACACAGACGAACAACACAGGTAAGGAGGACATTTTTAAATAACAAAATAAGTCAGCAAAACATCAATCTGGAACAACACTTAGATCTAATATACGGAACGTTTTTGTTCTTATCTTTTAAGGGAAGTGGGGTCTGATCAACTCTGCTGGGAAGCCATGAGATAAAATACTGTTTTGTTTTAAAATTCCCGAAACAGTTTTTCATGGTAAACAACTGATGATCCCTTAAAATTGTTAGACCTAGCGTAAATTCTTGGAAGCAAACTAATATAGTGACTGTAAAAATAAATTGACTTACAAGAAAAGTAATTTTCCACCGATCGACTTGGGACTAAAGTGTTTTTTCCATATAGTTTTAATGGTTGAAAACCTTCCGAAACAATCTATCTATCTATCTATCTATCTATCTATCTATCTATCTATCTATCTATCTATCTATCTATCTATCTATCTATCTATCTATCCCCCTCCCCCCTCTCTCTCTCTCTCTCTCTCTCTCTCTCTCTCTCTCTCTCTCTCTCTATATATATATATATATATATATATATATATATATATATATATATATATATATATATATATATATAATAATAATAAAGAGAGGTAGTTTACTTGAAGCATTGTGTGGAATACACAAAGAATTATTAAAGTATACAGCGTTCTCACCTTTGCTTCGATCTCTTGCTTGGAAGTCGAAGTTAAAAATATGTGGTTCATTACCGGATGTTATCATAGTAACTCGCTTCTTTCTTGGGATCTTCAAATTACAATACCGTTTTTTAATTTGAAGGTCTTTGTTGGATTTTTTGAAAAATCTCTTACTAAGTCCCAACTATCTTTCCTTGTCCAAAGTTGATATAAAAAAATAAAAGTGTAAAATCAATCTATCCTAATGTCCACAGGCATACGTACACAGACGCACAGTGGCACGACATTGCGTAAACTGTAGACATTCATGAACAATAAGAAATTCTTAACGGCCATTGTTTTTTTTTGGCTTGTTTTTGTTGTTTTTGTCCACCGTCATTTGCATGGTTGTACGCATGCATGGCACGTGCGTAAATATCGCATCGTCTTTGTTAAAACTTTCCATTCATTTATTTTTCATTTAAACAATGTATAGACAATTATAAACACGGAACCTCTTTCCTGCGACCCAGAATTACTTCCCCTTTTTCCTGTTTTTATAGAACGTCCGGTTTTACAATAAAAGCAAAGTTAATCGATCCCTTTTTATATTAAACTAGAAAAATACCCGTTTCAGGATGGGTAAAAATGAACTCCTCGGACAAAACCGGTTTGCACCAATTTCATGCCCCTTACAAAGATTAAAATCAAGATATAATGTTACTAAACCTTATTTCTAGAATCCTTATTCCAATTTTGATCAAAATGCATGATTTTGATTCTAGAAAATGTCTCAAATTTGAGGCTTAAGCGTAAGAAATTGAAATTCAGTTCAGCCAGGGTTTTTTTTACCCCGCCTAATAAACCGGTATCACCGGGCCTTTGGGTCTGGATTTACGTCGGTCTATTGGGGGTTGTTCGTCCTGTGCAGTTCTAGGAGGTGCACCCTCCTAGGCTTTGCCTCCCCTCTTTGGGGAGGAGTAAGTTTATTGCTTACTGTCTGAGGCGCCCCTACCGGGTAATGTTGACGGGGCTGCCCAGGCAATTTTTAAATGGCCAGAGTGCTCACCTCTCGAGCGCTGGCTTATCTAATCCCACTTTCCCGACCTTGTGTCACATCTTACCTTGTGGGAGGTAGATAAATAAATTCAGGGAATCTTACTTAATTGGTGTCTAATGACTATGGGTCAAATTTAATGCAAATACGAAATATTTGAATTTTCAAATAGGAGCTTGTGTCAATATTATATCCGCTAAAACCCCTTTGAAATACTCCAAAGAAACTGAAATTAGGGAATATATATTGTTAAAATTTCACAAAAATCGGAGGTATCTGAATTTTCACGAAAAGCTTTTACCTTCTCTTTAACCCGTTCGCATATAACTAAATATAACCATATTATGACTCTTTATATGTGTATAATGATCGGTAGATTAGTTTATGAGTGAATCCTGGACATGCAAACATATAAACATGTACACATATCTAACTTTATATAGATAGAGATCAGTCTTGAAGAATTTCTTTATGAAAATCAAACCTTTATAGTTACGGATGGCACAAAATCGCCTATAATTTTCTACCATCTTTCCTGAAACAATAAGCCCAATCTAATAATATAAAACCAGCAGTGCCAAGCAACGTAACGGCGTAGAATATAACGTATAAATTAATTTTTAAAAACTAATGAACCACCAGTTATTAAGGCTAAAAAGTAATCGAGAATAAGAGTTAATGAGATAGATCTCTTTCTCCCTTCCCCTCTTTCTATTTCTCTCTCTCTCTTACCCCCACTCTTTCAATTTATATTTCGCTCTCCCATTCTATTACTTTTTTCTCTCCCCCTCCCTCTATTACTTCTATTCTTTCTATTCATCTCTCTTACTCTCACTCTTTTTATTTCTCTTTCTCTCTTTCTATTTATTTTCCCATTTCACTCCCTCTCTTACCCCAATTCTTTCTATTTCTCTCTGTCTCATCTGTCTGTCTGTCACTCTCTCTTTCTCTCTCTCTCTCTGTCTCTCTCTTACCCGCATTCTTTATATTCTCTCTCTCTCTCTTCCTCTCTCTCACCTCCCATCCCTCTCTAACTTTTGCTGAATTTTTAAAAAGCCCCTCCACCCCCACAGAGTATTTTATGTCATATGACAAAAAAGGTCAGTTAAATGTTTCGTTTCGTTTTCAGGTAATTCTAGATCGAAACCCAACATAAATTGCACACGATACATCGTATTCAATTAATTAAACATAAGCTGATTTTCTTCGCGATATTTGAGTATGAATTTCCTTACAATATTAATGCTAAAGGACAACAACATATCTGATAGGATTCGAACTCGGTATACTCGACTCCATAGGTCGCGACCGTATCCATTAGGTTAAACCCGCACCGGTTTACTGTGTAACCAGTAAAGCGCCTTTTAGTGGGTTGGGCCAATTAACCTAAACGTCTTGTTTCTTAAGTCCCTCACCCCAATTGGTAGGCGCCGGAAGAGACAAGGCTAATCGATATTATTTAACCGAGGAAAAAGGAATCAATCAATCAATCGATCGATCGATCTATCTATCTATCTATCTATCTGATCATCTATGTAGTATTGAAATATATTTATGGCAAATATGCTGCACAGATATGTTTTATAAATAAATATTAATTATTTATTACCTACAGACATCGATGTTTCATGCTAACGCAATCTTCAGTGCAGTTAATTCTCAACGGTCGGCCGGCCGGCCCGAACTCCGATCACAAATTGCCACTGATTCGCAGTCAAGAGCGTTACCCCTATGCCATAGTGAATTAGCTAATAATTAAAGAGGAATTTAACTTTGTAAATAGCGAGTCGGCGGCTAATTTACACGAGCAGTTAAAGTGATCAACAAACTGTGTTTGGATCTTGCATGAAGCTATTTGTACTGCTTGTTATTAAACTCACTCACTCACTATCTGATCATCTATGTAGTAGTATTGAAATATATTTATTGCAAATAAGCTGCACAGATATATATATATATATATATATATATATATATATATATATATATATATATATATATATATATATATACTAGCAGGAAAACTCGACATTACCCGGGAGTTAGTGAGGAACACTTTCTTTTTTCATTATGCTCATAACACCACATCACTTTCTCTTTTTTTACTGCCCCGATTTCGCCCTTCCAATATGGTCGAAAAATAAACCCTGAAAGTTTGGAAAACTCTCTATATTAATGTCTTATACATATGGTCTACATATCATAAAAAAATCATATACATATTTGAAGTTTTAAGGGGCTTCTCCCCCATAGCTCTCTTAGAGGGGCTACATAAGGATTCGACGCATTTAGGTATAAAATTTCGGACCACTCCCGTTGTCTAACCCGGATAATTTTATACATATGATATCATACAAAACAGTATATATCTAATGTTTAATTAGAGGTTCTTTCCTCATAGCTCACTTACTGGGGCACATAGACATTCGGACCACTTCCGTTGTATTTCCCTGATAATTTTATACATATGATATAAATTTCCTCAAATAGGATATATTTGAAGTTTTAAAAGGGGTTCTTCGTCCATAGCTCCCTTACGGGAGCATTTAGAGTTTCGAGACCACTTCAATAGTTTTCCTCGGAAAATTTTACATGAGAATACACTTTTATTTCTTATGTAGATACTCTTTTTTCTATAGGGAACACACACACACCGACATTGACATATAGATAGATTATGGAGATTTGAGCACAGAAGAAGAGAAAACACAACTTCGATATTAAAAAAAAAACACGCGTATTGACAAAAAATATAAGATGTTCTTGCAGTCAAAACGTGTTGTGTCGTTTGCGGCTTAGCTAGAAAAATGTCCACGTATCTGTAATAATGCCACACTGACAAAATGGAGTTCAATAGTTTCACGGCTGTAAGTGACGGCACCCTTTCTTTCTTCGTCGTTGTTAGAATAATAATCATCTTCATATCTACCATGGTCGCTGGATAAATACACACATATATGTACATATTTTACAACAATGGTTGTTGTTTTTTTTAAAGGATATTCGTGTTTTGTGTAGACAAATTTCTGGTAAACATTACTATTACCGACATAAATTATTTTAAAGGAAATAAATAGATGAGTAAAATAATCCGAGTTCAGCCATTACAAGAACTAACTGCATAACCGAATTATTTTTATCACACCCTCTATTTACTGCAAATAAATTGCTTACGACTTCTTTTAAATATTAAATATTATTTTTTAACGCAAATAGGTCACCAATAAGTAGATATCTAGTTTTTGACGAATTTTCCAACTGTATTTTCTGTTAAATAATTTATGTCGGAAATAGTAATAATGATGATGATGATGATGATGATGATCATCATCATCATCATCATCATCATCATTATTACATAGTAATGGTATAATAATTATATACAAGGTAGGGGCATAGAAAAAGTGGTCCCTATTCTTGGGCACAGGTTCGAAACCTGTCTTTTCGCCTATGGAGTTTTCTATATTCCAGCCCCGTAGATAGTTATTATACGGAATTTGTCTACTCAAAACATCGGTATCCTTTAAAAAACTACTTTAACTATAAAAAATATATGGTCGGATTAGAAATTCATAATATAAATACACCTATACCTCTATCTCTGCCCCTTCTTTCTTCTTGTATATATATATATATATATATATATATATATATATATATATATATATATATATATATATATATATATATATATATATATAAGAAAGTATAAACTAACACAGATTAAGTAAACTGCGGCCAAGGCAAGGGTGTACAAGAGGTGTACTCATCCAACTACTGAGAACCTAGGCCAATGTCTCACAAGTAGGATTTTATACTCGCTAGGACGATGTCACCCAACAAGCTAACCCAGCGAGCAAATTAATATTAGATTTTTAACATGAGGGGCTTACATGACAAGATCAATGAAAGAGGAACTCTCAGAACGCCCGGCATAAATCGAAATGGGGGAAACAATAAGAAAAAGTAACAAAACTAGTGACTCGATCATTCTTTTAAGCTTTTCAAACTTCGAACAATACACAGCCCGAAAGATTGATACAACAATGATTTACGAATTATTACTGTACACACACGCACACATATACATACATATTATATATATTTGATAGTAGTAATATCGGCTTACATATAAATAGTGCATTGGCTATAATAAGGGACTCTGACAAGATCAAAAATGAAAACTTAAAAAATATTATGTATATGGAAATGAAACAAAACTAGACCTAAGAGTCGAAGTATTAGCTAACTTTTTAGATGTCACTTTTAACTTGGATAAACATACATAAGAGCCATATTTAAAAGATGATGCTAACCCAATATACGTGAACACAAAGTCCAATCAACCCCATCAATTATTAAACATATTCTTAGTTCTATCGATCGAAGGCTTAGTAATAACTCTACTAACGAAAACCTATTTAAAAATGTAAGTAACGTCTAGACCACAGCTCTAAAAACAGTGGGTATAATAAGATTGGAATTAAATATAAGAAACCAGATATCAAGAATAATAAACATAGAACACAGCGAAATATCATTTAGTTTACCTCACCGTATAGACAAACTTGTCCAGAAATATCATGTAGTCTACGCCGCCGTATAGGCAAACTTGACTATGGAGAGCCATTAATTTTAAAAGTGTTCTGTTGTTAAATCTCTACAACAGTTACATAGTAAACAGCTGATGATCACCGTAAGATCAAAGTGTAGTATCTGCTCCGATGGATACTGCACGCCTATCCTGTGCAGTTCTAGGAGGTCCACCCTCCCAGGCTTTGCCTCCCCTCTTTGGGGAGGAGTAAGTTTATTGCTTACTGTCTGAGGCGCCCCTACCGGGGAATGCCGACGGGGCTGCCCAGGCAATTTTTAAATGGCCAGAGTGCTCACCTCTCGAGCGCTGGCTTTTCTAACCCCACTTTCTCGACCCGATCTTGGGTCACATCTTACTTGTGGGAGTAAGATAAAACTGGCCTTGTGCCTAACTCCTGGGGAGGAGTAAATAAAATCACCGTTTAATATTTCACAATTCAAGTTAAGGTCCCATGTTTTTTTGTTTCTTCACTGTTATATATTTGAATCCCCTTTTTGTATTTGTAAATTTTCTCAGCGATAAGTCGGCGTATACAAGTGATAAGTCTGCGATGTTTTGGATTTGGTTAGTATCCCTGGGAATTTAAGCTCCATTTTCTTTCTTTGTTTAAAATGACTCAAATTTTCGTTAGACTATATATATATATATATATATATATATATATATATATATAAAAGTTTTACACTTTTCACAGAACCTAAAGACACCATTGAAATTCTATGAAAAAAGAAAGGGAGACTTAATCTGAATAATAGAAAATAGAGGAAATAATTTCTTTCACTTTTAATAGACACTTAAAAATATTCCCTCGTTTTTAATATTTTTGTGACTAAAATAGATGAGAGAGAGAGAGAGAGAGAGAGAGAGAGAGAGAGAGAGAGAGAGAGAGAGGGGGGGATTAGTTCATTTTTAAGTAAAACTTTGTTGGTTTTTTTTTTAACTTAGAACGGTATTTCTTTAAGTAAGGTTTAGCTTACCGTGGGTCCTTGACCTTAAGGGTGGTGGTATTTTTCATATCAAGTCGACAATCAGTCCGACATAATCTAAGCCATTTGAGTTAGGTGACCTTTTTTCTGTCGGGCTGAGGTATGGTTCTGTGCAGTTTTAGGAAGTCCACCTTCCCAGGTTTTACCTTCTCTCTTTGAGAAGCACTTAGTTTATTTTACCTCAATTAGTTGTTTTGTTTTTTTGTACAGTAAAATTTACCTCGTGCGTCACGCACGAGGAAAATCTTACAGTAGGAAATCACTTGTTATTGATAAAAATAAATTACTATTTGCAAGCGCAATACCGTGATCCCTGCTACTTTAAAAGAATAAATCTTTATTTCATAACTTACAATTTTGGTGATTTAGAAACAAATTTGGTTATCTTTTAAATGTAATCTAAACAAAGAAAAAGAAGGAAACCAATTTGCCTTCGCCCTTGCGATTTAAAAAAAAAATCAAGTCTGTCCATGGAACATTAAAATACAAATGCTAAATATTTGTCCAGGAAATAAAACAATATTGCGAAACAGAACTATTTGTTATAGTAAAATAAAGACAATGATTGAATAATAAAAAAACAATAACAAATAATAGTTGATTAATAAAATTAACTTTTTCAAAACCAATATGCAAATTAGTTAACTTTGAGAATCTGATATCGCATCTACATAAACATTATACTTTCGCATTCATGTGTGTGCATAAGCGTTACACTCGTGATTCTAGGCTGAATCTACGACGTGCGATCGAACCCGTGCAACAGCTTGCAACCGCCACTCCTGCACTGATGAGGATATAAAACACTTTAATATTTAAAAAAATATTCATAGTTAATAACCCTTTAAGATTTAATAGTTTTAATAGTAGAGCCCTGTTATGAGTTACAAAATCCTAGCGTAAAACACTTTAATCTCTCTCTCTCTCTCTCTCTCTCTATATATATATATAGAGAGAGAGAGTTTTCTCGTTAGTTCGTGATTTATCTTCGGTTGATATACAATTATTGATATATCGCACATAAAGCACATATTATATATATATATATATATATATATATATATATATATATATATATAGTTTTCTCTATTTATTTTTGTCCTTATTTGTTGTTATCCCAATCGAGAGTGCCCCTTTTTAAAAGGGCTAGATTTCCCCGACATTAAAACCGACCATTTCTATAACTTTGCTCTCATGATGAAGACTCTCTCTCTCTATCTATCTATCTATCTATCTATCTATCTATCTATCTATCTATCTATCTGAAACGATACATGGAATTATTTACAAAACAAACACTCGATCGAGCATAAAAAAGAAAAGGACGCAGAATCCAATGAGAAGATTTTTCCCAGAATGAAGGATAACTATCCGGCCCAATCTCTGATCGATACAACCATTGTTTAATCGATCCGAGACGAAGGGGCAAAGGGCTCTTAATTTGAACACGTAACCAAATCAATGAAAAAAAAAGGAAGAAAAGCTCTGTTCGCGTTCGGCTTAGTCATGTATTCGTATCGTGAATAATTCATCAAGTGTTGTTTAATAAGGCACAAACAGGATTATTTTGTAATCGTTTGTTCTTTAAAGAATAATTATATATATATATATATATATATATATATATATATATATATATATATATATATATATATATATATATATATATATATATATAATTTGGTAGTGAAAAAACAACATATGGGAAACGAGAAATAAGTTCTTCGACAACAGCGAAATATTTTCCTTTTTGTTTCTTTTTATATCAATTATATTTATTATAAATCTTTTTTTTTTAAGAGCAGGGGTACTCGGCATCTTCCGGGATCTTAATTACTACAAATTACGTAAAATACAAAAAAAAAAAAAAAATAAAAATAAAAAGTAAAACAATATTGTAATTTGAAATGACTACGTTATATTTTGGACAAAAGCAGCGAAAAAAGTAAATACTGCCTGGCCGAGGTTCGAACTCACAACCCTTTGTTTCTAAGTGCTGCGGGGCAAACTAATCTCCCAACGCGGTAATAAAGTCTGCAATCCGTTTTAGTATATCAGCCGAACATATTTTGTCTTTCTCATTTTTTCTTTATTATTTCGAATCAAAAGTATGTCAGAAGCGAGGGAGAAACGTAGGCTGTGGAAATTTGGTTTATGCATATTTTTCAGAGGAGAGAGAAACATTGGCAGCAAAAAAATTGGTTTATTCGTACTTTTCAAAACAAAATAATTATCTATAACGCCTAAATACACTAAGTACGAACTGATTATATGTTTCGCGTATTGAGTTGTAACTCAATATGTTTTGCTTTTTAATTGTTACGCAGTAAACTACATGTATCGCTTTGTGTCGAAGCAGAATGCACGTTGAAGAATGTACGGAGGCACGCAGACGCAATAATAGGAGCAATGTTCTTAAGTGTTGTTTGCATGTAACGTTTTTAAAAAATAATTTAAGAATGAAATCTATGAAATAATCAGTTTTTCGTCTAAGTTAAGTAATTATTGAAAGAAACATCCTTAACTCATATCTGTTAATTGAAAAATATGATTGATTATTACTATTAAGCGCATCCGTAGCGTTATGAACCGGTAAAGCAAAACTTATGTATTGTACTAAATAAATGATCCCGGTGTAATTGGTGGCGCTCGTAGTAGGTGTTTATAAAAGGGTAAAACCCCACCAGGTGTTTCTTACCAAAATACCGATCCGGGCTTAAAAGTTAAAGCGATTAATGTGATTGAAAATGTTTTTCATAGCACAGGCCAATGTAAATATGAATTACGAAACAGTTTTTTTTTTAAATATAGCTTGCGTTTATTAAT
>OY744524.1:134232913-134235413 GCA_963556195.1 Sepiola atlantica
ACTAAAAATCTGGGAAGGCTTATTGTCCCTCAGACTCCAGGAAACACCACCGGTTATTATCAGTGAGCAATCACTGACGATGACTTGTGTGATAACTCCTAGTGAGTACAAAAAATAATGATAATAATGACAATAATAATAATAAGTTGTGAAGGGCCAAAGAGGATGGAAATACAGAGGATAGGGAGCACTGACTAGACCTCCACTGGAAGAGTGCGGAGAGAAATATAAGCTTGGGAAGGCTTTTTGCCACTCAAATTCTAGAGATGATTAACAGTTGGTGCCAGCAAGAAATCAATGGTAAACGGCAATTCCAATAACACAAAATGGTTTGTCAAATATTATCTAAAGAGGCGGAGAGTGCTGGAAATCTGGTGAGACTTGTTGTCACTGATACTCCAGGGAACACCAATACGGTAATACACTGATGATGACTTGTGTGAAAACTCCTAGTGAATAAATAATGATAATAATAATAATAATAAAGACATCTGGGGAGACTTGTTGTCACTCGGATTCCAGAAAATACCATCTTTTTTTTTTTTAGTAGGTAATCGCTGGTAATGAATAATCTGAGAACTCCCAGTGAGTAAATAATAAATAAGTATACAAACAATAAAGACGGTGGAAGATGACTGGTAAGTATTGAAGATTGCGTAGACGACAGAACAAAAGAACTAGAGAAATACATAACACACAATAGAGAGCGGCCAAGGTAAACAATGCGGAAAGCAACGAAACGGGAAACAAAAAAGCAAGAAAAGAAAAAGGGGAAGCAAATAAACTACATAGCCTCTTTATCGGACGGACCAACGAAATTGCTCACGAGAAAACATGCATAGCTGCGAAAAGAACACTTGAAAAGAGAAGCAGAATCGTTATTGACAGCCGCACAAACAACGCGATCAGAACAAACTACATAAAAACTAAGATAAGCAAGACCTAGCAAAACAGCAAATGTAGACTTGATAGACAAAGAGACGAAATGATAAACCACATCATAGATCAATCCAGCAAGTTAGCTCAAAAGGAATATTAAAAGAAAGACATGAATGGGCTGGAAAGGTAGACCACTGGGAACTGTACAGTTTAAGCAGGCAGACAAGCCTCAATGGCCGCCAGTAATAGAAAACGAAATACATAAAAATCCTCTGAAATATGGAAATACAAACGCACACACGCATTCAAGACCGGGCATGATAACTACCAACAAGAGGTTAAACAACCAGCCGAATAGTAAATGTCGCCGTCCCAGCAATCACATGGTAAAGCTGAAGGAGACAGAAAATCTGAATGGAACTTTCCAGAGAGCTGGAAAAAAATGGAACACGAAGAAGACTACTGTAATACTAATAGTAGTAGGAGTACTAGGAACAGTTCTAAAAAAAAATTGACAAAAGACCATGACAAAAGAATTGAAATCAAAGGGAGGATTGACACCATAGAAAGTAGGCGAAATATTAAGAAAAAATCCTTACGTGCATTGATTATGTTAACAATACTTCGCTACGTCCCCTGTCGATATTCATTTACTTATCTATTTATCTGTTTATTCGTTTATTTTTTTGGGCTTGTAAGTGAACCCAAAGAGTTCGTGTACGGAGATTTTATTGTTGTGAATATAAGCAGGCCATAAACAACACTCGTTTATAGGAAATAACTCGCTTCATCATGGTGGCCCAACGCGGGTTGCCATGACCGAAAGCGCGCATGACTCAGGTTTTATATCCAACTGGATATTGGAAGGAAACCAGGAAGCCTGGCACTCCCGAGTAATTTACTCCTCTCCAGGAGTTAGGCACAAGGCCAGTTTTTATCCTACTCCCACGAGTAAGATGTGACCCAAGCTCGGGTCGGAAAGTGGGGGTTGAAAAGTCAGCGCCCGAGAGGTGAGCACTCTGACCATCAAAAATTGCCTGGGCAGCCCCGTCGGCATTCCCCGGTAGGGGCGCCTCAGGCAGTAAGCAATTAACTTACTCCTCCCCAAAGAGGGGAGGCAAAGCCTGGGAGGGTGGACCTCCTAGAACTGCACAGGACAATCCCATAGACCGGCGTAAATCAAGCCCCGAAGGCCAAGACAATACCAGTCTACAGGGTGCAGTATCCATCGGAACAGATACTACACTTTGATGAACCCCCGATGGGCTTATAGTCAGGTGGATCATTCAAGCAGTTTCGGCGCTCGGAGCTAATCCACGCTATTGAGCTATCACACGGGGTCCTCACTTGTAAATTTCTCTTTATAAACAAACCAATGAGCATTTTTTAATCACACAATAATCATAGAATTATTAAATTTGAATGCAATTTTAAGCATTTTTTCAATAAATGATGTTTTATAAGCAATACAAGTTTCCAAATGTAACAGCGATTTTCGGTAAACTATTGCCGACATGACTTTAAAGGAAATACAGTTGGGAAATTAGTTAAAAACAATTTATTTTGTTTTTAGTATCTGTTCCGATGGATACTGCACCCCATAGACTGGTATTGTCTTGGC
>OY744524.1:134240413-134285413 GCA_963556195.1 Sepiola atlantica
TATAATTATATAAACAAACAAATCTATTTTTAAGACATCAAAAAGTCGCTCTTTTTCTTGGTCCGTAATTCATGAAGTTCGCACTTTCCCCCGTCTGCTGTGTTTTTAATTTTTATCTCTTTTAAGTAAAAAAAAGATAAAGTCTTCCAGTGAGACAACTGTGAAAAAAAAGAAGAAACAATCAATATATATCAACAAATCCCTTGGTAACCGTCCATTTCAGTTGCTACCGATTTTTCTTCGTCTTCTTCTCCTTCTTTCGGGTGACGTTTTTTTCTTCTTCTCCGTAAATGAAAACACTTGTGTTGTGACGTCATCAATAATAATCTCTCTCCCTCCCTCTCTCTCCCCCTCTCTCTTTCTCTCTTTCTCTCTCTTTCTCTCTCTTTCTCTCCTTTTCACTATTTCTCAGTTTCTTTCTCCCTTTCTTTTCTTTGTTTTAATCTTCTCATAACTCATCAGTTTAAAATGACTTAGCTGCCCACAGGTTCCCCTCGTACATATATAAGAGTGGAGTACTGTTCTATTAGGTCTCAGGAGGCGATCCTCCCAGGCATTACCTCCTCCTCCTTTAGGAGTAAGGATGGTTTATTGCCGGTCGCTTAGGGCGTCCTCACCGGGGAATACCGACGAGGTCGATCACAGCAAATTGGGAAACCATTCAGAGTGCTCCTGTGGAGGGGAGGGGGCTCGGTTTCTCCATGTTAAATCGACCCCTTGTCACATCCAGTTTTAATAGGAAAATGAGTACATAAACTCATCAGTTTTTCAAATAATGAAAAATAAAAAAAATTAACAGAAAGCAACAAAAGAAAACATTCCCGAGAAGTTACTCGAATTACTTTCTTTTTTTTCGTTTGTTTTGTATGCTTTTTATTTATTTATTATCAATATATATATATATATATATATATATATATATATATATATATATATATATATATATATACATATGATAGTTGTTAAAATTTTAGAAGAGGGTTCAATTTCCTATTTAAGTTTAACGTTAAATGGCCTCCCCTAGTCCCAGACTTCCCACTCTAAAAATGGTGTACCGGTAAATTAAAATATTTAATCTTATTTAGAAAAAAATTTAAAAAATACGTAAATCAGCAATATTCTTTTAAGTAAATGTCGATCGTTACAAAACTTTAAAACTATACACATAAAAAAAAAAACTTTACCCAAAAGTAGACGCCTTCAAAGTGTAGTATCAGTTGTGTTACACAGCCAGAGCAGGAGAAACGCTTCTAGACTGAGGCTAGAGATCCCCCCCACATTAAAAAACACCCCTTGTGTCTAACTTGTGTCAACAAAAAAACTTTCTAGTGTTAAACACTTGCCGTAGAGAGAGAGAGAGAGAGAGAGAGAGAGAGAGAGAGAGAGAGAGAGAGAGAGAAAGAGAGAGGGAGGGAGGGGGCACTATATAGTCGTGTCAATGTTTGGGTATTTCTTTGACCAACAAAAGGGCTAATTCGCCGCCGATACTCCGTGCCTTGCGATATCACATGACAACATGATTTACTTTTACTTTCGTTGCCAGTCAAATGTTTGTCACTGTTAAAAAACACAAATAACAAAACCAAAACAACTGACGCTACTACTACTACTACTACCACTGCTAGTGCTACTGATAATTGCAATATATCAATTGGCTGGGAGCCGTTTGTTAGTGTCGCGGACAAGCCCGGACGCCACGATATGTTCTCATTAGATTACAACAAAACATGAAACAGGTTGAAACAAGACAGCAACTTCAATATTAAGCGTTTTCTACACCTGATATAGTCGAAGCGCCCCACTCTCTCTGTACTAATTCGCCATTATATAATAAAGACTACTATATATATATATATATATATATATATATATATATATATATATATATATATATATATATATATATATCCGTCCCGTCACACAAATGTTAGCGAGTAAACAAAATGCTGGATTAAGCCATTTAAAGTGTTTAGAGGAAGGGAGAGACCAAATAGCAAGTCCGACACCCCACCGCTGTCTAAAATGAATTAGAAAAGAAATCCTTGACTCTATTTCTACAATGAGACTTTTTTTTCTTTTCTTTCTTTCTTCTTTCTATACCGATTGGTACGTTTTTCAAAAACTTTTAAGTTTGAGATGTTTTTTCTTTCTATTTTCTTTCTTTTTTAACTTTACCGATTAAGACGTTATTTTATATGACTGAATATTAGTGTGAACACTAAAGAAGAAGATTTTTCCCGTCACTTTTGACGAAGAGTGTTTACTCGTAATAATCATAATAATAATAATAATAATAATAATAATAATAATAGAAACGACATTAAATCAAGACAGGGAATTGATACTGGCAGAATTTTTCATAATGTGCCCCCCCCCTCCGAAAAAGTGCTGGTACCGGGGATGGATAGTTTACAAACCTTAGGCAGGATTATTGCCATTCAAATTTCAAAGAAATCCAATGGTTTTTATCGGTAAGAAATCAATGGTAAACGGCTGTTTTGATAACATAAAATGATTTGAAACGGTCATCGAATGAGGCGGAGAGTACTAGAAATCTAGAGAGACTTGTTGTCACTCAGATTCCAAGGAACATTATTTGGTAATGCCGATGAACTATCACTGGTAATGACTCGTGTGAAACCCCATAGTGTGTGAATAATCATATTAATAATGAGGAGACTTATTGTCACTCAAATTCAAGGATAAATACCAACTCAGTGGTAAACGACTTTTCGGGCAATGAAAAGTGATTTGCAACAATGTTCGAAAGAAGCGGATAGTACTGGACATCTGGGGAAACTTGTTGTCACTTGTGCAGTGAACGCACGCAGACGTACGTTCATACAGATACGACTGCGTGGGGATAGCAGTACACTGGGAACTATGCAAACAACTACATTTTGAACATGCAGACAAATTTACAGACCAAACTGGAGGCAGTGCTGGAAAACGAAAATCACAAAATCCTCTGGAAGATGGAGGTACAAACAGATAAACCCATTCCAAGCAAGGAGGACAGATGTCATAATGGTTTACAAGAAGGAAAACGCTGCCAAAATCGTAGACTTTGGCGCGCAAGCAGACCATAAGGCGATGGTCAAGGAGACAGAAAAACAAAGAAAATACACAAAACTTGCCAGAGAACTGAAAGGGATATGAAACATAAAAAAAATCAAGATAATACCGATAGCATTGGGAATAGTCCTGAAACACCTGGAAGTCTTGGAGAAATTGGAATTAAAGGGAAGACTGAGACTATACAACGGACGGCAATGATGACACAGCTCAAATCTTAAGTAGAATCCTCGTATGCGTAAACCAACTCACATAAACCACAAACGCTGACCCGCCACATGGAAGGCGCAATAGAAATGAAAAATAGAAAAAGTACCACGCAAACCAAAGGAAACTGAAACTGCAAGAAATCTCATAAACTACCCCCCCCTCACCATGATAACACCAGCCTCGATTTTATAAGGGCCAAGGGTCAAAGAGAATGGAAAGACCGAGGAGGAAGAACACTAACCGGTCTCCACTGGAAGGATGCGGTAGTACTGAGACCTTGGGGAGGCTTATTGCCACCCAAATATCAGATGACCAATGATCGCTGCCAGCGAAAAATCAATGGCAAGCGGCTGTTGCGATAACGCAAAATCATTTGCAATGGTTATCAAAAGAGGTGGAGAGTAGTGGAAATCTGGGGAAACTTGTTGTCACCAAGACTCCAGGAAACATTGCTGGTTACTGTCAGTAGGCAATAACTGATGACAACCTGTGTGAGAACTCCTAGTTAGTAACAATAATAATGATAATAATACACGAGCCCTAAGGAAGGGAAACAATAAAGTGACCTCTTAACACGCACAAATAAAAAAAACACATTCAGTCATGTGGTGACACCAGACTCGGCTGGTAGCACAGAAAACTGGCATGAACGATCGAAGAGGATGAAAAGATCGTGGAAAGAGAGCACTAACCAGACATCCACTGGGAGGGTGCAGAGTATTAAAACAATCCGGTGGCTTATTACCACTCAGATTCCAGGGAAGGGGCAATGGTCATTGCTAGCGATAAATCGATGGTAAACGGCTGTTGCAATAACGCAAATTGATTTGTAATGGTTATCGAAAGAGGTGGAAAGTGCTGGAAATCGGGGGAGACTATTTGTCACTCGAATTCCAGGGAACACCACTTGTTATTGCCGGTTAGCAATCACTGATAATAACTTGCGTGAAAACTCCTAGTGAGTAAATAACAACAACAAAAACAACAACAAAAACAACAATAATAATAATAATAATAATAATAATAATAATAATAATAATGATGATGATGATGATGTAATTGAGATTACTTGAGTAAATATATAAGAAAAATACTATAACTTGACAGAGAGTATCGCAATTCTGAGGGGGCTTATTGTCGCTAAAATTCCAAAGAAAACCACCGACCGTTGTCAATGCGAATTCAATGGTAAGTTAGTTACAATAAAAATGGAATGGAGTGGAGAGTGCTGGAATACATGTGGAGACTTGCTGTCACTCAGACTTCAAGGAAACTTATTTCCCCCTATTTTATAGACCATTATATTTTCTAAATTAAAACCTGCAAATCTAATTCGGCAGCCATTTAGGCCAACTGTTTATGAGTATTTTCGGAAAATATAAGTTTTTTCGTTCGCTTTCAATAATTATTACATTTTACCGGCTTAACAACTTCTCCTAATATAGTCATCCACACAGAGGGTCAGAAGATTTTATTCTCACTGCCACCAACTTCACCAGGATTTCTTCTTAATAGGTTCACTATTTCTTCGTAGCACCCTTAGTATTTCATTATTTCGTCCTTACTACATTTTTAACCTTAGAACGGGAGGCTTGAACTACTCATTTTCCCCGGGCGTTTTGATCGGCTATTAAAGATACTTACACATTCCCGATTGACGGAATAAACGAATAGCATATTACTGTCCAAAAACGCATAACAGTCTTTACGTTTACAGTCAATACGACAATAGTCACTTACATTATTCATACTTTTGACTATTTATTTATTTATTTTCAATTTATTTCCATTTCACATTTTCCAAATAATATAATTTATGTTACCAGAAAAAAACGCCGGCAATATTAAGCTATTTAATTAGGCTTCTCCTTTTTTATTTTTTTAACATGGTTCACCCCAAACAAGGCAGGCCGCCACTGTAGACGTAAGGGGCTACTGAGAAAAAAGAAATGGGGAGAAAGTTGGGGGGGGGGGTCAGCCTAAATTGGTATCTGCGCAGCGAGATGTCTGTTTACATTAGTTTAAATTTCTGCATGTCACTACTGTCGGGGAAACAGGGGGCAGGGAGGGAGTTCCAGAGGCCAGCAGCACGAGGAAAGAAACTATTTGAGTAGAAGGCTCTCCGGCATCTGAGGACCTCCACAGTGAATGAATGAGATTTAGTTGATTGTCGAGTTAGTCTAGTGAATTTACGTCGAGGGGGCACCAGAGTAGCCAATTCATCCGAGCATAATCCATTGAAGTATTTGTAAAACAAACATAAGGATGCTACATAACGGCGATGGGACAGGGACTGGAGCTTGGTTGACAGTGAGGGACCTATTAGGTTGGCGACTCTTTTTTGGACCTTGTCAAGGAGGGAGAGAGTAGTAGATGATGCACCAGCCCAGATGTGACAACAATACTCCATGCATGGGCGGATAGTGGCTTTGTAGAGATATAGGATACTGTCAGGTGTGAGGAGTTTACTAGCACGGTAGAGGGAGCCAACCTTCTTTGCGGCAGCCTTGGCAATGTATTCAATGTATTTGTTCCAATTCATGTTACCTGTGAAGGTTAGACCGAGGAGTTTGAATGATGAACTCTCAGGTAGGGTGTTATTTGCTATGGCAATCGGTGGTTGGAGAGGCTTCTTGTAGTTGTTGAAGGAAAGGAGCTTTGTCTTTGCGGCATTAAAAGTTACCAACCATTTATGACCCCAATCCACTACAGCCTGGAGGTCATTTTCTAAAGATTCAGCCATTGCCTCGGATATGATCGCGTCTGTTTTGCCAACATGGCGAGAGTAAAGCGTGGTCTCGTCAGCAAATAAACCAATCTCCGACTATGTCATCAGGGAGATCGTTTATATAGATCAGGAACAAAAAAGATCCAAGGATAGATCCCTGGGGTACACCAGCATTTATGTCATGTTGCTTTATGTCATGTTCCTTTTCCTCTTCAGTTCGCGATTTTTGTGTGTTTACGTAACACACCGGTAAGACATATATTAAAAGAATAGTTGGAATAACATTTTACAAACGCACATCAGACTTTGTCATGATTTATAAAATGACTGTCAATAGTCGTTTCTATTATATTTACAGCATAATCTTATTTTCTTTTTTATAAACATTTTATTTCAACTCTTTCGCATTATTACAAACTTCAGCTTCCCAGTCTACCCCTGTAATATATAACGATCACGTTTGTTTTCCGCACAGTCACAGCCACCTCAGAGCAATTAAAAATCACAACTGTTTACAAACACACACACACACACATACACACACATACACACACACACACACACACACACACACACACATATATATATATATATATATATATATATATATATATATATATATATATATATATATATATAAGAGAATAAAGGAATGACTGTTCGCTGCTCACAAATGTTGCAAGTACGAACAGCTACGATTGACACGTTCGCTTCCTTTCTTGTTTTTTCTTATTTTGATGTTTTATTACCTTTTTCTTTTCTTACTATTTCTTTTTTATGGATTGTAAAGGGTTTCGTTCTCTCTTATTTCTTTTGCAGAAGGAAACCTTTCATTTCTTTTCATTTCATTTTTGATTCTTTCGATTGAGACATTTTCTTTCTCTCTTTATTCATTCTTTTAAAACTTTTTAGATTGTGACGTTTTCTTTCTTTTTTCATTTTCACTTAATTTAGATATTGAGATCTTCCCTCTCTTTCTTTTTCTTTTTAATTAGAGACTGAGACATGCTCTTTCTTTCTTTTTGTTTATTTCTTTTTTTAAATTACAGATTGAGACGTTTTCTTTCTTTTTTACATTTTATTTTATATTCAGACGTAAACATGTAGCAGAAAAAATTAATCTTCCACCTCTTCTTTCTCTACTTCGTTATCTTCTTCTTTCTCTTCTTCTTCCTCTCTTCTTCTTCTTTCTCTTCTTCTTCTTTCTCTTCTTCTTCTTTCTCTTCTTCTTCTTCTTCTTTCTCTTCTTCTTTCTCTTCTTCTTTCCACGTCGTCCCTCGTAGACTACGCTCTCAGCCTTCTGCCGTCTTGCCTCCAGCGACCCGTTTTTATATCAAACTGGACTCTCGTCTCCGCGAGAGAACACGAGATTTCACGGGATTACCTGGCGATATTAAGCCTAGGACGCCATCTTGCCGCTCTTTAGGCGGTCCAGCCCTGCAGAGCGCGCATCGAGACCGTTTGCCAGGTAATCCCATGTTTTCACAATTTATAACACACTCCCCCCTGATCTCATTATCACAGAAAGAGCAGGGAGGCCGTGTCCTTTTTCTTCGAGTGCTTCTTCGGGGAGGGGGATTCGGGGCCTCATCGTCATCCGTGCTGTCTTCCGTGGCAGGAAGGTCAGCGAACCTAAGGCTGCGCATCGCAGCATCACTGTCCGGGCTTTCATCAGCAGTAGGAGGGTCAGTACATTCAAGGCTATCACTCTCAGTGTCGCTGCGCGATGAAGCCGTCATGAACCAGAATGATGGTTCGCTGGTCACGGATTCAATGTCATTATCCTCGTTAAATGGCAGCTGCGTTTGGAATACCGATCTTAAGTCTTTAATTTTGCACAACCGGCAAACACGCTCGGCCTTCTCCAGCCATTCGACCACCGATGGACCAGCAGGAGAGCCGTCGAATTCCGGAATCAATCTGATGTCGAATTTTTCCATAACAATGCCGAAAATAGCTTGTAGCAGAAAAAATTAATCTTCCACCTCTTCTTTCTCTACTTCGTTATCTTCTTCTTTCTCTTCTTCTTCCTCTCTCTCTTCTTCTTTCTCTTCTTCTTCTTTCTCTTCTTCTTCTTTCTCTTCTTCTTCTTTCTCTTCTTCTTCTTCTTCTTCTTTCTCTTCTTCTTTCTCTTCTTCTTTCCACGTCGTCCCTCGTAGACTACGCTCTCAGCCTTCTGCCGTCTTGCCTCCAGCGACCCGTTTTTATATCAAACTGGACTCTCGTCTCCGCGAGAGAACACGAGATTTCACGGGATTACCTGGCGATATTAAGCCTAGGACGCCATCTTGCCGCTCTTTAGGCGGTCCAGCCCTGCAGAGCGCGCATCGAGACCGTTTGCCAGGTAATCCCATGTTTTCACAATTTATAACACAAAACATTCTTCAGCGTGACCGACATTTCAATTATTTCTTTCTTTAACTAAATTTCTGTACTTCGAATTAGTGGCATTACCATCTCATTTTGGACGATGAACGGGTTTATTGCCTATCGCCTGTAAGGGATTGCCGACGCTGACGACTAATGCACTTTCATCTGCGAGGGAATGTCGACGCGAAAGACCAGGATACTTAAGGACGAACTTGATTTTTTACGATTTCGCACCGTTTCCATCTACATTGTTTTATTCGTATTTCCTCTGCGATTTAAGGGTTAGTAAGGACCGTGTACTTGTTTTCATTCACATGAAACATTAACTTCTTTGCAGTGGCTGTGTATGGACACAATTACTACATCCACTCCGCCCGCCAGAATTCTTATTCGCCCCCACGTACATAAGTCAAGCATGAGACTGCATACATCCACCTGACAACATAAGGATGGGCCACAATCTTATCTGAGCCTCACTTCTCCATATTGTATGAAGTATTCCCGAAGTTATGCTATGGAAACATTGATGACTCAAAAACTATTTATTTGATCAGGCTGACATTTTGCATGGTGGTTACTGCTATCAAAGAACATAAGATCCATACATAACATTTGGAAAAATCTGGAAATCAGAAAATTCCGTTGACATTCGACCGTGACCAAACTTTTTAAGGTCAAGTTTGAATGAGAAGTTTAAAATTCTAAACTTTAAAGATCCCCAAAACCTATTAAACCGTAGAAATGAAATAGCAAAAATCCATATACACAGAATAAACTTTACCTTAGGATAACAATACTTAATAAAAAATAAAATATAATAATTAAATAAATAAAAAAATAAAATTAACCAACACCTAAAATAGCAACAAATGACAAGAAATAGAAATAAAACTGTTCCAAGCACGTACCTGTTAAAATAAGGTCACCTGTAAATTCGACACATTCACAAGAGGTGCGTCAGCCATATACAAAACAAAGCAAAACAAAAGAAAATGTTAAGTAAAGGTCAGCGAACCATTGCAATTGGCTAATGAAAACATTAACCCGTGGGAAGGAATAACAATGAATTTGATTGGTTAGTAGCTAGACTAAATACCACGTGGATATATAAAAACACTTAGTAACACGAATTCCATGCACTTTAGCCTGGCGATTTCTTACGGAGAAGAAACGCGGACGCATCGGTGTAGCTTAATTGATATAAATATATTTTCATAACTTACTATATATATATATATATATATATATATATATATATATATATATATATACAATAAATTTGTTGCTATTAACAGTAACTAATTAAAATGATTTGATAAAAAAATGATAAATTACAAAGACATTTAAAACATATTCATTAATAATTGTCAAGGGAGGTAATTTAAATGAAGACTATTAGTTTTAAAATTACAATAAATTAATATCAAATACATGCAATGTAATTTATACATTTAGAAATAATATTTGAAGCTAGATTAATATGCGCCGGATAGCGTGTCGTTTTTTCTTGTATTAAATACAAACAAACAAACAAACAAACAAAAACAATTAAAAAACAAAAGCTTGATCTGA
Organism: Sepiola atlantica; assembly: GCA_963556195.1. NCBI lineage: Eukaryota > Metazoa > Mollusca > Cephalopoda > Sepiida > Sepiolidae > Sepiola > Sepiola atlantica. The sequence goes on from OY744524.1 coordinate 134,250,369, forward strand.
GTGTGCGTTAATCTAACAGAAACTTAAATTCCGTCAAATTTTCACTCCGAATCGATGTTAAATTTGTAAAACTTATATTCCTAATAAAACTTATATTCCTAATAAAACTTATATTCCTAATAAAATTTATATTCCTAATAAAATATATAATTTACTAGCTGTACCTACCCGGTGTTGCTCGGGATGCAGTGAAGTCAGTTTTTTATTATTTGCTTGCACATTTTAAAACTTATACGGAAAAAGAAATAAAAATTAAATTGTAAGGTAGACAACTCCGATTATATTCTTCAATTTAAAATATGAATTATCCTCTTATTGATATATATTTTTAGGTGATTATTTAAAAATGTTTAATCTTACTAGTCGTATGGGTAGATCTAAGTAATTTTGGAAATAAATTGTAGCGAAGTACGTTATTACATTGCCAATAACATAGCACAGCAATAACAAATGAAAATTGGCTATTCAGAAGCAAAGTTTGATTTGTCAGCTTAAATGCTATTTGGGACTTACTTTAAAAATCCGACAAGATAACTTTATATGTTAAATTGAATAAATGTTTAATATTGCATTAGCATTGGATACTTTTCTGATTTTCGGTGATTCATAGATCAACACATTGGTTTTTCTGCAAAGAATAATCTCCTAGCGGAGACCCGTATCATAGATTCACAGAAATTTATGAGCTTATATACTGGCACTGTTTTAATTTAGTAAATAACCACCACTCTATAATTAAGAGCAATGTATGTTTATTTGTATACTCAATGTAAACCCTTTTCCTCCGGATATCAATATCTTCATTTTTCTTGATTCGTGTTTCTAAAATGGTCAATTTCATGTCTGACGATCCTACGTTGTAGGTGAAATAAGAAATAATTTATTACACCCGACTCACATGGTGTTTTGAGTTATGCTGATTCTTACTTTATTTTTGCTCTGGACTTATATTGAGCTATCTGACAGAAATTATCCTGACAAAGCCAATACAGCAAACCCGGATCTGCCACACACACACACACACACACACACACACACACACACACACACGCACGCACGCACGCACGCACGCACGCACGCACGCACGCACGCACATCTAAATGTTGAATTAAATTAAAGATAATTGAATTATCGTTTAATAATAATCTATCGTGATAATATAAAGCTCAATATATTGAATAGAGCAATCAATTCTAAAGATGAAAGATGAGAATAAAAAATGGTAAAGATACAATATTTATTAGAACATCAGAATTTAAAAGCCAGGAGCTTTATATCTTTAATCCATGGATTTTCAAAGATAAACTCTTTTCATCAGATGATAGAAAAAATATTGTATCTTTACAATTTTTAATTCTCCCCTTTTTATCTCTAGAATATATATATATATATATATATATATATATATATATATATATATATATATATATATATATAAACTTCCCTTCCTTCCCTTCCGTCACCCTGTCATGTAAATAATTCTGTCACGCGAGTAAAACCTGCCGGAGGAAACCATTTCAACAGAAAGAAAATAGCAAGTAAGACAATTCCCGCCGTCTTAAATGAATTCAAAAAGAAATCCTCCACTTTAAATAGAATATCAGCGGTTCGTGTTTTAAGATAATCGAAAATTATAATAATTATAATTTATATATAAAAATTAAATTACTGACGTAATTCTATGGTTTTATATGAATGTTAGTGCGAACACTGGCAAAGCATAGTTTTCCCCGTTATTTGTGATGGAGGGTGGACACTTTTATCTACATAAATAAAAACGAATGCTAGTTTGTGTTTAATCGTCTTCGTATTCACAAAATAAAGTTCTGACAAAAATAGTCTAAGACAGCAATGAATACGACGTTGGTTGGGATTACGACGTCAGCTATGGCCACTAAGTTGGCAACGTCGATGGTGGCGTCTATCAGCTGGACTGCGGCCGTCGAAGATGACACTCACATCGATTGAAATGAAATAGACAATCCTATAACAAACATTCCAGTCTATGTTTTAATTGGATAACAAGCAATTAATTTCATATTCACTGTTCGACACACACATAAACATATACACACACACAATATATATATATATATATATATATATATATATATATATATATATATATATATATATATAATATATATATATATATATATAATATATATATATATATATATATATATATATATAATATATATATATATATATATATTATATATATATATATGTATATTATATATATATATATATATTATTATTATATATATATATATATATATATATATGTATATATGTTAGTGTGTCTAGAGATTATATGTAAATCATAAAAGATGAAGTATTTTTAAAATTCATTTTATTTAATTTTTATATAACTGTTTATTTCTATTCTATATAAGCTGTTAGATTTGCTATTGTAGCAACTGATAAGTTACCTGTTTTTACTGCTTTCCAGAGCTCATGCTTGCTATTAAACCGTATATCATTGGAATAAATATCTCTCTTACGAGTACGCGACAGGTCTCAATTGGATTTAAGTCACAGCTATTTGATGGGCAGTCCGTGTACGAATCGCCTACAAATCCCCTTTCTTGTAATTATGTTTTGGTGAACTTTGAAGCCTGACTTAATTCGTTATCTTGCATAAATATCAACAATTTTCGTTTGGCTAAAGCTTGATTATCCATCCACCCAAGGAGATTTTGCTCTAGCGGAGTGAAAATAAACTCTATAACTTATAGAGTTTATTTTCACTCCGTCATCGACTTTAAAAGGACTCCCAGACTCACTTCCAACAATACCAGCCCATATCATTATTCCACCCCAACTTTGTTGCAATTACACAAATTGTCTTGAATCACGTGACTTACAGACATAAGCTCGCGCCCACCAATCAGGTGCATCAATAAATTCGTTTGTGAACAAGACTTTCCTGAAATCAGTTTTCATCTATTTTTTAGCCCAATAAACTCAATTTTCCTTATGTTTCTTAGTATGGGTTTCTTGATTCGATTCTTCACATCAGCATATTTTCTTAATGCTTTGAATCTTTAAACCATAGAAGCTTCAGCCCGAGATATGAATGAATTACTGGCAGGCGAATTTCTAATGATTACTCGACAGATATGTGATAGATTTCTATTTGTTAGAGTCCTGAATTCAGCGTTAGATTTATTTTTTTCTCGGTTGAATTCCATTCTGACATACTTTCTTGACTGTTCAATTATCCCTTTTCAGATTCTTTGAAATTTGAAGCGAAGACTTTTCTTTACTAATTTCTTTTATTATGTGGTTCTTTTCATCACTTGTTAGTTCTTTTATTTGTGAGGCATGAAGCTTCATTTTAGCACTTGCAAGCAATCTCTAGACACTGAAACATCCAATAATTAAAAAAGTTTATTGAATTTCTTTCTGTAATGTGAAATTAAGGGTAATTTTTTGTAGTTATAACAAAATGCATACTAAAAACTTTAGATGTCATATATTAAACAGTATAATATTGAATAAATGGCAAAATAGAACTTCCATATAATCTCTAGAAGCACTATATATATATATATATATATATATATATATATATATATATATATATATATATATAAACAAAATTAAACTAAATTCCTTGGATCAAGTTTTTATTCATTCTTCTGTTCATTTCATTTTTTCCAAATCCAAAAACTTGGGTACATTTTTACGGACCTTTTCGCCCATAGACAAACAATCAAAATGAATATGTCAATTCCAGATCTTTCGACTATGTTCTCTTCAGAAATCCAAAGTTCGCCTCAAGAAAAACATATTATAAGGCAGCAAACAACAAAAGTTTGGACTATAAGAAATAAAAAGTATATGCACAAACATATAATTCTCCCACATCTATCTATCTATCTATCTATCTATCTATCTATCTATCTATCTATCTATCTATCTATCTATCTATCTATCTATCTATCTCTCTCTCTCTCTCTGTCTCTCTCTCTCTCTCTCTCTATATATATATATATATATACTAGATAATTAATTCCTCGAGCAAAGCGGTTTGGCACCACTTTTATGTCGCCTTACGAAGATCAAAATTAACATATTATGATACTAAACCTTATATCTAGAATCCTTATTCTAATTTTAATCTCGAAAATGTCTAAAAATCAAGGTCTGAGCTTAAGGGGTCTAAAGAAGAAATTGAAATTCATGAAATCTAGCTTAATAGATGTTTAATGAATACGCATCAATTTTTATCAAAATATTTAAAACTTCAAATGGAAGGTTATTCCCATGTTGTGATCCTCTAAAACTCTTTAAAATACTTCAAAGAAAAATGCATTTAGGAAATATTTATTAATTGATGTTTAAAATCTATTGTTAAAATTTCACAAAAATCGGAGGTACCTAATTTTTCTATTAAAGTGTTCCTTCCCCTTTTTACCTCCTTTGCATAAAACTAAATTAAACTAAATATAGCCCACACTTTGACCCTTTTGTGCCTAGTAGCTATGTTACAAAATTAATAATGATCGCTTAATTAGTTGAGGTGTGAATCCTGCACATACAGATATATATCATTCAAACTCCTCGACCTAACTTTCACAGATAACATGAATTGGAATAAATTCATTGGAGACATTGCCAGGGCTGCTGCAAGGCAGGTGGGCTCCCTCTACGGTGCCAATAAACTTCTCATACGTGGCATTATCCTATATCTCTACAAAGCCACCATCCGCCCATGCATGGAGTATTGTTGCCACATCGGGGCTGGTGCATCATCCACTAGTCTTTCTCTCTCTTAGACATGGTCAAAAAAGAGTTGCCAACTTGATAGGCCCCTCACTATCCACCAAGCTCCATCCCTTGTCCCATCGCCGCAATGTTGCTTCCTTGTGCCTGTTTTACAAGTACTTCAATGGTTTGTGCTCTGATGAACTTGCTGCTCTGGTACCCCCGCGACGTAAATTCACTAGACCAACCCGACAATCTGCCAAATCCCATCCATTCACTGTGGAGGTGCCCAGATGCCGAATAGCTTTCTACTCCAAAAGCTTATTTCCTCGTGCTGCTGGACTCTAGAACTCCCTCCCTGCTCCCTGTTTTCCCGACGGTACTAACATGCAGAAATTTAAAACTAATGTAAACAGACATCTCGCTGTGCAGCTCTCAATTTAAGTTGACCCCCCGCCCCCCAAAAAAACTTTCACCCTTTTTCTCAGTAGCCCCTTACGCTTACAGGGGCAGCCTGCCTTGTTTGGGATGAACTATATATATATTTATATATATATATAAATATATATATATAAATATATATATATATATATATATATAAATATATATATATAAATATATATATATATATATAAATATATATATATATAAATATATATATATATATATATATATAAATATATATATATATATATAAATATATATATATATATATATATATATATATATAATATATATATATAAATATATATATATATATATAAATATATATATATATAAATATATATATATATATATATAAATATATATATATATAAATATATATATATATATATATATAAATATATATATATATAAATATATATATATATATATATATATAAATATATATATATATAAATATATATATATATAAATATATATATATATATATATATATATATAAATATATATATATATAAATATATATATATATAAATATATATATATATATATATAAATATATATATAAATATATATATATATATAAATATATATATATATAAATATATATATATATAAATATATATATATATATATATATAAATATATATATATATATAAATATATATATATAAATATATATATATATATAAATATATATATATATATAAATATATATATATATATATATAAATATATATATATATATATAAATATATATATATAAATATATATATATAAATATATATATATATATATAAATATATATATATAAATATATATATATATATATAAATATATATATATAAATATAAATATATATATATATATATAAATATATATATATAAATATAAATATATATATATATATAAATATATATATATATATATATAAATATATATATATATATATAAATATATATATATATAAATAAGTTGGAAGATGCAGATGTTGTTGGAGCAGTGTAATATGGTACAAATGTATTTGGAAACTTTAAACCATTTTCCAAGAATAATGCGAGGGAAAAGAGGGATGCTGTAGTGAAAGAAAATAGGAAAGAAGTTTAAGAGAACCGATATTTACATCTTGTTAAATGTGATCAACAAGGACAGTGCTTACAATGGGATGAGTGTGTTGAGCGAAACATTGGGTGGAAAGAAATATGAGTCTGGGAACGAGCAAGGACATCGTTCTTGATTAGATCAACATATGATGCAATGCCATCACCTGTCAATCTTGTTCGTTGAAGGATACGTGATAATGGTATATGTCGATGCGGGGAAAAAGGGAACGCTAAGGCATATTCTGTCAAACTGTGAGCTGGAAACAGAAATTTATACGTGGCGTCACAATCAAGTGCTTGCAATAATTGAAGAACAAATTAAGCAAAAAATAAAGCAATTTCATGACGGAGAATTACCTAGGATGAGACAAATAAAGTAGATGGAATTCCACAAAGCAGGCACAAAAAGTAATCTGAGTAGTCATACAACGATGGAAACTGGAAGTTAAGTGTAGATCTGGAAAACTTTTTGGTGTTCTCGTTGGTATCATATGGACAATGACCAGATATTGTTGCGTGGTGTGAAGAAAAGAAAGAAGGAATGATACTGAAATTAACAGTCACTTGGGAAGAAAACTTTGCTTCTGCAGAAAATAGGAAAGAGATCAGATATGAAGAGTTGGTACAGGAGTGTCAAGATAAAAGATAAAGGATGGAAGGTCAAATTCCATCATTTGGCCATTGGGGCAAGAGGAAATGTAGAGCGAACGGTTATAAACTTATTTCAACATTGCTTTTACTGTACAACTCAGAATTGAGAAAATTGATTAAAGATCTTCAGGAAATAGCAAAGAAAGCATCTTATTGGATATGACTGAAGAGGGATTATACGAACTGGAAGGAGATGGGAATTTTGGATGGTGAAAGAAGTGAGATGAAGGAGATAGGGATGACGCCATATGCAGGGTAGTTCATGATGTCACAAGGCAATCCAAATCAATTGTTGATGTTGATGATGGCTGAAAGGTGTATCTGGCTTGATGGCATTTATGGGCAGATGACACCAGAGCGGCATAACCACCTCCTGACAGAGGGACCCCGCCACTTCAGAAAACCAGTCGATGAATAGATAAATTTCACACTTTTGGGAAAGAAAATAAAAATAGTCATATCTTGGCCAATAATTAATGTACTCTAAACATTCAAAGTGCATTTTTAGAGAACTTTTGTAGAATGCAGCTCACTCGGAGCAGGCTTAAACCTTCACTACGACCTCAAGGCGACACCTGAAAATGGATACCGCGGCCTTCGCGATGTCCTTTGAGAGACGCCTGAACACCAGCTTAGTCATGGCAATCGGCTTCCCCTTGGTGTTGCAAGAGGTACGGTCAGTGTCTTTTGCAACTGCACTCAACATATAATAATCCATGGGGTTGCAATCAGACGACTTGTAGGGGTGGGGAGCATTTTGAGAATGGTGAAGTCGTGGAAGTTCTCAGACAGCCATTGCAGGGTTTTGTCGCAGATGTGACACGCATTTGAGTCATGCTGCTACACGCATAACGTTTCTGCCGTCACACTTCTCATCCAGCGCTTGTATAGAATTTTTTCTATAGAAAAGAGAATTTAAGACATTAAAAACGTACACAACGACTGCGATTATTACATTTTCAACCGTTTAAAAGGTAATAGAATTGCACAGAAGAACTCGAACAAAGTTAGATTTGAAAGTAATAAAAGGATTAACAGATTTCAGAGGAAAGTTCGTTTTTGAAAGAAAAAAAAACGTATTTATGAATATGTGATAAGTTTGTTACGACGTATGAAATTAGAAACAAAGTTGTCATTCACAAAAGGAACACTCGTACACAATGTTGATTTTAGGAAAGCAAATTTAAGATGTTGAAAATAAATTTATCTCTTGACTAAAAATAATATTTGGAGTATTTTTCAATCATATCAAAAGACCTGAGAATAAACCATTTTCGATTTGAAAAATTCAAATATGTCGGCAAAAATCAGTATGAAACTCATTGATCGATAACTTCTTTATTCTGACATGCAAATCCAACATTCCTATCTGATAATCCGTATTAGTGACATACAAAAACATTCCTATCTGATCATCCGTATTAGTGACATACAAAAACATTCCTATCTGATAATCCGTATTACTGACATGCAAATCCAACATTCCTATCTGATAATCCGTATTAGTGACATACAAAAACATTCCTATCTGATCATCCGTATTAGTGACATACAAAAACATTCCTATCTGATAATCCGTATTACTGACATGCAAATCCAACATTCCTATCTGATAATCCGTATTAGTGACATACAAAAACATTCCTATCTGATCATCCGTATTAGTGACATACAAAAACATTCCTATCTGATAATCCGTATTACTGACATGCAAATCCAACATTCCTATCTGATAATCCGTATTAGTGACATACAAAAACATTCCTGGTGGTTTCGTCGACGTCTTTAAGTGTCACTCAAATTTTTCCATTCAAACACAGCTCTCGTTATGTAACACTTGTTAACATGGGACTTGAAGACGACCATGTTGCAGTCAGTTGGGAATTTTGGTATTTTGTTCCACAGATGGGAAGTTCTTGGAAATAACTTTTGTTCATCGAAGTTCCATTTGGTTTTACGTACACAGACAGAGAGAAAGAGAGAGAAAAGGAAAGAGAGAGAGGAGGAAAGAGAGAGAGGAGGAAAGAGAGAGAGAGAGAGAAAGAGAGAGAGAGAGACAGAGAAGGAAAGAGAGAGATTTATTTGCTGTGGTTATAGCTAGACGAGTGATTGCTGTGAATGTTTTACAGTCGAGCACCCGCCATAAAAATAATGATAGTATAGAGAGAAGCTAGCAATGTCTCTTCTGTGAGTAAGGGACTGTAGAGAAAAGAAGAGATCATCTCCCACTAGACTGCGAAGTCGATTTTGTACTTGGTCAAGGCAAGAAAGAGTGCTCTGAGCGCCCCCTAGATGTGGCAGTAGTACTCCATCTTAGAACGTATCTGGCTCTTATAAAGGTGGAGTATTTCATCAGGAGCGAACTATTTTCTGAAGCGGTAGAACCATTTTTCCAGCAACACAAGCAACATATTTTATGTAAGTTATTCATTTCAGGTCTGGACTGAAAATCAGTCTTAGGAGTTTATCAAAGAAATGCGCTTCTTCAAGAAGAGAGCCATTCATTTCAACTGGAGAAAATAAGGATCCGCGCATTGGTGGTGAAAGGAGAGAAACTAGATTTTAGAGGTGTTGAAAGAAACAAGCCACAACGTGCTCCAAGTCGGAAAATAGACGAACAGAAAGACGTGAGCATCAATGCGCTTAAAAGGGCTTACATAGAAGGTTGTGTCGTCTGCACAGACGTCAACGAATGCTGGAAAATAATAAATATATTAATAAGAATCTTAGAAATAATAATAAAATTAATAATAATCGGATTAGTTTGAGTCTGTGGACGTTTTTATGTTTTCAGGACAACTGCCAAATTTGGGCGACCTGAGCGTTCAGCATCATTTGTGTCTAAAGTTAGCATACCACCTCTATAAAAAGATAAAATATGAGCTCAAATAAATGGTAGCAGTGGAAGAAATTAAGTTAACTGTGGAAGGTGTGAGGGGAAATTGGTAGCGGTCAAAGTTATTAAAACCATTAGGGAGGAAGAGGGAGCGTATGTTATGTAAGCCCAAAGGGTCGCTTATGAAAAGATAAATCATGGGATTAAAGAAATGATAGTAGTGGAAGAAATTAAGTTAACTAGGGAAGGTGTGAGGGGAAATTGGTAGCGGTCGGAGTTATTAAAACCATTAGGAAAGAAGAGAGAGCATATGTCATGTAAGCCCAAAGAGTCGCCTATGAATAGATAAATTATGGGATCAAAGAGATAGTAGCAGTGGGAGAAATTAAGTTAACTGTGGAAGGATGGGGGAAAAATTGGTGGCGTATACAATGTTTTTTTTGTGACTGTTTATAAAAATCAGCGTCCGAGTAAGTTTATCAGCAGACGAAAAGAATCCGGAACGATGACACGGGTGTATAACGATTTATACACCCATCTATAATAATTTATACACCCATCTATAATAGTTTATACACCCATCTATAATATAAAGTGTAACACAACTAGATATTAAAGAAAATAGCTGAAGTGGAGCTACATACGTTGAATAAAAATAGCAAACGGATGACCCATATAAACATTCAACAGGAATGTTTTAAAAATATAATCTGAAAATTAGGCGATTAATCGATTGCATTCCAAAGCTGAAGAAAATCAGCAATAAAAATGTTAAAGCCAAACACTTAAAAAACATATAAGAAACTTTTGTAAAAAATAAATTTAATTCGCCAATAAAGTATTTTTACATTTGACTATGCTTTGTTATATATGTAAAAGTTTTTATTATACGGAGCAAAATGATAAAATTAAACACGAATAACACAGCATCGCTATTTTGAAATATTTATGAATATTCTTTAAATAAGTCTGTGGTTAGTATTTAAACGATATTTTAGTTGAATCTAGTTATTTAAAAATAATAATGTTCGTTTTGTTTAAACATGATGTGTAAGTATACGAAAAACTTCGTATATATATATATATATATATATATATATATATATATATATATATATATATATATATATATATATATATATATATATATGTTTTACTATTTCATGTATCCACATAAAATTTTATAAGGAGATATAATTTTTGATGTATCAATTTCCAGTATTTATTTCAACGGCGATCGATACGTAAGTAGAGTTAGGTAGTAAGTTATGAAAATATATTTATAGCAATTAAGCTACACAGAGGCTCCCGCGTTACATCCCCGGGGGAATCTTCAGGCTATATATATATATATATATATATATATATAGATACGTAAAAGCATTTTACCTGAATGCCAGGTAGGAATAATATTTCCCTTTTACCAATGTGATATGCCCATAGTGATAGCGACATATACTTCTAAAATATAATTATCCATGGATATATATATATATATATATATATATATATATATATATATATATATATATATATATATATATATATACTGTTTTAAATAAAAACGGAATTTTAGTCTCCAGAAATTTAGTCCTTAGAGCTATTTCGCCCAACATCTCATCAGGAGATATCGTTGGAATACAAAATGTAAAATAAAATTCACGAGAAAGAGCAAGAATTTAGGTCTTTTTGAAAAGATAGTCTGACTTATATAAAAACAGTAACATTATTTATGAATTTAAATGCCAGTGCGATGATCGTTATATTGGAAGGACAAAATTGGATTTGGAGACCCGAATAAACCAGCATATCATAACCAAAATGATACAGGATGGACCTGGTTCCTTGTGCCATACCTTTTTCTCAGCTTTGGAATCGTCTATTGGCCAGCATTTAGCTGACAATACATGCTGTGCAAATAAGTATAAAATTCTCAGTATTGCACAGGACATTTGAAAATATTGGAATCCGTCGCTATCGCCTTGCGAAAACATTTACTTTGCAAGTAGAAGGATTTCGTAAAGTCGTTGAATCTCGGTAGGGAATGCTAGTTTGCCATTTTTTTGCCCTTAAAACTCTGCCTTTTAAACGTTTTTACTCAACTTATTGAATTAAATTTATTTTAAACGCTTATTCTTATCTGCAGTTAATAGTTTTATTTATATTTTTTATTTTAGATGTTTGCTTAGTTTACTTTTTATTTATTTAATTATTTTATTTTATTTTTATTATGTATTGTTATCTTAAGGTAAAGTTTATTTTATGTATACAGTTGTTTGCTATTTCACTTCTACAGTTTAATAGGTCAAGTTTAGAATTACAAATTTCTTATTCAGACATAATCTACACGGTTCGTCTAAACTTCTACATGCACTGCTCTATTTCTCACTCGATTATTGACGAGTGTCCGCTTTCCTTGAGTTCCCAGTCATGGACTGATAGTGCCTTTTTATTTTGCATTTTTTGTTATTGAATGTGCTTTTATGGTCCTAATATGGTTTTAAAATCTAGAGAGGTCATACCCATGCTTTGGCAATTATTGTGGCTTGCTATACAATGCTTTTGGTTAGGCATTTATTTTGTAGTTATCATTTATTATTTTGTTATTGTGTGATTTAATTATCATTTCTAAGTTTTCGCAGCAACTGTACGACAGTTTAAAGTTATTTTATTGAATATTTTGTGCAGTGGATTAGTTACGAGGAAGCGTTTTTCGATGAGATATAGGAATTTCCTGTCAAGTTTCGTTTTTAGCATCTGATTATACGCCGGTGTATACCAGATTATATTTCTTTTTCTTCTATTTTTAATTTATTATAATTATTGGTGTCCTGTTGTTTACATTTAACTTGGATATTATGATAACCACTATTTTTAGAGCTGTGTTGTAAATGTTGTTTGACTTCTTAAATACATTTTGGTTGCTAGAAGTATTGCTAAACCTACGTTCGATAGAATTAGGAATTTGTTTTATGATTGATGGACTTTGATTTTACGTACATGTAGGAAATATTGAAATAATGAAAATAGTAAAGTTGTATACTTCACAAGTTTATTATAATGGTCATGTGTTTAAACAAGGAATATAATACAATGACCTTTAATCCATGAATTTTCCAATAATTACTCTCATCCTCAGAAGGAAAAAACAATAAATTGCTAATTATTGGGAAGTATTAATTTGAAAATTTGCAACACAATTTTAAGATATGCTTAAAGTAAAAATAGTATAAAGAAGGTTTCAATAATGAGCAGAAAGTCATTGTAGTCGTGAATGTATCAATTCAGTTGTTGCAAAAATCCGATTAGAACATGATATTGTATAGTGGAGGGCGATGGATTCCAATAAAATTCAGGATCGATTAAAAAGTCAGAAGTCTGTGAAAAATCAGTATATCGAGTTAAACTTCCTTAGCATGTGAGTAAAATATGGTGTGGTTAGTTCTGCAAATTAGTTGAATATAGGAAGAAAACAAAAAAAGGAAAGGTGAAGAACAAAATAAAAAAACATCTTTGAATTTTGGTATTAACCCTGAGGGGTCGAATCACGACACGAGCAGAAAGAGACGTCAAGTTCTTAAGACGTTAGGATAAGTGTAGTCCTGGCGATGTTATGCACAGATTGGCGCTTTTTTTAAAGTAAAGAAATTAACATCTTTGAAGCACGGGATTACAATGTATTAAAGCGAAATATTTTGAAAATCAACAATCGTGCAATTTTAAATGAAAAATTCACATCCTAACGTCTTAAGAACTTGACGTCTCTTTCTGCTCGTGTCGTCATGCGACCCCTCGGAGTTAAAACCATGAAAATGAGGAGGAAGAAAAGAAGAAAAAAAACCTATAAGACAGTCTCGCCTGACAAAGTTGTACAACGAAAGCTCGCAAAAAATTAAATAAATGAATTTTTCATTTAAAATTGCACGCATGTTGATTTTCAAAATATTTCACTTTAATACATTCTAATCCGTGCTTCAAAGATGTTAATTTCCTTACTTAAAAAAGCGCCAATCTGCGTATAACATCGCCAGGACTACACTTATCCTAACGTCTTAAGAACGTGACGTCTCTTTCTGCTCGTGTCGTGATTCGACCCCTCGGGGTTAATACCATCAAATGATGAGGAAGAAAAGAAGAAAAACACTATAAGACAGTCTCGCCTGACAAAATTGTTCTAGAACGAAAGCTCGCAAAAAAATGAACTTTTCATTTAAAATTTAAAATTGCACGATTGTTGATTTTCAAAATATTTCACTTTAATATATATATATATATATATATATATATATATATATATATATATATATATATATATATATATATATATATATATATATATATATATATATATAAACTCAATGTAAGGCAATATTATTAATGGTATGATTTAAAGGTGGAAATATTTTTTGAGGAAAAATTATTAAAGGTGGTGTTATTTAAAATTAGATGCTATATAAAACATATGTAAAATGTATTAGCATTACAAATATTTTTGGAGTATAGATGAGTGGGTAAGCAGAAAACAAGTTTTTAACACATTATGAGGGATATGTATTCAATGATATTATAAGTATTGGTTTATGTATTAGGGGGAGGAGGCCTTTCATTAGGGGCTATAAATTGGCTATATTTATATTTTTTAATGTTTACAGGCTGAAAGTAATTCGTTCTTGAGATTTATTATATTTTATTCGATCTAATTATCATAACTGCTTCGGAAATTTATACTCGGCATGTTTTTGAGCCTGGCTTATAAGAATGTGAATTTTTTTAAAATAGATCAGCTTATGGAATATGGAATATTTTTTGATTTGAGCTTTCTTGATAAGAGTTGTTAGAGAAGTTGTATTCTTCTTACGATTGTTGTATCTATTAAAAGAACTTATGTAGTTTGAGATGCGATGTTTCACTCCAATGTATGTATGCAATTTAGGAGGAATTTCTATCCCGTTATGAGTTAGAATTATTTGGAGTATTAATATTAGAGGCTATATCAATGCTATGTGGATTATTGGTATGTTGGTTTGAGGGTCGATTTATCTTACTTAGTGGATTTCTTATTTGGTGCTGGCTACTTTGGTTATAACTGTTTCTAAGAGCTACGTTATTTAATGAAATGTCGCAGGGGGTATTATTGGATGTTAGAGAGCGCGTATTTTGTTGAAATAAAGATAGAGGAATAAACTGTGTATTAGCATTGGTTAGCGGGGTTTTAATGTTTATAATGGGGGAGGGTAATTATTAGGCGTAGATTACATCTTTATATATACAGTCAATCTTGAGCTGACATTGTTTGTTTTGTCAGTTACTATTGGTAGGAGTTAAAGGGGTTGTAATTATCAGAGAAGTTTTAATTTTCCTATTATAAAGGCAATTATTATTTGGACTAAATTAGGCATTGTAGGGTATGGGATTTTTATAGAATTTCTATTTAAAATAGTTCTATGTCTGTTTGGATACTTAAAAGATTTTTCTATAATTTTAAAGAATTCATTTGCGATATTAGTTTTTACATTATTATTGTACGAGAGATGGATCTAGATGCTTTTCTTTTGCCTTATGTGTTTGTGGAGGTTCAATTGTTTGGGTTTGCTTATCTGTCCAGATTACATAAACCAGAGAGTCTAACATTATCAGTGTTATCATTATTAATAGTTATTCTATTGTTTGGTCCTTTTGCTTTTAGTGTCAGATTATGTGTGATAATACTCTTTGGGCTTTGGGTGGGGGTATGAGTTTTGTGTTTTTATGTTATTTTCCAGAGTATCCGGAGTTAAATTAAGCATTATTGAAAAATGATGAGTTTGGGTCGAAAGTAGTCTTTGATGAACAAATAAAATTAATGATTCGAAACTTAAAAAAAAAACACCAGTACAAATAATAATAATATTCAACATCACAACTCGGACAATATTAACATATACTATTGTAATCAAATGCAACCAAACTTCAGATTAGAAGAAAAAGCCTTGAAAAATATTATACTAAGATACATATCCCCAATTGACAATAACAATAAAATTAGACTCATTATTTACTATAAGAAATTTAAAACCCAAAATCTTGTAGTAAAAAAACAACTCCTCCCCAACTCAAATACCACTAGAAAGAACCAATGTTATCTATAAGTTTAAATGCCTTTGGGAGAATGTAACTCCCATGATAATAATAAAGTTAGTAGTTACATTAGTTTTGCAAGCACTACCCTATTCCGCCGCCTCACCATGCGTCTTGTAAACTCTAGCTCAATTTACCAACATCTACAAAAAACAACTGTCCTTCTTCTGATTTAAGACAAATTCTAATTAATAATACTAACATTATACATTCCGAAACCAATTTAAAACAATAAAAAATACATGAAGCTATCTACATAAAAACACAACAACCTAAAATTAATAACATCACATATAAAACCAGTGGTAACATTTTAAAATGTTTAACGTAATGCGATTTTGTTCCGTTGCCATCCAGCGTTGCTGAATTTAAATCGTCAACGACTTCCTGGTACAATACGAAAATGTTCTCTGCGCGTTTCTCTGTTGGTTTTATAAAATTCTCTTCTTTCTCCAGCTTTTTTGTTCATTTGCTTTTGACACCTGGGGATAATTCGACAGAAGAATCGAAAACGTTCGTGAAACCTATGGAACATTTATTCATTTTTATGATTTTAATACAAAAAGGACCATCAGAAAAATTGAAAAATAAAAAAGGTATAATTAAACAGACGGATTCTGTTATTTTTAACAATGTTTGCATATATATATATATATATATATATATATATATATATATATATATATATATATATATATATATTCTTTTTTTTTATTATTCCAATGACCATTGGGAAATCAATCCAAAACCATAAATTTCATTAGTTCTTACAATAACTTTATTTGCGCGTTTCAATTAAAGTTTATTTCTCTTTTTTCATCTTGCACTCAAAAAATTTTTTTTTCAAATTTAATATTCATTTATCTAACACGTGTTTCTTGGCAAATCTGGACAAATGTATTTTTTGTCCAACCTTGTCAATCATCAGAGAGTAGTAATATATGTGGTGGAATTTTTAAAAACATATTACATCAAAACGCAGGAGAAAAATACGGGGAAGTTCAAGACTTTTGTAAGTTGAAGTAAATAAATGGGGAAAAAACTCGCATGAAAAATTGTGACAAATTCAAAAAAGGACCCTTCCCCTCAAAAGATATATGTAGTCATTTTATTTATATTTCGATTTGAAAGAGTGTTGTTTCATTTCAAAATGAAACAACACTCTTTCAAATCGAAAGACATTTTTTCAAATGGATTTACATATCTTATGAAAGCGGACCACCACTTGAAACGCGTTATATAAAATTATAAAATGATAAAATAACAAAATAATAAATAAATGTTGAAAAAAACATTTTACAAATGTTGGTAGGCTTACTCCTTTACATATATACTTTTCTCTCGTTGGAACTGCACTAATACTGAACTACCCTCTTTTATATATATATATATATATATATATATATATATATATATATATATATATATATATATATATATATATATATATATATATATATATTAAGCTCGATTTTGCCATATCATAAAATATAGATCAATTTGTGTCTAAATTATCAAAATCCGATAAGATAACTCGAAAAGCATAGAGTTAACAGCGTATGGTGACTGGCAGCTTCTCCCCTTGTGTGTTTTGCAGACCACGTGGCTTCCTCTGCAGTTTAGCAGTGCTGACAAAGCACACGTCTTTATCAACCTATTTCGTCATTTTGGTATCTATTCTCCATTCTATAATAAAGACCAGTGTGTATTTATTTGTACATATCTACATATATATCCGTCCAGCCCGTCACACCAAAGTTAACGATAAAAAAAAAACTGCCGGACGAAACCATTTATACTGTTTAAGGGAAGGAAGAAGGCAAATAGCAAGTCAGACAACCACACTTTGTCTTAAATTTTGAAAGAAATCATTCACTCTATTTCCATGATGAGACGTTTTCTTTCTTTTGTTCCTTCCTTTTTTCTATCCTGATTGCCACGTTTTTTCTTTTTCTTTCTTTTTAAAAACTTTCCAGTTTGAGACGTTTTCTTTCTTTTTACTTAACTTCAGCGATTGAGACGTTATTTTATATGGATATGAATATTAATGCTCACACTAGCGAAGCATAATATCTTTTCTATGAAAGGTGTACTAGTCATAAAAAAAGCAAAATCTCACTTCGAGTAGTTTATTTTAAAAATAAAATTTTTAAGTGTTTATATTGTAAATACATACGTAACATCTTCTATTTGTACCGTCTGTTTAATTGTGATAACAATATGGTAAATGTTTAACCCTAACTTCAACCCCAACTCCAATTCTAAAGAGAATTCTTCAAAGAATAAAGTTCAGAAAAAAATCATACTTTTCATTAAAATAAGTTCAGTCAATTAAGCATTTTCACAAATCAACACTTGGAATTTCGCAGTTGTCTTTTCTTGATTTCAAAACAAAATGGCGATTTAAAAAAATCCTTTTTCTTTTTTTTTTCTTATGCGTTAATGTCGAGCTACGGCCGTGTCCGCAAAATGGCGACATATTGCTTGCGTATAATATTAAAACAAACTTTAAACTTTAAAAAGCAAAATTTGGAGTACGCGTTTTTATATGTATCGGAGTAAGGTTATACTTTTTTATGATTAGATATGTACATAGGAAGACCCTCCCCCGCCCCTCTCCAGTTGAGAACATTTTGTAAAGAGTGAGAAGAAGGAGGAGGAGGAGAAGGAGAAGAAGGCAGCAATAAAGAGAATAAAAATAGAATTAAAAAAAGAAAACACCATTTGCCCAACAAACGCACAACGCTCGACTACGTTTCTGTCAGTCAACACTGTTGTAAAAAACAAAACAAAACAAAAAACAAAAAACAAAAAAATGGACACATGGTCCGATGGTAACTAAGGAAGTGACATATGTTTACTGTAGCAACCAGCCAAGCAAGTTCCTTTGTTTAAACAATCACTTCGTTCAATAAAGCGCTGACACACGTACCGCGTATCGACCTCCACACTTATTAATAAAAAATAATCAGAGAGATAGATGGAAAGAATAAAGAAAGAGAGAGAGAGAGAGAGAGAGAGAGAGAGAGAGAGAGAGAGAGAGAGAGAGAGAGAGGGGGAGAGGGAGGTGGAAATAGGGGGAGTCGAAGAAACGAAATGAAACTGGCAAACACAAAGAAAAAGTGAAATAAATCTGTCAAAAACAGGTAAATTCATAACAACTCAAATTTGCAACAGTTTAGTTGGCGATTAGTTCCAGATTTTACGCTATTCATCATTTTAATCTAATAATATGTTTCGTTATTTCAATCTAATAAAATTTTTGGTTATTTTCTTCTCATTAAATCGTTCGTTATTTTAATCTAATAAAAGTGTTCGTTATTTTCTTCTCATATAATTGTTTGTAATTTTATTCTAATAACATTGTTCATTATTTTAATCTCATGAAATTGCTTTTTATTTTATTCTCATAAAGCTGTCTGTTATTTTAATCTAATAAAATTGTTCGTTATTTTTTTCTATAATTGTTGATTATTTTATTCTAATATTGTCTCTTATTTTAATCTAATAAAATTGTTCGTTATTTTCTTCTATAATTGTTGATTATTTTATTCTAATAACACTGTGTCTTATTTTAATCTAATAAAATTGTTTGTTATTTTCTTCTCATATAATTGTTTGTAATTTTATTCTTATTAGAATAAAATTGTTCGTTATTTTAATCTCATGAAATTGCTTTTTATTTTATGCTCATAAAGGTGTCTGTTATTTTAATCTAATAAAAGTGTTCGTTTTTTTTCTATAATTGTTGGTTATTTTATTCTAATATTGTCTCTAATTTTAATCTAATAAAATTGTTTGTTATTATCTTCTATAATTATTGGTTATTTTATTCTAATATTGTCTATATTTTAATCTACTAAAATTGTTCGTTATTTTTTCTATAATTGTTGGTTATTTTATTCTAATATTGTCTCTTATTTTAATCTAATAAAATTGTTCGTTATTTTATTATAATAAAATTGTTTCTATTTTTTTCTCGCATAATTGTTCTTTTTTATTCTAATAAAATTGTTTCTTTGAAAATTGAGAAACCAGAAAACTTGACGTGTGATTTTGTCAAATAAATGAAATATTTATTTAATCATTTATTTTTTAATCCAAATTTTCGGTTTTATAAAACCCTATTCATAGTAATACAGACAATATTTTACCTTTTTTTTCTTCTTTATGGTCGAAGTCTTACGGTGTAGCCGAAGATCGACAATCTTCTGGTGTTATAGAAGAGACTGTTTTTTTTTTAAATGCCCGATCTGTAGTGAAGCGCACTGGAGCGCGTGTGTACAATAATGAGATAAGTGTTACTACAGTTAGAAACGTCGTTGAAATGATAAACTTTGAAAAGGTTAAAAATTCAATCCTTATTACAGGCGTTTATAACGAACACTAATATAATAATCAATTAACACTTCTACTTGATCATGGCTGATGCAACAGGAACAATCTACTGCCTGGTTTAAATAAAGGGTTCAGTTCGAAATTCCGTATAAGTTCCCGAGTTCGACGTAAAAATTCCGAAGTTTCAAAAGTGGCACCTGAAGACGGTCGGAAGTTACGTCGGCCGAAACGTTATGAAAATATCAACCAAGATGAGAATAGTAGTTCGAATAATTCAAATCCTAATAATATATATGAATACACATTGGTCTTTATTAACATTATTGAAATAGCAGTGATCGCAGGGGGACCACATATGCTTAACTTGTTTTTTTATTACTATTTTTATGTATAAACTTTCGTGAATGTTATCGGTCTGCGCCAATAACTTTTACTTTTATTGAATAACCTAAACATTAGTCTAAGCAGAATTAGAAGTAGTTGGTTTGTAATTTATTTTGGTTCATTAGTTAATAATTGAAACATTATTAAAATACATATCTGTTACTAATAGATTGGTTTTGTTTGTTTTGTTTTACGGCATATCAACCTTTTCAGGTCATTTAATGCAGAATCGATTGTATTTTTTTAAAAAGTTCTTTGTAAAACGCAACAAAAAAATTCTTTAGACAAAAATATAATATTTTGAAAACATTCGTTAAACGTTTTTTTACGGCACATCAACCTTTTTGCAATTAATTTAATACCAAATCAAGCTGGATTTATATGCCTTTAGATCATTATATATTTTTTATATAAATCAACAGCTTTTAAAAAGTTAATTATTGTCTCTACTTTATTTTTCTTAAAAAGTTCCTTCAATTTACCTGCTTTGTAGAACGTTTCTCTTATAGGGGCCAGATCAATGCATTCAGTAAGAATATGCTTGATTGTGTACGTAGTCTGGCGTTACTAATAGAGATTTGGTATTTATCTGTCTGAAGCCGAAACTATACTATTACTTCTATTAATATTGTAATATTATTCTATTTTTTCAGACTAGTGTACTATTTTTAAATGCTCAATTCGGGGTAGGGTAGTGTGTATTATCTGCTCTGTTGTTATGAGACTATTATCCTGGGCATTACTTCCTCCTTTGTGGTGTAGTATAGGATCTGTTATGTTTTCATGAGACAACATCCTCCCAAGCATGACCTCCTCCAACCTTTTTTTGGGTGGGGGTGGGGATAGCGTACGTCAACAACAAATTGTCACAATCGGCAGATCATTAGCAAACTCAATAATTACATTATATATATATATATATATATATATATATATATATATATATATATATATATATATATATACTAGGAAAAATATGCGATCGGAGGAAGCATATTATTGCTAGTAAAGATAATATAAAAATTAAAAATAATTTCATTTCTCAGTTTTAAATTGAAAGTCAATGCTTACATAAAACACAACTAATTTTATGTAAATCAATATTTCATTCAACCTGGCTAGTCATTTACCGAATTTATCTGTCTATAGCAATTTAAGTATGAATAAAAATGAACATCTTATCGATCTACTTTGCGATGACACTCACATCTGAATTCCAGTCATCCTTATCAAGATCTCATTTTTGGCTCTCTATAAAAGAGATGGATACCCATCACTCTATGAAAAAGGAATGGAAATTTTGATTCAATTTCCAACAACATGTTTGTGCGAAAAGACATTTTCATAATGTGTGTATATTAATAAAATAAAAGTTTTACGATCATTATTATATAAATGTATTTACTTTTTTTTCTAATTTCATATTCGTGGTTCGACAAATTCAAAATTATACATTTAGTTGTCCATGAAGTTCAAAAGGTTTGCGACTGCTCGTTTACACTGTAATTAAATTGATAATTTATATTTTTATACACCTGCTCTCATTATTTAAAAAAAAAGACCTCGTAATTATATTCATAATTGATAATTATATACTTAAACTATATGTATAATGTACAATTGAAAACAAAGCCCTATACTAAGGTCTATGTTTTTTTCACGACCATTTGGATCGTATTAATTTTTTATTATTTTATTTTAAACAATATTATTGTGTGGTCTGCATTTGCGATGTTTTACGCACATCAATGGCGATTTTGTACGGATTATGGTGTTCTATACTACAGGCCACATACCTGACACAGCTTGAGTATTGATTTACTCCTCTCCAGGAGTTAGGCACAAGGCCAGTTTTTATCTTACTCCCACAAGTAAGATGTGACCCAAGGTCGGGTCGGGAAAGTGGGGTTTAAAAATTGCCTGGGCAGCCCCGTCGGCATTCCAAGCAGTAAGCAATAAACTTACTCGTCCCCAAAGAGGGGAGGCGAAGCCTGGGAGGGTGGACCTCCTAGAACTGCACAGGACAGACCCATAGACCGGCGTAAATCAAGACCCGAAGGCCAAGACAATACCAGTCTATGGGGTGCAGTATCCATCGGAACAGATACTACACTTTGATCTTAGCCAAACAGTCGGGGGTACGTTATCGCCATCAGTCCGACAGTGACTTTGTTGCTGTCGGGCTGAAGTATGGTTCTGTTCAGTCTCAGGAGGTCCACCCTCCCAGGCTTTACCTTTTCTTTGAGAAGAAGTTAGTTTATTGCCCATCGACCGAGGCACTCCTACTGGGGAATGCCGATGAGGCTGCTTATGATGTTTTGTAGGCTAGAGCGCGCTAATCCTAGTGGCAAAACCACACCTGACCTTGTGGGTAACCTCCTAGATAAGAGGTAAATAAACTATTACAGGCCATTTTATGACGCAGCCGAGAAGCCCAACTAGAGGTCTATTGACAAATGTTTGATTTCCAGAGATTTTTTTGAAAGAAATTTAGTCGACTATATTTAAAAATATATAGAATAACATTCTGACCCATACCTGAGGATAAGGAAAGGCGTTGAAAGATGAATATATGAAAATATGTATTTTTATTGTGGAAACTGATAAGTATTAAACAAAACATAGACATAATCCACATACGCATTTTTATGTATTTATCTGTCAACAGATCTTCTTATACTCAGGTATGGATCACAATGTTATTCTATGTATTTTCAAATATAGTTGACGTAATTTTCATAAAATATCTCTGAAAATGAAACATTTGTCAATAGGCCTCTAATCGTGTTTCTTGGCTATGCCATGTAGTGGCCTGTAGTACAGAACACAATGGTACCGAGTAATCTGATAGTTGTATTAATTTTGAATTCGGAGTTTTAACAATATCGTGGGGTCTTCATTTCTGCCGTACAGCAAAGACGATGCTTTATTTTATTTTATTTATAACCTGAACGTTGAAATAAGAATAAGTTAATATGGCGCTTAGTACACGTGCAACGCTACATTTTCAAATGGGCATTTTTAGACAGACATGTATTTTAGAAGAAAAATAATGCCTGGCGCTCCGCCTCATCTGGCCTTGTGTCATAATAATCATAAGCCGAACAAAATATTGATTTCACAGGTGTTTCCATTGTGTCGCTTCTGCCAAGGAATGTTGTCGACTACTTAGCGTTTGTGTCAACGTGTGTGTGTCTTCGCAAAATGTATAATGAAATCGGCTTAACTAAACGTGACCTTACGGACCCGGATCTAACGAGAGCGTGTGAGTGTCCACGTGTATCGGATATTATCGTGTGATTAATATAAACAGTGTTATAGTTTTATTGTCTACAAAAACACAGCCGGCTCCGAACAAAGGTTATGTAGATTAATGAAAGGGTGTCATCACATTGAAGCATTTTTTTTCTTCAGAATTTAAAAAACGGGATTTATAAAGAAAAACAGATTCTATTTCTTTATGATGCAGTTCGAGAATTCTTGCGTGAAACTGTGTTTGCGGGGCGCGTTACTGGCCTAATGGATGATCGTAAAGATGACGGTGGCTAAGTTGTTAACGACACGGACTGACAACCTGGGGGTGCCAAGTTCGAATCCAGTTCGTTCCACAGAAACACTTTCACTTCCGATGTTGGCAACTTTCACGTGCCCCCCCCCCCCCCCCTCGTAAGTACCAGATTAATTTCAGGAAAGTATTTTGACTCGAAAGATATCGGGGAAACAAATGCCAATAATAGAATAATCTGATTCATAAGAACTGAATGAATGGATGGATGGACTATGGAATCAGATATGCTGAGTTCAAATCTATTATCATAATTTTAACACCGGTTTATTTGCCATAATTGTTATGGTGTTCGCTAATGAGCCGGGAAACTGGGGTTTGATACTCTGTCGCGTCATAAAAAAGACTAAAAAATTGTACTTGATGACCCCTTGAAAAAGACTCAGCATTATAAGATGTGGATCAAGTGTAAGTGGAGTAATCCTTGGAAATTAGTGGCGCTAATTAAAAGGGAACCTTCGAGTCGCCCTAAACTATGGTCGACCACTTTATTTTTTAAAACTTTTAAGCAAAGTAAGGAACGTTATGAACGCACATTTTAACCCAGTTCTGTGTAAGTGGCCGAGTGGTTAGAATTCTAATCAGAGGGTCACGAGTTCTATCTCTCCTCGTGGCACCTTTGTAAGTCTTGTGAGTGAAATTGGGTATGATGAAACTGTTCAGGAGCCGTCGGATGAAATTGGCTGGAGTGGGATGGGAGCCGCAAAGCTTCGCCAGCTCAAGACACTCTGCGTAATATATATCGTTGCACCTACGACACGGAAAGTATTATGCGATCGTTTACGTTTTTATGCATAGTTAACATGTCAACTTGTGTTCACTTATTCGTATACAATGAATCTTTTATAAGTGGCATAATGTTTCGGCACTAAATGCCCCCTCCCCAATGTATCGATGTGCCGTTGAACACACACATCAAAAGAAACCACCGCTTTTGCCAATTATATCATGGCTCCTTTCGTCTCGAGTAACAGTGTATGCCCCCAAAAGGATTCCTGTGTGATGAAGAGTTTGCAGGGAAGCAAGAGTTGCGCAATTTTAAACATCTCCTCAACTGGTATTGTTCGAGTTCAGTAGCATGTAGAAATTTAAGACGAATTGAAGCAAAGCTGGACTAAGCGGAGATACCGATATTTGAATACTGAGCACTACACATGCAAAGCGGACGCTTTACCACTAAGACACTTAAGATCTTGTAGCAGTTATAGAAGACGGCACGTGACCCGTGACGTCGCAGACTAATTATTGTGATTGATTACTATTTATAATTATTCATTTAAAATAAACAAAAATCTATCGGTCACCAAACGGCTATTAATCTAGCTCTAAGTATTATTTTTAAATGTATAACTTATATTACATACTTTAATATAATAACTTATATTACAAACTTTAATACAATAATTTATATTACATACTTTAATATAATAACTTATATTACAAACTTTAATACAATAATTTATATTACATACTTTAATATAATAACTTATATTACATATCTTTAATACAATAACTTATATTACATACTTTAATATAATAGCTTATATTACATATCTTTAATACAATAACTTATATTACATACTTTAATATAATAGCTTATATTACATATCTTTAAACAATAACTTATATTACATACTTTAATATAACGACTTATATTACATACTTTAATATAATCACTTATATTACATATCTTTAATACAATAACTTATATTACATACTTTAATACAATAACTTATATTACATACGTTAATATAATAACTTATATTACATACTTTAATACAATAACTTATATTACATACTTTAATATAATAACTTATATTACATACGTTAATATAATAACTTATATTATATACTTTAATATAATAACTTATATTACATATCTTCAATATAAATCTTGTAATTTTTAAAACTAAGAGTTTTTTAAAACTATATACCTTGAAAATGAATGAACGCATTTTTTAAACAATATTTTGGTAAGTTATCATGTTTTATTAAATCACTTTAATTACTGGTCATATCGACAAAACTCATAGAAAAATAAGACAATAAAATTACAAATTAATAACACCAACAATTAATGAATTAATTATAAACAGTTTAAAAATAGTTGTGCAAATTATGCATACAAATGGATGTGTTTGGCTCTTTGTCTCTACTATATATATAGCATTTCAAAATACTATTTTGCATTATTTATTTAAATAACAGTGAGCCGTTTGTATGGTAATATAGGTGTGATAGATGAAATAACGACTGACCTAAACTCGATTTGCCCCACCCA
The DNA here is from genome assembly GCA_963556195.1 of Sepiola atlantica. NCBI lineage: Eukaryota > Metazoa > Mollusca > Cephalopoda > Sepiida > Sepiolidae > Sepiola > Sepiola atlantica. Next base: position 134,276,804 of record OY744524.1, read on the forward strand.
CCATACAACATTTATAAAAGCAAAATATAAAAATAAATAAATACAAATTTAAATAAAAATCATTAAAAACCAAACCCTAAATCTAAAAAAACATATTTCCGGTGAAATTGTAAAGAAAAAAAAAACGGGCACAATCTAATATATAAAGTAAAGTCAGTCTCTTTATCAGTTCTTTTGCTGGATCGTTGTAACATGTTGTTAATAGCAATAAAATGTAATTCGATTTAATTACTTCCAGAAAATACTTTGACCGGGTCTGCATTATTTCTGTACGGACGCCATCTATGTATTTGTCGATATAATGCTACTTCCCTTTGTTTGGAATAAAAATAATACTTTAAAAAAAAAGTACATAATTCAAAACTAACTAAATAAATTGCAACTAAAACACTACGTAGCAACGCTGGGTCGATACATCTAGTAACTTATCAAAAGTATAGCATCATCATCATCATCATCATCATCATCATCATCATCATCATCATCATCATCATCATCATCATCATCATCATCATCATAACAACCACCAGCCAGTAAACAAACAAATGGACAAAATGGCGGTGTTTTCCTTATTGATTACATTTCAGTTATCAAAGAATAAAATTGATAATAATTTTGTAAATGGTGACGGAAGTCTAATTTAACTTTATATTCTCCTTCTAGAATAATTAGGGGCACTCGTTAATAGCAGATATCAATATATCGTTTCTAGACTGTTTTGTATAAAAATAGAAATTTACAATTCCAGAAATTGTAAGATTATATATGGATATTAAAACTATCCGTGACCAGTTATGTCACGACCACTACCACATTTCATTCTACTTTGATTTCATTAAAAAAAATGTATAAACTGTGACATGTCTGTGAAGACATTCTTCTTGCATTCTATATTATTATTATTATTATTATTATTATTATTATTATTATTATTATTATTATTATTATTATTATTATTATTATTATTATTATTATTACTATTACTATTACTATTACTATTACTATTACTATTACTACTACTACTACTACTACTACTAGTAGTATTATTATTATTATTATTATTATTATTATTTACTCACTAAGATTTTTCACACAAGTGATGGTTGCTAGGGTTCTTTCTGATCTTAACCAGTCTAAGGCTTCTGATCCTGAATCAATTCCTGTAGTTCTCAAGCGTTGTGCTCCTTAACTTTCTTCTATCCTTTCTAAATTATTCAATCTCTGTTTGTCTAAGTCCTGTTTCCCTTCTTGTTGAAAGGAGTCATCTGTTGCCCCTATCTTTAATAATACTGGCGATCAGTCTGACCCAACTAAGTATCGTCCGGTTAGTCTCCTCTCCGTTATTAGCAAGGTTTTTGAAAGGTTGGTCAACGGCAAGCGTGGTCATTTTCTGGAAAGTCTAGGCCTCTTTAGTGATGTTCAGTATGGCTTTCGTGGTTTTCATTCAACTTCTGATCTTTTAACTGTTGTAACTGAGTGGATCTGTCGGTTTATGGATAATTCAGGAGAGGAAAGAGCCATTGTGCTTGACATTTCGAAGGCGTTTGACAGAGTGTGGCATTCTCGTCTCCAACAGAAACTTCAGGGTTATTGTATTGATAGTGAAGTTCTTGGCATTATTAGGTCTTTTCTTACTGATCGAAGCTTGCGAGTAACTTTGGACGGTGTCTCTTGATTCTCTTGTCCTATCAATGCTGGTGTTCCTCAGGGATCTTTTCTAGGCCAAACACGGTTTCTTCTCTATATAAATGATCTTCCAGAGAATATTGTTCAGAAATTAACATCTATGCTGGTGTTGCTTCTCGCCCATCCCCCCTCGGATCAGTCGAAATATGCAGCTGATCTAGAAGTTGACCTGAGTTCAGTTGTAGATTGGGGTACGAAATAGCTTGTTTAATCCAGTTAAGACTCACCTCGTGTCTTTCAATCGTACGCGTGTCCATTTTCTTCCTGAGATTCTCGTGGATGGCTCTGCTCTTGAGGAGAAATCGACTCTGAAACTTCTTGGTCGTGAAGCCACTTGATGTAAGGAGCTAACAAGAACGAAATATGATTATCGCAAAGACAGGGGATGTATATTGGCCTTAGTCTTGAAAAGACCAAGAATTTAGGTAGGAGGAAAACAGTCAGCAGAAAGAGGGTTCCACAAGCCTGCAGTTCTTGGAAAAAAGCTACTGGAATAGTAAGCTGTATTACGATGAGGTATCAAAACAGCGAATGAATGGAGACCACTAGACCAAACGTACTTCTAGACGATTGAATCAAACTTACTCCTCGATGATCGCTATCATCTTTTCACGCGTTCACCGTCTTTTGATTCGGCTTGTGGCATCAGTGAAATCGGAATGGTTGGATTTTATCTTGACGTTTAGGTTATAACTTTGTTTCAATTTTCTTTTAATTCAGATTTTTTATTTCTATTTTGGTTTAATACATTAAAATAAATAAGTAGGAATCTTTCAAGATACTCTAGTCACACGTTCGCTTTATTCTTATAATTTGAAACAGATTTACGTTCTGGACAGTTTTCAGCACTTTCGTCTTTGTGAAACCGGAATGTCTAAATTTAAGTTATTGTTGTTTTGATTTTTTTACGTTACGTTTTCTTTTTAAAAATTAAGTGATAGTATTTAAATCATTAAAATAAGAATTAAAAAAACATATAACAAAATTATTTAGTCACGTATGCAAGCATTATTTATAATTTAAATTAAACTTACATTTTTGACGATTCTAGACGCTTCGAAATCGATCGGTCATCGGAATCAATGAGTTCAGAATGGAGAGAGGAGGTGAAGGCTTATAAAATATGAGAAAGCATGCAAAACACATTATCAAGAAGAAAGATTAAAAATATAAAACCTCTAACCAAAAATACATAATAATCTCTGAACCGATAATTATGATTTTTGGAATATATATTCTAGGCAACACGGTGAGTAACATAGGCACATTATTTTTTTTTAATATAAATGTTAACATTTAGGGGGTGCATATATATATATTAATCTTTTCTATAGTTGTTTTTATGAACCGATCGTTATGAATTTTAAAATATATATTCTCAGCAACACGGTGAATAAAATGAACACAATATTTCTTTGTAAAGTTTACCATTTAGATGGAACTGTGCTCCAATCCTTGATTCCTCCTTGTAAGACATTCGCAGCAAGAACTCGTATTGTTATCACACCGGAAAAAGGACTTTCCTTTCACCCTGCATGCGCCTAGCGTCCTGCAGAATTTCCACAGACAGACCTCCTTTGCAAGAGCTTCTCGTTTGTAGAACACATTACCGCAGGACTGCTTCCCTGTTGGTTACAAGCTGGTTGTTTTCAAATCAAATGTCAACAAATTCTTGTTCCATAAGTTATAATGAGTTCATACCATTAATTAATGTTAGTACTATCATAGTGTTCCTCATCTTTCGAATAGCAATCATTTCCGTCTCATTAACCCTTTTCCTTGCGTGACTCTTGGTGTGGTGACCCAATATTAACAAATATTTTGAGGAACCCGGTGTACACAGGTCCTTCAACTAGTTTTAAGTATGGTTGTTTCAATAAAATCATATTTCGATTCATCTCGTCAGGGTCCATTTCGTTTCATAGCCGCTTAGCCGGAAAATGACATTACAGAATGATTACATTTTACTGACAATATTAATGACGTTACAAAATGGTTACATTTTACTGACAATATACGTTACAAGCTCTGTCAGCTCGCTATTGCTTCGCAAACTTGAAATACTTGAAGCATTAAAATAATAAAATTAAATGTACGTGACCGGTTTGCTTCAATAATAATGTATTCTAATGTATTTCTATGAACAAAGAAATGGAGGTTTGATCTTAGTCTTAATAATAACTGATACTTATAAAGAAAGGAAAAAAATAATCACGTATGCAAATTTAATTTTTATTCGCAAAGAAAGAAAGACTTGATCTTAATAATTGATCATAGAAAATTATGGAAATAGTTTCTTTTAATATTCCTTTGTTCTTATTTTTTGTGACTAAAATAGAATTAATCAGATGTTTTATTTTATTTACAGGCTCAGAAGAAAGAGAGAGAGAGAGAGAGAGGGATTTGTTTATTGTTTAAGAAAAAAACGCGAGATAAGTTTTACACTTATTTCGCGTTTTTTTCTTTGTAAAACTTTACTCGCGTATTCTGTATGTAAGATTTAACTCGCGTATTTGTTGTTTTTGCCTTTTGTTGTAAGTTTTACATCAATTAATTGTTTCGTTTTTTTTTTATAGTAAGTTTTACCTTGTGTGTGACAACAGTAGGAAATCAATTGTTATTAATAAAAAATAAATTACTATTCATTCGGGCAACACCGGGTAGCCCTGCTAGTTTGAAATAATAAATCTTTCATTCATAACTTCGTTGTAAGCACGAAACATTAACATTCTGGTAATTTCGAAACAGATTTATTTAACTTTTGAACGTGACCTAAAGAAAAAAAAAAAAAGAAAGAAGAAATAAATTTGCCACTTCATTTGAAATTTAGAAAAGTCAAGTTGGTGCGTCTAAGGAAAGGAACATTTGATCACAAATGCTAAATATTTGTCCAGAAAATAAAACAATATTGCAAAACAGAACTATTTGTTATATTAAGATTAAAAATTAAATTAAATTAATACCCAATAACAAATTATAGTTAATTAATAGAATATCATTTTAAAAATCTATATGCAAATTTGTTAACCGTACGCCTGGTATCGCATATACATAAAATAGATGGTGCGGCCCTAGGAGGTCCACCCTCCCAGGCTTTGCCTCCCCTCTTTGGGGAGGAGTAAGTTTATTGCTTACTGTCTGAGGCGCCCCTACTGGGGAATGCCGACGGGGCTGCCCAGGCAATTTTTAAATGGCCAGAGTGCTCACCTCTCGAGCGCTGGCTTTTCAAACCCCATTTTCTCGACCCGATCTTGGGTCACATCTTACATGTGGGAGTAAGATAAAACTGGCCTTGTGCCTAACTCCTGGGGAGGAGTAAATAAAACTGGCCTTTGGGCCTGGATTTACGCCGGTCTATTGGGGGTTGTCTGGTCCGGTGCAGTTCTAGGAGGTGCACCCTCCCAGGCTTCGCCTCCCCTCTTTGGGGAGGGGTAAGTTTATTGCTTACTGTCTGAGGCGCCCCTACCGGGGAATGCCGACGGGGCTGCGCAGGCAATTTTTAAATGGCCAGAGTGCTCACCTCTCGAGCGCTGGCTTATCTTATCCCACTTTCCCGACCTTGTGTCACATCTTGCCTTGTGGGAGGTAGATAAATATAGGAACATTTTTTACCCCGTCTAATAAACCGGTATTGTCCGGGCCTTTGGGTCTGGATTTATGCCGGTCTATTGGGGGTTGCCGGTCCTGTGCAGTTCTAGGAGGTGCACCCTCCCAGGCTTTGCCTCCCCTCTTTGGGGTGGAGTAAGTTTATTGCTTACTGTCTAAGGCGCCCCTACCGGGGAATGCCGACGGGGCTGCCCAGGCAATTTTTAATGGCCCGAGCGATCAAATTCTCGGGCGCTGGCTTTTCAAACTCCACTTTCCCGACCTTGTGTCACATCTTACCTTGTGGGAGGAAGATAAATACAATCAACTTATTTCTGTTCGTACAAGTCGGGGATACGTCCTCGACACTCAGTCCGACAGTTAGATAGTTAATGTCGGGCTGAGGCATGGCCCTCTTCAGTCTCAAGAGGTCCACTCTTCCAGGCTTTACCTTTTCTTTGAAAAGAGGTTAGTTAATTGCTAATCGCCTGAGACGCCACTACCGGGGGGTGTTGACAGGGTTGCTCAGGCATTGTTTGTGGGCCAGAGTGCGCTAATACTAATGCACTGACTTTTCAACTTAACACTTGGCCTTGTGGCAAACATCCAAGGAGGTAAATAAAATAAGTTGAATTAAATCGAAATAGATCGTTCTGACTTTACCGTTAGTGCAAGAAATGGGTCCGAATTTCGCATTTATTCATTTAGATAATTATCGTCCATCGATATTAACCTGAAGCAAAACAAGTGTTTAGTCGCTAAATATTCGTAGTTTTATTTTTAATCCTGTATAATCAGATAACGACTCGGAAATTTCCTAATGTGTAATCAATAAATATTCAAAATTTAATTTTTGGTACTGTATTATCCGCAAACTTCCGAAAACGCAATTAACGTTGGATATTTTATTTTTGATTCAACATAAAACATAACTATCGTATATTCACTAAATATTGAACATTTTATTTTTAGCAACCCCTAAATATTTCCTAAATATTCATTTTCTTCTATAGTATAACATAGTAATTCAACACATAACTATTATTTTTAACCACCCAAAATATTATTAACGTTTAGTCACTGAATATTGAGCATTTTATCGTTGATTCCGTAGTGTAGCAGTTACCTCCTCCTTTCAAACATAACTGCACCGGTTGGCCGTTAGGTGTCGCGTTTTCACCGACAGGTGGCGCTGAAAAGCGACACCAGAGTTATCTGCCCTTCTGATTATAAAAACCGGTATAAACGGAATATCACTCTCTTCTCTATTCAATTGGCCTCGCTGAACGACGCTAAGACACCAGCGCTCCGTCAACACGTGTTCAACAACGGTAAGAGTTCTCAACTCATTTTTTTGTATACGGTTTTCAAGGACTTTCCCACGTCGGACTCATTTCTTCACATACTCTTTTCAAGAACTGTTTTCTATCGACACACATACATACACCACCCACGTCATCATCCCACATACACACACGTTCAATAAACCTTATTTGAACTACCTCCTTTTGTTTGTTAATTATTACTCTGTTTTTGCATGCAACAATTGCTTGATTTTATGAACTAGCTTATAGTCGGGAACACGACCCGATTCTAACATTAGCAACACACGGCGTAACTGGTGTTTAGTCATTAAATATTTAGCATTGAATTTTTTATTCTGTAGTATCACCTAGAAACACAATGCGTAAATGTTGTGCAGGCACTAAATATTAAACATTTTATTTTAGTTACTGTAGTATCAGACAGAAACACAACACATCACTGGCGTTTAGTCGCTAAATAATGACATTTTATTTTTTATTCTGTAATATCACTAGGCAACGCAAAAGATAACTGGCGTTTAATCACACAAAATAATGAATTTAAATGTTTTTATGCATCGATTTTCTGTTTATTGTCAGTTAAACATAATTATTTTTTATCACAACGATGTTCTGTTTAATCTGCTATAAAATGAAATTGACTCGCCAAGACTGAAATAGACGTTTGTCGAATCCAATATTGTGTATTTCCCGTGTCAACGTGACTTTGATAATTACGCATAAAATTACTTTGTTTTATTTACTATTAACCGATTCTTTATTGAAAAAAAATCTAATAGTAAAAAATAAAACGAATCTTTTGAAAAACTATTTCAAATAACTTTTTTACGAAATTACATCCACCGGAATTCATTTCCGTTATTCGTGAATAAGTCAGACATTTATATCTTTTAGTCTTCCTGACTCTTCGAAATTTTAAAGAAATTTGGAAGTATTTAAACTGTCAAATAGAAAAGCTATGTCTGTGTGTAAAATACTTTGCAAATCCTAATGTATTAAAATATTGCCCGTTTCAGACGACATTTACACGCGATAATTTACATAATATCGATAAAAACTACATTAATTTAACAAAGTTATAATTTTATAACAAGTTGGTTAAAGTAATAATTTCATGACCAAACGATGCCGTAATAATTAAATTTTCAAAATCTTGTTTTGAAAAATGATTTGGTTAACAAACACGAGACAGTTAAAAGAAGCAACACAAAACTAGTACTTCAGTATAACCTGTTTACCACACATGTGATGCATAACAAAAAAAACGCATCCCTGGGCGGAAGTTCTGTTCTCAACCATGTGGCAAAGCTCTCCCGAGAGAATATGCTATCAGTTATATATATATATATATATATATATATATATATATATATATATATATATATATATATATATGAAGGAGAATGGAAAGGAATTAGAGAAAGCAAAGCCAAATCAAAATTCAATTCAAAAGTTCAAAGCAAGGTATATTCCGCAAAAAGACAATTTATTCAAGTTAAATTTTCCTTAAGCCAGGCTTTTCAAAGATCAAAATCTTATCATCAGAGGAAGTCGCTGGGATAGATAAGTTGGCAATGGCCAAGATTTAAAATTGGAAAAAATAAAATAAAAGTTGTAGGGAAAGAAACGCAGGGCAAAACTGTGCCAAGGTGCAAGCAAATGTCCGATTGCCAAAAAGTCCGGTGTCGAAGAGTCCAGCGGAGAGAATAAGATGTAGATAGGTAGTTCGTTAGAGGCACGAGAAGTAATGAGAGAGGTTTCAAAGTTAAATTCCAAGAAGCCACAACTTTCGCCGTACCTGAAGTTGTGGCTTCTTGGAATTTAACTTTGAAACCTCTCTCATTACTTCTCGTGCCTCTAACGAACTACCTATCTACATCTTATTCTCTCCGCTGGACTCTTCGACACCGGACTTTTTGGCAATCGGACATTTGCTTGCACCTTGGCACAGTTTTGCCCTGCGTTTCTTTCCCTACAACTTTTATTTTATTTTTTCAAATTTTAAATCTTGGCC
>OY744524.1:134290413-134310413 GCA_963556195.1 Sepiola atlantica
AACATTCATCTTTTATTTGAGTGAATTTGAAGTGGTTAACGATTAAAGTGATGATGCTGGACGGATAACGCGCATGGTACAAAGATACCATGATTACTATGTTGAGGTTTTAACTTCCCCATTGAATCATATGATCGGAAGAATAAATGTAAAAAAACAAAATGGTGTATGGAAATAATATATAGCGAAACAAAAGATATACAAAATAAATAAATCCTAACGGCAATTCGTTTTTTTTCAGCATGGAGGGTAAACCTTTTTTATGAGCACTGATGATATGGCCTTGAATAAAAATTAATGCTTCATGCATTTCGAACATTATGTATATCGTGAGAAAATATGTATGCGAATAAAAACTGTTTTTTTGTGAATGTTTGTGTAATTAAAAAAATAGAAAAAAGAAAGAATTAGAAGGCAGGTAATAAAAATGATAAAAAAAGATAGAAACTAATTGAAAGAAGTAAAGAATGTAACCCGATACTAAATTATAAAAAAATATTTCATCCCCCAAAAAGATTTATTTAAAGGGATAGTTTTCCAAATTCATCTCACTTCTCTGTCTTCTTTGGTCTGAAGAGGTTGACTCTCTGTGAAGAGTACAACCGAAACATGTATGCACATATGTAACCAATAATGTTTGTATAAATAAAAAAAATATACTATATATATATATATATATATATATATATATATATATATATATATAGAGAGAGAGAGAGAGAGAGAGAGAGAGAGAGAGGGAGAGAGAGAGAGAGAGAGAGAGAAAGAGAAAGAGAGAGAGAGAGAGCGGCAAATATTGTCGATTCAATGAGACCGCTAACATTTTAGATAAAAATATTTACATATATTTGCATTTGATGCTTAAATGTGATGCGTAAATGCGACACGTGTTTCGAATGTTTTTCATTCCCATCAAGCTTTTTTTACTAATGAGAAAAAAGCTTGCATGTGTTTTCCTTTTATTGAAGAAAGTTCCCTCTGTGTGGTATGTGTGTATCTCTCTTCTGTGGCCTTTAGTGTTTATGATTTATCTGGCGACAAGGACTTTTACCGTAAAACGCATGTGTGTGTCGCGTTTAATCATACGAATGCCATCTTAAGATTAATAAAAACAATAAATAGAAAGTAAAAAAAAATGTTTGGTCTTTATTTCTCATCAAATCTTTCTTGGAGTTCATACATTATATCCATTCTCTTTCTGCTTCTCGTAAAGTCGGTTTTCTCTATCGCTCCAAACACTTTCTCACACCTGAGGCTATTCTCTCTCTACAAATTTACCATCAGACCTTGTACGGAGTACTTTTGTCATATTTGGTCTGGTGAATCTCTGTCCCATTTTAGCGTTCTTAATAGGTTCAAAAACGTATCTGTAATTTCGTTGGCCCGACCCTTTCTTCTTCTTTGAACACTTTCTCTCACAGAGGTGATGTTTCTAGTCTCAGTGTTTTCTACAAATACTATTATGGTGTGCGTTCTTCAGAATTATGTGATCAATTCCCTGTTTCCTTTGTTCGAGCTCGTTTGACTTGTTAATCTAGTGGCCTTCACAAATTCGTTGTTTTGATACCCCGATATAATACAACTTCCTATTTAAGTAGCTTCTTTCCAATAACTGCAGAGGTCACAATGGGCTATGGGGTGACCTTTGTAAAAAATGAAGTTATTCAAAAACAAAAATCTATTAAAATCCTGTTGTTATATCTTAACATTCATTGAGTTTTTACCTTAAATAGTTTTCGTCAATTTGTATATATATATATATATATATATATATATATATATATAATTAACTTGTTACAAATATCCAGGGGGTATGAATCCGAAGTTTTATTTATTAAGGCTTTTATTAAGGCTTTATTATTAAGGTTTTATTAAGGCTTTTATTAAGGCTTTTATTAAGGCTATTATCACTGCGACTATCGTAGGTATGATTGGCAGGCGTTATCATTGTTATCATAATCGGTTTTGTTAATGCTAAAACTGGTAACACCATAAAACTTCTCTTATAAAATGATTCCACTAGTATTGATCTCGGTATAATATAATCACAATTTAAAAAAAATATATAATCACAACAAAATTCACTACAAATAATAAACAAAACATTAAAATAAAATAAATAAAATGCAGAAGTAGCAATTAATACCCTAAATTAAAATTATCAAACATTTTTATCCACATGATAATTACTTATTAGAATTAAAATAAAATAGGAACGACGGTTATAATCATAATTTTATTCTCATTTTAAATTTAACTCACTCTGGCCGTCGCCCCATCTCCCTTCCTCCCACCCCGGCCGAAATTGAGATCATCACAGCACAAACACGTGAAAAACCTCCCACGCAATAATTTGAAACACGACTTGTTGGGGTCCTCCCCCCTCCCCTCTCATGTCCCATGTCACCGTTATAGACAAAGCCCCAACTCTGGCCCCCTCCCCCTCCAATGTATTTTCAATTTTCAATCTCCCGTTAAAGTGAAGTTAAAACTTATGCCATTTGAATTCCATCGCCAGCCCGATGAGTTGGTCGCTATTTGCACCAATGAAACAAAACTTGTTTTGTCGCAACTAATGGAATAAAATCAATATATATATATATATAGTTTGGTAGTTTTGTTTTACGGCATATCAACCCTTTTTGGGTTATTTAATGCCGAATCTGGTCATTATAGTGAAAGTTTTTATGCTTCAAGTTCTTTATATCTTCAAATGTTTAATCAGGGTTTTTGGTTTGGTAGTTTTGTTTTACGGCATATCAACCCTTTTTGGGTTATTTAATGCCGAATCTGGTCTTGTTTTCTTCTCTTTTTTGTTTCTTTCCCCTTTCAATATCTGTTTCTATTTAACCCATAGTTGGGACCCTAACAGGTACTACCACTCCGGGTCAGGGTGGACCTGGGAGCAATGGTAATTAAGAGGAGGCTCCACATTCCCCAAAGTCCGTAAGCCGGATCTCACCATCGGATGTAGTTTAAGGTCATATCCAGGACCGGGAGTAGGGTAGGAAAAATAAAAATAAAAAAGGGGAGGGAGAAAGGGAGAGGGGCTGTTGTTTTTGGTTTTGTAGAACATAATTAAGTTTTACAAAAAAAAACAAAAAAAAACGTCAATGTAGGTGAATTTCGTCTCAGGGAGCCACAGGGCAGCCTGATCTGGTATCACCAGTGTATATATATATATATATATATATATATATATATATATATATATATATATATATATATATATATATATATATAGTCCTGGAAGTTTCTCAACCATTAAAACTATATTAAAAAAAATTAAATAAAATAATAAAAAACCTTTAGTCCCAAGTCGTTCAGTAGAAAATCACTCATGTAAGTCAATTTAACTTTTTCAGTTATTATATTAGTTTGCTTCTAACATTATTTAAGGGATCATCAGTTGTTTACCATGAAAAACTGTTTCGGGAATTTAAAAACAAGACAGTATTTAATTTCATGGCTTCCTAGCAGAGTTGATCAGACCCCACTTCCCTTAAAAGACAAAAACATAAACGTTCCGTATACTAAACCTAAGTTTTGTTCCGTATAAATGTTTTGCTAACTTATATTAGTTATTAAAAAAAGAAAAAAGTCCTCCTTACCTGTGTTGTTCGTCTGTCTAATAAAATTTATCCGTTACTTACAAAAATGTTGCTGCATTTTAAAGTGTGTAGACGAATCCATTAAAAATTTTTTAAAATTATATATATATATACACATATATATACTTTTAGTCCCTTTTTCTCCCCCTCCTACTCCTCCTCCTCCTCCTCCTCCTTTGTTGTTCAATTCGTTGACATCAATTTCAAATAAATATTAATCCTCCTTGTCAACTCACAGCGGTCATAAGCTTAACTGCCGATTTTTCTCGTTCTTCTTTTTTAACTCACAGCGCTTCCAACCGGCGTTCATAAGCCAACTGTCCATCCTTTCTCTCTTTCTTCTTCTTTTTTTAAACCCACAATCCAGGCAATGTAAACATCCAAAGGATAGTAATCCAAAGAATTTCAACCGGGCTTATAAAAAGTGCTCAATATCAAATAGAGCTTTTATATATGATTATCTTTATTTACACAGACATGTACAAAATCTGCGACACTGGCATGTCGATGTTATCGATCAATAGCTGTTATAATCTGAGATCTCATCAGGAAGAGATAAAATCTGATCTTAACCCTAGATCATATTTGGAAAGAATGAAATGGGGAGAAAAGAAAAAAAATAATTAAAATTTGGAAAGTCACGTGGTTAGGACCATTAAAAATCAAAATCAAAAATAATATAAAGTATAAATATATAAAATATAAACTATAAAATGAAATAGAATAAAATAAAATAAAATAAACAAAACAAAAAATAAAAAGGAATAACAAGAAAGAAAAACGAATAAAAAGAAAAAAAGAAAGAAAGACGAAGAAATAGAATGAGAAATAATAGATAGATAGATAGATAGATAGATAGATAGATAGATAGATAGATAGATAGATAAGTAGATAGATAGATAGAGATAAAATAAAATAACATAAAATAATATGGTACAAGATAAAATAAGAAATAAAATCATTTAGGATGAAGAAAAGTGAGGGGAGAAGGAAGTGGATGATAGAGAGGGGGAGAGGGTAAAAAAATGGGGAAAGGAAGAAAGGGTTAAAAAAAAAGACACATATAGCTGTGGTCATTGTTAGGCATGAGACATGATTTACAGTCTGGTTCTCAGTTTGGGTCGGCAACGATGGTGGTGGTGGTAGTGTGTATGTGTGTGTGTGTAGGGGGGGGGGGTCGTTAATCCATTGGGCTCTAATTTTGTTTTTTTAATTCTTAGTTTTTTTTACTGTATTTTTAGTTTTTTGAATTTATTTAATTGTCATTAATTGATTAATAAATTTATTAATACATTTATCAATAAATTTATTTAGTTTACGCAATAATAATAATAATAATAATAATAATAATAATAATAATAATAATAATAATAATAATAATAATAAGTCTGAACCTCAGTTTAGGTCAGCAATGATCGTGGTGGTTGTAATGTGTGTGTGGGGGTCGGTATCACATAAGGCTTTGATTTTTAAAATTATTTTTTGTTTTATTTCTTTTTATTATTTTATTTTATTTTTTATTTATTTTTTTCATTTTATATCTTATATATTTTTTACTTTATATTTTTTTTATTTTGATTTTTAACGGTCTAAAACTACGTGACTTTTCAAATTTTCATTTTAAATTTCTTTTCTTTTCTCCCCATTTCATTCTTTCCAAATATGATTTAAGATTAAGATCGAATTTTAATCTGTCTGATGAGATCTCAGCTTGTAACAGCTATTGATCGATAACATCGACATGCCAATGTTGCAGATTTTGTACATGTTGGTGTAAATAAAAATAATCATATATATATATATATATATATATATATATATATATATATATATATATATATATATATATATATATTGGAGTTACTTGGGTTCATGGTTCAAATTGTTCGACGGGTGGTACAGTTATATAAGCAACACTTATATGAAACATATATGTCGATAATAAATATTTATTTATAAACAATAATTATGAAAGCTTCGTTTAAGTCGAGTACTTTTGAAACATATTAACAGTTTCTAATTAAGTTTGAATATTAAATATGACAGTCACGGTGGCCGAATGATCAAGCACGTTGGATTGGAGTTACTTTGGTCAAGGGTTCAAATCATTCGACCGGCCATACAGATGTATAAGCCACACTGATGATTGTTAGTGAACATTAAACATATATTTCTGGGGATAATATATATATATATATATATATATATATATATATATATATATATATATAATCGGGGATTTTGGGTGTGGGTGTCGGTGTGGATGCCTGAAAATAAATTAAGGTCTTTTGACGTAAGAGAGATTGATAAGTTCAAAAACGTATTTTCATTAAGTTCTTTATACGGAGTGACATTGGGTGAAATTCTTCAACACTTGCATTGAGGTAAGAAAATAAATTAGAAACAAAACAAGATAAAAAGCAACAAAAAAGAAACAATGTCTATCGAGTACACATAAATAGTTGAAAACTGCAACTATAAAAAAAGAATTGATTGCACCAAGCGCCACTGTTCGGTGCCCCAGTTAAACGAAGGTCAGATTTCTCATTAATCAACTTTGTGTGCGATTGATTTTGATGTGAGTCAGTAACGGTCGTAGCAAGCACTTGTTTGTATCTCGTTCTAGCTACATGTAGTTATGAGGCCCGCAGAAAACCTTTCTGGAGACTAGCTGTATTAGTAGAAATTCCACGGAGTTGGAATATCATAATTGAACCTATTTTCGGTGATTTAATACCAAATCCAGTTATTTTGGTAAACGTGTACAGACTTGTTGTTAATAGTTTTAAATATGTATTAATGTTTGGTTGTTTTGTTTTACAACACATTAACCCTTTTTGGGGTGATTTAATTCCGAAACTAATCATGTCGGTAAACGTTTTTATGCTTCAAGTTCTAAATATCTTCAAATATTTATTCATGGTTTTTAGTTCATTGTTTTTCTTTTCGACATATTAACCCTTTTTTGTGTGATGTAATGCCGAATCCAGTTATTTTGGCAAATGTTTTTATGCTTAAAGTTCTTACAATCTTCAATATATATCCATGATGTTTTGTTTGGTTGTTTTGTTTAACGGCATATTGTAATCTTTTGAGCTTTCACAAGTCGTTTTCTCCTCCATGGTCTGTGCTTATATACGCATGTACAATGCTGCATGTTTAGTGGTGGTGCATAGATGCATGTTTAGTGGGGCACAATGCTGCATGTTTAGTGGTGGGGCATAGATGCATGTTTAGTGGGGCACAATGCTGCATGTTTAGTGGTGGGGCATAGATGCATGTTTAGTGGGGCACAATGCTGCATGTTTAGTGGTGGGGCATAGATGCATGTTTAGTGGGGCACAATGCTGCATGTTTAGTGGTGGGGCATAGATGCATGTTTAGTGGGGCACAATGCTGCATGTTTAGTGGTGGGGCATAGATGCATGTTTAGTGGGGCACAATGCTGCATGTTTAGTGGTGGGGCATAGATGCATGTTTAGTGGGGCACAATGCTGCATGTGTAGTGGTGGTGCATAGATGCATGTTTAGTGGGGCACAATGCTGCATGTTTAGTGGTGGGGCATAGATGCATGTTTAGTGGGGCACAATGCTGCATGTTTAGTGGTGGGGCATAGATGCATGCTACAAGCGACAGGTCTGCAAATGGGGAAATATTTATCCACGCGCAGAGACCACCCACCAAAATTGGTTAACCTCTTTGAAAAAATAATAGCTTCTTGAAAACGACAGCTCATGCTTAGATAGCAAACCAGTTGAAATTCTACAGATTTTATCAGCACTCCAAATAATAGACACCCTGGTCAATCAATTTTTATGTTTACTGATTACACATACGATAATTCTTAAGAAGTATAAGTGTGTGGTCGAATGACAGAATATATATATATATATATATATATATATATATATATATATATATATATATATATATATATATATATATATATATAACTGCCTGGTAAACAGTCGTCAATTAAGCTGTTTACATTTAAAGTTTCTATATATTTGCTAACTAATTTGCGATGGCCTGATGGATATGATCACCGACTGCGAATCAAAGGCGATTTGTGATCGGGGTTCGCGCCTTCCGACCGTTGAGAATTAGTTCCTAGACTGAAGATTGCGTTAGCATGAAACATCGATGTCGCTATGTATTTTAAAAATAATTAATATTTATAAAATATTATTGTATATATATATATATATATATATATATATATATATATATATATATATATATAATAATCATAATTATATATATATTATGATTATTATTATTATTATAAGCCCCCTTTACTAAAGGCCTGGCACTCAAAGTGAGTTTAATAACAAGCAGTACTAATAGCTTCATGCGAGCTCCAACACAGTTTGGTGTTGTAAGATCACTTTCACTGATCGTTGTAAAATACCCGTCGACTCGGTATTTACAAAGTTAAATTCCTCCTTAATTATTCGCGGTGGCCAACAGGGGACGCTCATGACTGCGAATCAGTGGCGATTTGTGATCGGAGTTCGAGCCCGCTGAACTTCGAGAAGATTGCGTTAGCATGAAACATCGATGTGTGTAGGTAATAAATAATTAATATTTATTTATAAATAATATTAATATTATATATATATATATATATCATGGACGGCGGCACCGGGGGGATGAGCTCACCCCCCCCCCTTTTTAACTTGCCCCCCCCCTTTTTAACTTGCCCCCCCCCCACTTTACGGTCATCAATAATGAAGTTATATATGCATGTGTTTAACCGGCCCCCTACTTTTTAAGAGAGCCCCCTCCCACTTTTATAACTGTCCCGCCGGTCCTGTATATATATATATATTCCAGCAAAACTAGCAAAGAGGGTTGTTTTGTCTCTGTTAGTCTGAGAGACACTACGGCCACCGTTGAAATCAAGCACCGAATTCGGACGAAAACAACAAGCAGGCGATCACAACCTGTACACTGAACGTATACAAACACAGGTTCACACTTGTATCCGCTTAACGATTCACACAGCTTACTTTCCCTTGCCTTAAGTTGTGTTCTTTGATCACGGAAGGCGCCAAGTCGTCGAACGATGTTTTAGCTAGACTTGGTCGCCGGTCACAAACAAATTGAACCACACAGTTGTAATGTAAGAGTCTATAAGTTTATGCATGGAACACCGATAAAAGTTGTATTAAACAGCAAAAAACATTCATCGGGTAGTGTGTACACTGGACATCCGACTAAGTTATCTGGTCATGGGCATTGAAAATTGTGGTAAGTTCTCTGGCTTTGTCAGAATGTCAGTTTTTTATTGGAGGGGGTAGCGCGTTGAGCTCAGTGCTTATCTCAGGAGAACTTTATGGTTTGGTAGTTTTGTTTTAAGTCTTATAATTTCTGGGCTATTTAATGCCGAATTCAATTATTATAGTTAAAGTCTTAATATTTAAATTTTTTAATATAGTTATCATTGTATACTTTTTTGTTTTGTTTGGTGGAGTATTTAACGCCCAACTTAATAATTTTAATAAACGTTCAAGTTCTTAATATCTTCAAATATGTACCCATGGTGTACGTTTCTGTATCAATTTGTCGAAAATCAATAAACACTCTTAATTCATATGAAAATTACTCGTCAAAACGCTATATAATCTACTGGAAACATATATTGGGTTTATTAGTTTTAGGAAACTCGGTCCATATTTCTTAGTGGGATGTGCATGCTTTAAAATTAATTTAAGATTAATACGGGAATACAAAGTCCCAGATATCTTTATCTGTTCACAACTGTAAAAGGAAGTGCAGAATAAATTTATCTTAATGCCCTTGCGATCATCAGGCATGTTTGAAGAGGAAACCATTTATAAAGATGCGTCTTTTGTATTTTGACCTTTTCATCGTAGATGTAATTGTAAACGTCTAATGGCATCGTAAAATCTGGGAGTCAGTACCGGAAGTTATCCGTTGCTTCAAATCATTTTACCAATCTATTTCCGTCTATTCAAATCTATGTATGTATATATGTATGTACGCATCTAATGCACCATCGCGAATCCGCATATCTCTAGATCAATTGGTGATGATGCGAGTCAATTTAGCGGTGTGCAAGTTGGATATGACTATATTTTTGTGCCGTCTTAACTGGCATTTGTTATTTATCGTTGTATTTTGCCAAGAATGGTCATAGTCATATCTTTCACTTTTATTATTATCATTTTCTCCCAATTCCCGCGAATTTTCTTGTATGTTCTTCGTCGTACATTATTTCATATTTCTTTCGGTTAGATATCAATACCATTTTTCGGACATCATCTCTTCTTCTTCTTCTTCTTCTTCTTCTTCTTCTTCTTCTTCTTCTTCTTCTTCTTCTTCTTCTTCTTCTTCATTTTTCTTTTTCTTCTTTTTCTTCTTCTTCTTTTCTTTTCTTTCTTTTTCTTCTTCTTCACTAAAGTCTTCTTTTCTTTCACTTGATTCGTTTTCTTCTGTTCCTAGTATCTATCTGTCCCCTTCTGCTCATATCTCTCTCTCCATATATATATATATATATATATATATATATATATATATATATATATATATATATATATATATATATATATATATATATATATATATATATATTGATTTCCTCCGTTTCTGCAAGTATCAGTCTATTGGTGAAGAATTTGCCAAGCAACGCGCTTCTATCAAACAGGATGAACAACTTGCCCTCCTTGTTCGAAGGCGATACGGTTGTGAACCAAATAATGGAACCAAATATATATATTTAACCTTTCAAATACTGCGTTAACAGACATCGAAATTAAAGTTTTCTAAGGGGTCAGATTTCTGTATTCCTCTACCCACATTAATAAAAAGAAACCCCTCGCTTCTTTCGAGGTTCTGTTTTCTCAAATTAGACATCACTCTCCAAGTTCTTTAGATAATGTAGATAATGTATCTGGAATGAAATCTATGTTGGTTGACTTGATACACCTATACCACAACGATTTCATTCACCAAGGTGACTACGTCTGGTATAAAAAACGCAATTTAAAACCGTAAAAGTGTTAAAGTCAAACACAGACATTTACATTTGCAAACCAGATAAAGGTGCGGGAGTTGTGCGGGAGTTGTGGCAATGGATGGTAATTATTACATTTAGAAAATGTTATCTATTCTCAACGATACAACTAAATTCTATTAACTTTGCCTCGTCGAGTAAGCAGATAATACTTGTAGGAACGAAATCAATATGCAGAAGCGTTTACTTTCTTTATTTAAAAAGAAGTTATTTTAGAAGCAGGTCTATAGTAGGATACAAACTCTCTGGGTCATTACGACCCAGATTATGTGGTCTTCCTAAAATACACGAGGAGGATGTTCCACTGAGACCTATGTTATCTATGATAGGGTCCGCCCAACATTCTTTGGCTCAGTGGCTCCTAAAAATCTTGCCACCTGTGCGTGAGTTATACACTACGCACTGCATCCCTGACTCCTATCTGTTTGTGGAAGGCCTTCGTGGGTTAGATTTGGGTTCTGAGAATCCTTTATGTGCTCTTTTGATGTATCTAGTCTCGTTACCAATGCACCTTTGGATGAGACTATAAGTATTTGTGCCGACGCACTCTATGAAGGTGACCTGACTTCTCCATGTTTTTAAAAGGAGATCTTCATAGAATTGATACTTATGTGTACAAAATCAGTAGAGTTCAGCTTAAACAATATTATGTATTGACGGGGTGTCAATGGGGAGTCCATTGAACCCAACTTTAACTGATATCTTTGTCGGATATTACGAATCCGTATTATTTAAATATGTTATGTTAGATATGTTGACGACACTTTTGCGATGTTTCCATTGCAAAGTGAAGTGTTAGCATTCTTCAATAAGTTAAATTCCATTCATGGGCACTAAAGTTTACTATGGAAAGTGAGAAGGATACATATCTTCCCTTCTTGGATGTCTTTGTTGAAGGTTCAAGAAGCGGCTTTCCATTTACAGAAATCCTACTTTTACTGGCTTGTATGTAAACTGATATTCTTCTGTATCGAAATCTAGAAAGGTAGACTTAATTTACACTTTGGTACATAGAATTCTTATGATCTGCTCCATTAGTATATTGGATTCGGAACTGAATAGGATTAAGGAAATATTCATTAATAATGGTTACCCTGAGGACCTTATTAATGATTGCACTAACAAAACGGTTGTTGTTATCCCTTTTTTAATTAAAAATGGATAAAAATATTAGATGAATGTTCACTAATATATTTTTACTTAAATATAAATGTTAATTTTATATTTATGTTTCTTTATTTTAGAAAATCGAACTATTTTAGATCTAAGCGAAGGGATAATGATTTTCTTACATCAAACTCATTTAAGTAGGTTAAAAAGATAAAATATGTTCGTTAGATCGGTTTCCTTGTGGATAAGCATTCGCCTTCAGTTCCAATATTAATAATAGTTACCCTGAGGACCTTATAAATGATTGCACTAACAAAACGGTTGTTGACTTCAAATCCCACAAATATTTAGCCTTTAAAAATGCTCCATTTATTTGAAACTACCTTGGATAGGAGGGAAAAAACTGGGTAAGCATGTTGTTGGAAGCATCATGAATTGTGTTCTTGGCATTTTGGTTAAGATAAAAGTGTAGTATCTGTTCCGATGGATACTGCACCCCATAGACTGGTATCGTTTTGGTCTTCGGGGCTTGATTCCGCCGGTCTATGGGTTTGTCCTGTGCAGTTCTAGGAGGTCCACCCTCCCAGACTTTGCCTCTCCTCTTTATTGAGGAGTAAGTTTATAGCTTACTGCTTAGGGCGCCCCTACCGGGGAATGCCGACGGGGCTGTCCAGGCAATTTTTAATGGCCAGAGCGCTCACCTTCTCGGGCGCTGGCTTTTCAAATCCCACTTTCCGACCTTGTGGCACATACTCCTATTGTGGGTAGGCGTTAAATACCGGCCTTTTGGCCAATATCAAAGTATAGTATCTGTTCCGATGGATACTGCACCCCATAGACTGGTATCATCTTGGCCTTCGAGGCTTGATTTCTCCGGTCTATGGGTTTGTCCTGTGCAGTTCTAGGAGGTCCACCCTCCCAGGCTTTGCCTCTCCTCTTTGGAGAGGAGTACGTTTATTGCTTACTGCCTGAAGCGCTCCTACCGGGGAATGCCTACGGGGCTGCCCAGGCAAATTTTAATGGCCAGAGTGCTCACCTTCTCGGGTGCTGGCTTTTCAAGTCCCACTTTGCCGACCTTGGGTCACATCTTACCTTGTGGGAGTAAGATAAAACTGGCCTTGTGCATAACCATCCTGGAGAGGAAAAGCCCAAAATTTTATTCACCTTACCAATCATTTTTCAAAACAAAAAACTTTGGTACAATTACGGATCCGTTTCGTTCATCGATATTTGTATGTCAATCCTGAATATATATATATATATATATATATATATATATATATATATATATATATGTGTGTGTGTGTGTGTGTGTATTACCTATAGGCATTGATGTTTCATGCTTACACAATCTTCAGTGAAGGGATGTTAATTCACGTCGGTAGGAGGGCTCGAACCCGGTTTGCAAGTCGCCACTGACTCGTAGTCGGGTATCTTATATCTAATATATATATATATATATATATATATATATATATTAGATTTTTGAATGTGAGATGATATCTATTAATAATGGAGTCTATGTATCTGTCTGTCTGTCTGTCTGTCTGTCTGTCTGAAGCCGAAACTCCATAGTAGTATGACTATTTAATAAGTCCGCCAGCTTCATTATATACTATTCAAAAAAGCGCCGTAAACACTATGCGCGTTTCTCAATTCACATAATCAATTGCTTTTGAACTTCTAATAAATTAGTATTCGCAAATATACACTCATGATTGTTTTCTTCAGATTTCCACATGTATTTACGCTATTTTGCTTGCTAATTATTTTACTTA
Source organism: Sepiola atlantica (assembly GCA_963556195.1). Classification (NCBI taxonomy): domain Eukaryota; kingdom Metazoa; phylum Mollusca; class Cephalopoda; order Sepiida; family Sepiolidae; genus Sepiola; species Sepiola atlantica. The sequence goes on from OY744524.1 coordinate 134,303,953, forward strand.
TACATTATAATTATTTCTTTTATTATTTATATATAAATACATACATGAAATACGTTACGTAGTTAATATAACTATGACAAAACTGATTAAACAGCCAATGTTAATCCATTGAATTGCTTTCATCCCTCTGTTAATTGAGTATGGACGCAAGACGGCGCGTTTGTAAACAAAACGCTGGCATTCACCGTGCTACTTTTTTTTTTATTAAAACGTTCTGAGTTTGTTTATTTTCTTAATCTTATTAGCCATTATGTTTTAAAACACAAATTCATTGAATCAAATTATCTAATTGAAATAATAATTGATTTAAAAATTACTATTTAAAAACACGCGCGCAAACACACACACACACACACACACACACATTATAACGAATTTAGTTCAGGTAAACTTTTTCTTTCCGAGAATTAAAAAATTATTCGTGTTTATTGTATATGATTTTTTTATACTTTCATATCCAATATTATCATTTTTTCACGACCTCAACTGAATTTATGATTGCACCTTATACGCTATTAAGCTTTCATTTACAAACTGTTTTTATTATTCCATGTTTTATTTATTAAAAAAAGATGTGATTTTTTTTCCTTTACTATCAACAAAAAAACTAACACATTGTACTGGAAAACTATACAACTCATTTTAGAATCAAATTGTTTAATTAAAAAAAAGTCATTAAACAAACACACACACAAACACGCACACATCGTGTACACTGTATTTGAGTTTTTGGTGCTTTTTCACTTTAGGATCCGCGCTAAATTTGACCCCTTCGTTATGGTTAGGGTCAAGGTCAAAGTGGAAGTAAGGGTTAATTTTTTTTCTTTTTTAATTAAAAATATTTATATGTATGGGGGAGGATAAAAAAAATTGGGGGAAGGTGGACAAAAGTTTTTTTTTCTTTTCTTAACTAAAAATAACCACCCAAGAAATATGACTGGGGCTCTATCGGTTTGTGCGTGAGCGTTCATTTCTGACGTGGCAGCCTAGCAAAAATATGCGACCGGAGGGAGTATATTTTTGCTAGTATATTTAATTATTTCCACAATCAGACAACGCCGCAGCGCATCACCCATGAAAGCAACGAACCGGAAGTCATGGAAAAAAAGCGGGTGACAGGTTTGTTTCTTTCATGGTTTGTACGCTGCGGCGTTGTCTGATTGTGGAAATAATTATATATATATATATATATATATATATATATATATATAATTATTTTTTTTTGGGGGGGGGTACAAAACTTTATTAATGCAATAATGAATGGAAGACGTGTTGAATCTTTCACAATTAAAAGATTTAGGGGATTTAGGGAATGAGAAAAAAAATTAAAAAAAAATTTGCCAGTCGACTAGTTTCGCACACACTTTACAAGGCTGATATCGTGGGATTAAAAAAAAGAAAACCTTTTATATTTAAAATGAAATTAGCGTTATGTTATGAAAGGGAAAAAAACAAAAAGTTCGAATTTAGAATAAAATAAGCGTGATGTTATATGGAATGGAGGTTGTGTCTTAGAGACTAATCACACTCAACCCCAAGGGACACTCCTTCTGTTTGCAGAGGGAGGCCCTCTTGAGGCGTACGTGGATAGTCTCCAAGATTTTCAAATGATAAGATGAGTGAGCACAGCTTAAGATGGAAAATGAATATGTGCTAAATTTCGTTGCGCACGACGGGTTATTTATCAGGTGGTCAGTCATCGAAGAACCGTATGCATTTCTTAGAACGCCCTAGTGACCGGAAGGTTCCATTCTGATTTTACTGGGAATGTGTTGCTGTACTCTGTTGTCTAATCTCAACGTCGTCCGGCCCACGTAATTGGCACTGCAATTACATTTAAAAAGATAAATCACATTGTTTTTATGGTGGGGGGGGAGGACGTCTTTTCGAGATGGTAACAGAGGTTTTGTACAGAACACAACCCGCACATTAGATGAAAAATAACAATTTTCCACCGCTGAGCTGCTTTGTTTGGCGAACTTCTCACTTACTGTACCTAACCAAAGCAAACGAATATAAATTGGACATTTAGCCACCGTACTAGTTTTTTCCTCGGAAAACTTGGCCATTTTCCTATTGATGACTGACCTAATCACATCCAGAGGGTAGCCATTATTGGACAGAGTATCAATAATTATTTGTATTTCTTCGTCTAATTTTGATTTTGAACAGATCATAAGTGCTCTGTGTGTTAGGGTTCAAATTAGATCCAACTTTCGCTTGCCCGGGCAGAATGAATCCCAACGAGTATACAATCCTGTAAACGTAGGTTTACGATATATTGATGTATGGTAACAGAATGGAGTTTTCGTCACCAATACATCCAGGAAAGCTAGGGAGGAATTGCACTCACCTTCATATGTATACTTTAATGCGGGATGCATATTATTCAGTAAGGAGAAGAATGTATTTGCCTCTGTTTCATTATTGAAGAGGCAAAATGTGTGGCTACATATCTAAAGTAGACTAACGGTTTCATGGGTCCTGATAGTAGTTCTTTCTCATAGAAACCCACAAAAATGTTCGCCAACGTTGGTCCCAGGACTGCCCCCATGGAAACACCATCAATTTGCCTATACATAACATCGTTGAAACTGAATTCAACAGATGTAGTAGCAAATTTTATCAGCTCAACGAACGTGCTTTCAGGAATGGAAGGGGGCGATAAGTGGCTACGATATAAAAAATCGGCACAAATATCTATCGTTTCCAAAATAGGGACACAGGTAAACAGGTTACTGATATCGTAAGAGCACATGAATTTATTTGTAACCTTAGATTGCTGAATGTAGTTTGCAAAATAAAACGAATCTTTTAAGCAGTATTAACTGTCGTGCTCTAATACAGGCTGTAAAATACCAAAGATCCATTTTGCAACCTTTTGTTGAGATGACCCGACCATAGAAAGGATAGGTCTTACTGGGATATCCGCCTTATGCGTTTTGGGTAATCCGTATAAACGTGGACGGATAGAGCCAGAGGGTCTGATCTCCTTGGCCACATCTGAATGGAGCACACCACTTTTTACCCATTTGACCAATTTCCTTTGGAACTTGGCTTCTAAGGTAGCTGTTGCGTCATGGGTGCCAACAGGACCCAACTTGACGAATTTCTTCGTATCATTCAAAATAAATATAATTTTGTTAATATAATCTTGATGGTTTAACACAACAACCCCTGAATCTTTATCCGGTCTAGTTATTACAAGAGACTTGTTTTGACGTAGAGTTTTAATGACAGAATAGTGTTCCTTCTGCCAATTAAACTCTGAATGGGCTACTGGTGTATTTGCATAGCTGTGCGCCAGATCATTCAGCCTAGCATTAAGGTCCCCTACTTTGGTCTCCGAAATAGGTAAAAGTCTCTCTGCCTGAGAATTTAAAATTTCGAATTCTGAAAATATTTCTTCACGTCTAGTACCAGATGGTGGAATACAAAATTCCAATCCATGATCTAGCACTAAAAGTTCAGCAGGAGACAAGTCCTGGGAGGATAAGTTTAGGACGTTCTTACCCGGTTCTGAATTTTTGGAACAACCAAATTTCTTATATATTAGATGTTGCAATTTGTTTTTAAATTGAAGCAATAGTCATTTACAACTACGTTCATGTATAATTGCAAGATACCGTGCGAAACGAACTCTATCACAAAATGTAAGAGTGCTCACTGATTCCCTCCATAGTTGCATAAGGGTGGTCTTAAACTTTTGGAGATTTAATGCTAATTTATCCAAGAAATTGTGGATAAAAGCATTCTCTATTTTATGCCCTGGATGTAAATTCGCTTTTCTTACTTTAAATAAAATGAACGAAGGACAGACATTATTACTGACACAATAATGGAGAAATGTTATGTTTTCTTGTGTAGACCTTATTTTACTTTTAATTAAAATGATAGCGTTTAATTTCTTGATTAAACTCGGGTTGTACCTAGTCTTAAGATATTTCATTATTTTTTGAGGGGTACAAAACTTTATTAATGCAATAATGAAGGGAAGACGTGTTGAATCTTTCATAATTAAAAGATTTAGGGGATTTAGGGGATGAGAAAAATTTTTTTCCAGTCGACTAGTTTCGCACACACTTTACAAGGCTGATATCGTGGGATTAAAAAAAAAGAAAACCTTTTATATTTAAAATGAAATTAGAGTTATGTTATGAAAGGGAAAAAAACAAAAAGTTCGAATTTAGAATAAAATAAGCGTGATGTTATATGGAATGGAGGTTGTGTCTTAGAGACTAATCACACTCAACCCCAAGGGACACTCCTTCTGTTTGCAGAGGGAGGGCCTCTTGAGGCGTACGTGGATAGTCTCCAAGATTTTCAAATGATAAGATGAGTGAGCACAACTTAAGATGGAAAATGAATCTGTGCTAAAGTTCGTTGCGCACAACGGGTTATAAATTATCAGGTGGTCAGTTATTGAAGAACCGTATGTATTTCTTAGAACGTCCCGTGATATATATATATATATATATATATATATATATATATATAAGATGTGGGTCTTTTAAAGAGAGTTATAATAAGCTGTCACACTTAGCATAATGCAATGTTCCTACTTCTGTAGTTGAAAACTATTTGACTAGCTTTCTGTGTTTGCCTGCTGCCTCGACATGATGTAGATCATAATTATCTTTCCTTTCCCGTGATAATCCTTGGTGGCCATGGGGAAGAACGCCGGGCCACATAGCCAAGACTGACTTTGTGACTGGATTCGCATCTTTCGACCAACAATAATTATTATCTCCTACACTAATGACTGCGTCAGCAAGACACACTAATGTCTGTAGGTTAAAAAATAATTAATATTTCTTCATTATATATATATATATATATATATATATATATATATATATATATATATATATATAAAACAACGAACTTTCTTGACGTCACATTAAACTTAAGTAAAAACACCTACGAACCATACCTAAAAGATAACGCCAACCCAATATACGTACACCCAAAGTATAATCACCCCCCACCAATCATAAAACATATCCCGAATTCGATCGAAAGTAGGCTTATCAAGAATTCTAGCAACGAAAGCGTTTTTAAAAAATCAATCAACATTTACAATACAGCTCTAAAAAATAGTGGTTACCATAATACCGAAATTAAATATAAAAAACAGGACACCAATAATTACAACAAAATTAAAAAGAAAAACAAAAGAAAAAGAAATATAATCTACTATACCCCTCCCTATAACCAGATGCTAAAAACTAAACTAGGCAAAAAATTCCTAAATCTGATTGAAAAACACTTCCCCGTAACCAACCCTCTACATAAAATATTCAATAAAAATAATCTAAAACTATCCTACAGCTGCTGTGAAAACCTAGAAATGATAATTAAGGCACACAACAACAAAATACTAAAAGACAACAACAGAGAAGAAAAAAATAAACAAAGTGGAAAATATAACAAAAATAACACTACGAAGAACAAAAATATAAACAATACTAATAGAAATAAACAAAACACTAATAATAACCACTCGAATAGAAACGAAAAAGTTAGCAATGAAGAGAAAAGATGTAACTGCATAAATCGTAAACTTTGTCCACTACAAAATAAATGCCTAACTAAAAGTGTTGTATACCAAGCAACGATATTTGCCAACGAAATACCAAATAACAAGAAATACTACGTGGGTATGACATCCCTAGACTTTAAGACCAGATACTATGACCACAAAAGCACATTTAAAAACAAAGAACGTCGAACTAAAACAGCACTAGCTAACCATTATTGGGAGCTCAAAGAAAATGGACACTCACCAATAATTGAATGGAAAATAGTAAGACAGGCCAGTACATGTAGAAAATTTACCTTAGGATGATATATAATAAATAAATAAAAATATAAATTAAAATAAATAAATAAATAAATAAAAAACTGAACAAGTTAAAATTTAAAACCTAAAATAGAAATACAAGAAACCACGTGTTAAAATAAATTCGCCCACTGTATTGACAAAACAAAGGAAACAGGATATAGGAAAATCCATTGTTAACAAAAAATAGGATAGGCATAGGAGCGTCACCAACAAAGCCTTTGTTCGCGGGAAGCCCAACGATTGGCTGAGGGAACAACAAAGAATCTGATTGGTTAACTAGCAAGCCATGTATATAAAACACCTGACAAAAATAACTCCATGCATTTAGCCTGACGATTCCCCCCGGGGATGAAACACGGGAGCCTCTGTGTAGCTTGATTGCCATATATATTTTCATTGCTTACTATATATATATATATATATATATATATATATATATATATATATATATATATATATATATATATATATATATATATATATATATATATATATAAGTTTTTTAAAAAGGCTGAATGGAATGCGAAGTTCCGGATCGCTGGAAGCTGTGAAGAAGAAAAACAAAACAAAATCGAAATAAGTCGGATATAGATCGAAAGGTTTGTTTATTTTTCAA
>OY744524.1:134315413-134330413 GCA_963556195.1 Sepiola atlantica
TTCCCCAAATAATCGTTATGTTTGAATTCTTGGAACTATAATAGATAATGTTCTAATTTTGTTGATCTTAACTCTCCTTATATATATATATATACTAGCTGGACTCGATCCCAGGCGTTGCTCGGGAGAAATAGGAGTCTTCCTGCCCATTGCATAGTACCGGTATTTACCAAACACCCGCCCTATCTATGATAATGGGCACTTTTAAAATTAAAGAGGTCTACAGAGCCCTATTAAATCCAATTCCACCTTCGTATAGAAATTTTATTTTTTGTGAGGAAAGAAAAAATAAAAATGGGTATGCCTCCTGAGCACTAATGAAACACACCAATATAATTGAGGACTGCAGAGCACTAATAAACAATGCGTGTTCGAAGAGAAATGATGATATTCACAATAGTTAAAGTACAACATATTACATTGATTTATTTTCAAATTACTACATAATAACGTTGTATTAAAAAAATCCGGTCTATAATCCTTTATCCACATCCCTCGTGTTTAATAATTAAAAAAAATTTGTATGAGTCGACTGGGATCGAACCCTAAACTTTTCGGTCTTGGATCCATGGTGATAACCTCTTGACCACGAAGGCGAGTAGAAAATCTCAAGAAAAATAGGTCACTTAAACAAAGAGTGTAGCTGACATGCGTTTTATTTTACGATCCGCCAGATGGCGACCAAATTTTGGGTCCACCGTCACACATTTTGGGTCATTTCTATATGATGAAATGGAAGGTTTTTTTTCAATTGTTGGATATTCTTCGTGTGAAGGTGTAGGATTAAGAAATGTCAACTTTATGATAATTGTCGAGTTTTTTGGCGTATATTGACTTAATTCGAAAGTCAAGTCGCTGAAGAAATTGTAGCTGCCATGTTGAAAATCAAAACACTGCAAGAAACTATGTTCGTTAATTGCATTCTCTAAAAAAGGAATGAGTACTACTGTATACGTAATAGGTAGAAATAACGTAATCCGATATTCTCGAAAATCAGCCAAATGTGTGCGTAATGTTTTGTATTATGTAGTAAAGTAATAGCATAAAAATAGTAAATATTAACGGTCACGTTTTTGAAAAGTAGACGCTGTTTATAAGTTGGGGAGAATGGCAGTAGTGAAGTTAAAGTGGGAAAAGTTTTTGCCACACCCTGTATCGAGAATGTTTTTAGGAGAGTCGAAAATGGTGGGGCAAAAGTAATATTTAGTGTTAGCTGGAGAAAATAATCACAAATTTACTATAACACGCTCGAGCGAATAAGCGTAACATAGTGGTGAGTTTAGTAGCCTATGACGCATGTGGTTATTTTCCTATTCTTCACAAAGATACAGGGGAAAACGTATTTCCTGTATCCAGATATAATATTATAAAGAGATATAATCGATTTTCAATATTTACATCAACAGTGCTCAATACGCGAGTAGAGCTAGGTAGTAAGTTATGAAAATATATTTGCCATAAAATAACTTATATATATATATATATATATATATATATATATATATATATATATATATATATATATATATATATATATATTACGAAAGCCTTCTCTTTGCAAATTTATCACATATTTTGTTGTATTCAAACGATTTCTCCTGATGAAATGTTTGAAAAAAGAGCTCTCGAGACCATATTTACGTTTATGTTAAGACATTTTTCCCCTGTACCTTTGGCGAGAGTAAGAAAATAGCCACATGCTTCATAAACTCACCACTCTATTCAGCTTATTCACTCGAGCGTGTTTGAAGAAATTTATTATTATTTTCTCCATCTAACAATAAATTCTACTTTTCCAACACTATCACAGACTCTCCCAAAAACCTACTACATAGAGAGTGTAGACAAACTCTTCCCTCTAATATTTTCCTTCTAACGCTCTCCCTTTCATCACCGGAAATTAATAAACAACGGATACTTTAGAAAAACGTAACCGTTACTATTTTCTATTCATCTTACATTAATTTAATACATAATAGAATACATTCCACACAAATTTAATAGACGTTCCCATATTCCACTGATTTACGAGAATATAGGATTACGTTATTTCTAACCATTACGTATAGACTTCATCTCATTCCGGAATTTACGGAATATATTTAACGAACTTGATCACTTATACTGTACATCGATTCAAAATGGAGGCTGCAATCTCTTAATGGAATCCACTTTAGACATTTCCCTATAACAATCTTCGATTACTTCAGGTATAATTTCATTTTTTAACAAACGCTTAGACAATTTAATATATAACACGTTTAACGTTTAAAAATCTTTTTCAAAATACTTACAGCGTAAGACGAACAGCAGTGTTCATTTCGACAACATTCAACTGTTGATACCAATTCCATGGAAGCACGTAATATCAGTTTCTCTACGAACCTTCCACTAATATTTAACAGACAACACAAGTTTATTGTTTCACTTTTGACCATACATACATATCTAACATTAATCCAACATTTGTGTTCTCATTTTCACGTTAGGTATTCTTCTTTTGGAGGGCGGCCTTATTTTACGTAAGACGTTTTCTTTTCTTCTTTAGATTTACCTATTATGACCGTCCATTCTCTCCCCCTCTTTCTTTCACCCTCTCTCTGTCTTCATTCACAACAATTTATATAAAAAAACATGTTTACTTTTTCGCCGACTTAAATAAATGCAGCACGCAACAGTACCTTCAAAGTAATATACATTATCAGATAAGTACAATTTTTCTGCTCACATTCGATTTAAATTAGCATTCGTCGATTTATTCAAGCATATTTCATCATCATGATTATACGTCAGTTACGAATAACCTTCCTTTGTTTAATTCACGGCAGTTAAAAGGCTTCGAAATCAATTTCGAACACAGACCGGCGGAACATTTAAAATCATTATTTTCATCTACATTTTCCTATTCATCGAGCATTATTTGATATTAATTCATACCGAACATTATTCAAATTTATTTCATAATTTTTTTACATACTTTCTTCGACGCTAAAACTGCTACTGATATTCCAAAAAAAAAAAATCATTTCTACTTTTCTAAATATACTTCAACTTAAAGGGCAGTATCCGTTACTTTGTCTTTTCTCTTCTAGGTCAGTGAAGGAGAAATCTTTCTGGACTGTGGCAATTTTTTTATTATGGCTTTCCCTCTGTAAATTATTTGCCAATTTTAGAAGAAATCCTTCTAGACTGCGGCATTTTTCCCGAGGAGATAGATTTTCAAAACATTAAACATCACCATTGCATAACTCTGCCCTTGTGGAGAGGCAACGAAATAGCAACACCATAGTCAATGGTAAAAGTGCAGATTAGTTAACAGTCGATAAATCGAAAACAAAATAACCACAACAAATTCATTAAATCAATCGTCATATATTTAAATCAAAGCCAGAGTAAGACAAAAGGTCGATTTTCAACGTTGGTATATTCAATCTCCCACCAAATTAGGCACTCCGGATTGAAATAAAAATTGCCTCAATCTAGAAATATTTTTCCTTCACTGACATTGGAACCCTTCACGCATATTCTTGGATCATATTTAGTGGGGGGGGCAGTGTTTTTTATTTGGTAGAATAAACCGCTACTTACAATCGTAGAGGGAGGGGCAGTCACCCAAAACATAGATAAATCTTTTTTGTTTGATTCAAAACATCGATAAATCCTACTTTAATCACCTAAATTACAGAGTTGTTTTCAACTGCTTTTTGACGAATTAATACTCTGATACTTATAATTTTTAAATTGAATTTATATCTATCTCGGGCAACGCCAGGGCATGGGTCCTGCTAGTATATATAAAAAAAATGATGTCTTATCTATCTATCTATCTATCTATCTATCTATCTATCTATCTATCTATCTATCTATCTATCTATCTATCTATCTAAGCCACCCACTGAGCGTTAACAATCTACTTCTCGTTGTTTATGTTCACCTTTGCCGTCGATCTTTCTCCTTTTAGGGAGTTGGGTCAAAGGTTAAAATGTAAGGGTCAATACCGGAAGTTATATTAGTCACTCATTTCTGGTTTCAGATCTTCAAACATCCACACACAAAAAAAATCCCGTTATTATTTCCCGGATTCTTTTATGGTCCTTGTTGAAAAGTGGACACAAAGGACCACAGTAAATAATACACGTCGTAAACGAATCGGCAAAACGTAAAGAGTTCCTTTAATGGCTTCCTCCTTTCTTTCTTTCTTTATTTCTTTTTTTTTTTGTATTCCATTCTTCGATTCATTCATTCTTCTGTTCGTTTGTTTGTTTGTTTATTTATTATATGGTTCAATTTTCTCTCTTTATTCTTATCTTTTTGTTCGTTTAATCTCTTGTGCGTTTAGCTACTCTAACAAAACAGCAAGAAGGGATGGGATGTAGATATACCCCGATCTCTCTCTCTCACTCTCTCTCTCTCTCTCTCTCTCTCTCTATCTATCTATCTATCTATCTATCTATCTAGCTCTATCTCTCTCTCTATATATATATATCTCTTGCCCTCTCTCTTATCTCTCTCCTTTTCTCCTTCTTTATTTCTCTCTCTCTCTCTCTCTCTCTCTCTCTCTCTCTATATATATATATATATATATATATATATATATATATATATATATATATTTAGTGTTTGCCGGGTGTACCCGGGTTTCATATCGATCTGACCATGCTAGATGATGACCAAAAGACACTGTAACGTATAGTTCTTAAATAAAACAATGTATATTAAATTTTGTAGAACATACGAGGGGCGTTCAATAAGTAATGCCCCTGACCCATTTCCCATAGCAGTAGATTAATAAAACTTGGCTCAGTTATTAGACTTTCTCTACATAGGAACCACCCAGAGTTATGCATTTCTCCCATCGTTTGATGCAGCTCTGGACACCGTTTTTGTAGAACACCCCAGGTTGGTCCTCCAACCACGGCGTAACTTCAGAAATCAAGGCTGCGTCATCTGGGAAACGTTTTCCTTTCAAAAACAACTTTATGGCTGGGAAGAGATGAAAGTCAGATGGTGCAAAGTCAGGGGAGTAAGGGAATGGAGGAGGATTTCATAGCCACACGCCGTGCTTCTGATCTGGCGACATGGGAATTATGGACCGGAGCGTTGTCCTGCTCCTGCAGGATACCTTTGCTGATCTTGCCCCGCCTCTTGATTTTGATAGCTTCTCTTAATTTCATCAAAAGTGAAGCGTAATAGGCTCCTGTAATTGTAGTACCCTTTGCCAGGAAATCTGTCATCATTACTCCGTCCTGGTCCTAGAAGACTGTGAGCATGACCTTGCCAGCGGAGGGCTGCACCCTTGCTTCCTTTGGAGGTGGTGAGTCTAAGTGCTTCCATTGCATTGGCTGGGCTTTGGTCTCTGGATCATAGTGATGGACCCAAGTTTCATCCTGTGTAATCAGTCTTTTGAAAAACTTTGACTCATCTTCTTGGTACATCTCCAAATTCATCCTCGAGCACTCAACGTGTTCTTGCTTCTGGAAAGGTATGAGCAACCTGGGAATCCATCTGGCAGACACCTTATGCATATGCAAATGGTCATGAATGATAGTTTCCACAGACCCTGTACTAATCTTGACCTCTTGGGCTATTTGGCGCATAGCAATGCGTCGATCTTCCAAAATGGTAGCCTCAACTTGACAAACAGATGCCTCATCAATGGCAGAAGAGGGACGACCAGGTCTGGGAGATGTTTCCACAGACATCCGGCCATGTTCGAATTCACGATGCCAGCGTTTTACAAGGTCATTTGATGGGGCATCATCACCATAAGTTTCTTTCATTTCATCAACAGTCTCCTTTGGTGTTCGCCCTTTCAAATACAAAAACGGGATCACTGCGCGACACTCAACTGGCCCCATTTCACACCCGACTCAGTTCAAACAGCTGTAAATCAGAAACCAGAATTAGTTCAGAGCTGTTTTTTGGCAACATGACCCATACAGATATAAATCATTACACATGCAAAATTTCATCTAGATCAGGCAACTGGAAGTGGTCCAAGGGCATTACTTATTGAACGCCCCTCGTACAACTAAGCCCGTTATTTTTTTTTAACAAACTTGTGATACATGCTAGGTATAAGTGTGTGTGTGTGTTGTTCGTATCTATGTCTATTTTATACATATCCATTATTTACATTTTTGCTCGTATCAATATTTCTATTTCATATTTAATTATCTATCCGTCAACTTATTTATCTGTTCAAGTCAGTTCATATTATATTCCAATAACCATGGTTTTATTTTATTATTTTAATTTTTTCACATTTCCAAAAAAACATAACATTTCTGTGAGATATATTTTTTACGGTCCGTTTCATTTGTCTTGTGCCAAACAACGTTTTTATGTCAATATCGTCTCTGCAACATTATAAAATCATCAGAAAAATTCACAAAGATTAAAAAGTTCTTGGATTAAAGTGTCTTGAAAAAAAACCTACACTATACAATGGTTCATTTTTGGGTGAAACCAAACAAAAAACAAAAAAAAAGAGCAACCCCACACGTGGAGGAACCCACTAAAACGCCATTTTGAATTTTTCGTTCAAAGCTAGTACACCCTAAAAATTGTGTGGACATTTATAAATTTTTAATTCAGTAATATTTCTTAAAATAGTTAATAAGTTCTATAATTTATTTATAAAAATTCTAATTCACTTGAGGGTAATTTTTTTACTTACTAAAGTTACATCAATTAGCCTTCAGATGTCTATTTAGGTCATTTGGATACGAAACTCTTTTAAGTTTAACAGTTTAGAGCTAGTTTCATAGACTCAGCCATCTATTCAAGCAACTATTAAGATTGTTATACTTCCGTGTTATTGTGGAAGATATTTAGTACTTATTTATAAATCGTTTCAATCAATACTAAGATAAGCGTAATTACCCAGAATTCTTCACTTAAGTAGTAAGTTTCTATTAAATGCGAAACTAAGGGGGAGGAATTTGTCACTCACAACGAAAATATGTACAGTTACCTAGACATGATTAAAAATACCGAAGGGAGCTATTAAATATTTATTTATTGATTTTATTTTATTTTTTATAAAATGATGTTTAAATACCTCATTTTAAAGTATTATGAGGATTCAAAAGTACTTTAAGGATTTATACTTAAAGTAATTGTGATTACGTTTCATATTTAACTCGTATTTTCAGGTGAATACCGACAAGCACAAATGTCAATATCAGGTCCGACTTTAATTGTATGCCTATATTTAATATTAGGTTGGGTGCATTCTTTTATTTATTAATATGTTTATTAATATATATGTACGAAGAGATTCGAACGCAAAACGCGACAAAACTCCATTTACAAAATCACGAATCTGTCCCTACAAAAAGGTTTCATACTTGACGACACCCTAAAATCATGTGTTACATAATATGTTACCAATATGTTACATAATATAATTATATATATATATATATATATATATATATATATATATATATATATATATATATATATAGTCTCGGAAGTTTCTCAACCATTAAAACTATATTAAAAAAATAAAATAAAATAAAATAAAAATAAACTTATAGTCCCAAGTCTTCCAGTGGAAAATCACTCATGTAAGTCAATTTATTTTTTACAGTTATTATATTAGTTTATTTCTAACACTATTTTAAGGGATCATCATATATATATATATATATATATATACAAACATGTACAAAAGCGACACTGCTATCGCGATGTTTCGATCGGTAGCCATTAAAACTACGATCTCATCAAGCAAAGAAAACAGATCTATCTTTTAATTTTTCATATTGAAGAAAGAAACAGAAGGAAAAGAAAAAACTATATTCAAAACTGAAAAGTCACATGATCAAATTAAAAATAATATTTTTTATAAACCGTTTGTATATCTTCAATTGAGGATCTAGAGGCTAACCTATATTTAATGTTGAATATGTATCATCTAATTTAGAGTTTTTTTCAGTCAGAGTAGATGTTAAAAAGTGGTGAGAGGCCGGATGTTATAATTTATAGGAGGTGTGAGGGGAGCAGGTTGGCATATAGTAAAGAAAAAGGGGAAATTGTAGAGAAGAGGACTATATCGTAATTGAATACACACCATACACAAGCAAATCTAGACGTGGCCTAATATTTTATTTTTTGTGCGGGGTTACGCTATTTCTCAAGGGACAAAAAACATATATATTGTTGTTTTTGTTGTTGTTGTTATAGCATAGTTGGTGCGTTCTTCAATTACCATGTCCTTTTCCTCAGTAGAATCAGCTGGTCGAATTTCTCTAGTCGCAGTGATGTCATTCTTATCTTCTCTTCTCTCTATCGATTTATTCATCTCAATAACAACTTTCATAAATGTTATTAATAAAGAAACATCGACAAATGCAATTGGTTAAAATAAAACCTCTTTAGGTGTTATTCTTTCTTCATAGCATACATGTACACCCATAAAACACTCAACATGGGGGAGGCAACAGCTATCCAAACCCACTGCCCCCCCTCTCTCTCCCTCTCTCTCTCTGGAATCAGTCGAAAGAGAAATATCTCCCCTGCTCATTCGTCACGTTTGACTAGCGGTTTCCTCTGTGTTACGTCACTTATGGGACATGTAGCCGTACTCGAATTCTAATTGGAAAACCTTACGTGGAAACTTACTATACTAATGCTATGTTTACACACCCGCACCTAAATATTATTAATACTGGCTTCCTGACTTAAAATGCACCAAACATTAATGTTATTGTTTTTTCCTTTCCCTTTGCACAACTCAATCTGTTCTGCAAAGCCAAAAACAAAAATAACAATTTTCCTCTACAAAGCAACCAAACCAAACACGATAAATAAATATTTGAATATATATAGAACTTGAAGCATAAAAACGTTTACCAAAATGACCGTATTCGGCATTAAATAACTCGAAAAGGGTTGATATGCCGTAAAACAAAAGAACCAACCAACCTAAATATTATTACATTCGTCACTTCGCAACGAATCAAAATGTATGTTATAATAACAACTTTCATAAACGTTATTAATAAAGAAACATCGACAAATGCAAATTGGGTGAAAAAACTCTTTGGGATTTTATTTTTTCTTCATAGCATACATGTATAAAAAAACTCTTTGGGGTTTTATTCTTTCTTCATAGCATACATGTATAAAAAAACTCTTTGGGGTTTTATTCTTTCTTCATAGCATACATGTATAAAAAAAACTCTTTGGGTTTTATTCTTTCTTCATAGCATACATGTATAAAACACTCAACTTGGGGGAAGCAACAGTAATCCCAACCCACTGCCCCCCTCTCTCGCTCTCTCTCTTTCTCTCTCTGTTGATTCAGTCGAAAGAGACATATCTCCCCTGCTCAATCGCCATGTTTGACTAGCGCTTTCCTCTTTCTGTTACGTCACTACCGGAACACGTAGCCGTACTCGAATTCTAATTGGAAAATTCCACTCAACTTAATATTTAACCTTACGTGGAAATTTACTATACTAACCCTATCTTTACACACCTGCACCTAAACATTATTACATTCGTCATTTCGCAACGAATCAAAATGTATGCTACATAGATTTTTAAACCACCTAATCGACTTTGAGAAGTTATCCGAGCTCTTCAAGCCAACCATGAAATTATGAAATGCGACTGCCCATCCATCGTCTACAGAAGCTTACCTCTACAAAAACACGTTTAAAATCCCCACCCCATAACTTCTAAAGCTACATGCACGATTGTCCTAGTCCCTCAATCCATCTATTGACTTCGGGAACAAATAGCATTTTTCTTGGATTTCCTTCCAAACTGTTTGCTCACAAAACCGTGAGATAGGACGTAAATCCATATTCTAGATTTAGATTAGCTCTATCGAAAACCGACAAAAACATGTCTACTGCATTTGCCCAAAGTTGCCCTCTCTCGGATTTAGGTGCTATCTTATACTACCAGTGTCGCGTCTCGTCTAATTTGTGTATCCGGCTTGATCGCTCACGACTGGTAACGTTACAGGATAGACAAAAATGACAGGCGCCCTTTTTGCATACCCATGTCACACAACAACAACACATCTCCCCCCTCCTAAAAAAAACAACATAACAAAAAAACATGGGCTAGGCCTTTTTCCTCGCCTTCGATTGACCAAAAATTTGATTACAATTTTCTCTAGCCCATCCTTACTTTTGTCAATGGTTTTATGTATTCGTTTTACAGAGATATTTGACAGCCCTTCTCAATAATCAACAAGATAAGACAACATACATACACCTACCATAAAATGAATCAGGAAAACAATTAATTTAATTTCCGCGACACTCGACGCCCTTATTACTTACACTTTACTTGCATCTACCTCAACTAGTGTATAGTCTCATTCCAACCAGGAATTGTACGCGATCCTCTTTTCACTATTAAATTCGGTTACATATTGTTTATCAACCTACACCAATCATTCCTAACGCTATGGCACATGGCGACCTGCAAATAAACGTGCATCGAACAGGTTAACAAAATCAAAATAGGTTTCTGAATTTTTTAGATGAGGATTGATAATTTGTATAATTTGAATTATTCGGACTACTGTTCTTATCTTGAGTGTTATTCTCACAACGTTTCGGCCGATGTAACCTCCGACCTTCTTCAGCTTTATCTTATCGAACTCCCGAGTTCGACAGAAAGATTCCCGAATATTACAACCATAAAAGCACATTCAGTAACAAAAAACGCTGACTCAAAGCAGCACTAGCGATACATTACTCAAACATAGCGGGTGTTCGCCAATAATCAAGTGGAAAATAGTACGATGGACCAGTACATGTAGATACTTAGACAACACGTGTAGATTATGTCTGAATGAGAAGTTTGAAATTCTAAACTTTATAGATCCCTACAACCTATTAAACTGTATAAGTCAAATAGCAAAAAAACTGTATACACAGAATAAACTTAACTTTAGGATAACACTACATAAATAAATTAATTAAAAACAACATAAACTAAACCAACACCTAAAATAGCAACGAATAACAAAATAAATAAAGATTACACCATTCCAATCGCGCACGTGTTAAAATAAGGTCAGCTCTTGATTCGACACATTCACAAAAGGGGTGCGTCACACCTATACAAAATAAAACAAAATAAAATAAAACGATGTCAAGTAAAGGTCAACCGAACCTTTGTTTGAGAGAAGCACAGTCATTGGCTAATCAAAACATTAACACATGCGAGAGAATAACAACAAATCTTAATTGCGATAAATATATTTTCATACCTTACTATCTAGCTCTACTCACGTATCGATCACTGTTGAAGTAAATACTGAAAATCTATACATAAAATAGTATATCTCCTTATAATACTATACGTGTATACATGAAATAATAATTCTCTCTCTCTCTCTCTCTCTCTCTCTCTCTCTCTCTCTATATATATATATATATATATATATATATATATATATATATATATATATATATATATATATATATAAAAAGGGTTAATTTATACAAACATGTCATAGCTACACATTCAGAACATGTTTTAGTCGCAGCTTTTATAAGCTCGGCATCCTCAGGCCGTTAAGGACGTTCTTTATGTTTTTGTATTGTTCAATGAAGACTACTATTCTCATTGCTTCATTCCACAATATGAAACTATAAAAATCGGACTTATCGACCTGAGGATGTCGAGTTTATTAAAGCTACGACTGAAACATGTTCTGAATGTTTGTATAAATAAAACCTTTATTATATATATATATATATATATATATATATATATATATATATATATATATATATATATATATATGTATCGAGCTTATTAATTTCTCACTCATGGAAAATCGAGTGCTATAGGATGTACAAAATATCTGACAAGATTATCAATTTGATTAAAAATGCATGAGACTATGGAGATTTGAACTGAGAACTGGAGGGCAATACCTAACTGATATAAGAATACAGAGAAGCATATTCCAATATTTTCTATCACTGCTATTGTTCATCATAGCCAGTATGTTACTCAACGACATATTCAGGAAATGTGATACCGGATACAAACTTACTGATTCAGAAGAAAGAATAAACCACTTCATGTATATGGACAACATGAAGTTATTTGTGAAAATCAGAAAGGAATTAGAAATGCTGATACACACAACCAGAATATTCAGCCAGGACATTCAAATGGAATTCGAAATGGGAAGAGACAGCGGAGTGTATGTAACTACCTAACCAAGGGGATATGAGGACACTAGGCGAACATAATACCTACTAATACTTGAGAGTTCTGGGAGCAGGCACCATCAAATCAACAGAAATGAAAAAGAAGAATGGAAAAGAATACCTGAGACGGACAAGGAAACTCCTAGAAACTAAATTAGATAGCAGGAATCTAGTAAAAGGAATAAACACCTGTTCAGTATCACTAGTAAGATATTCTGGACCATTCATGAGCTGGACCAAAGAAGAACTGCAGCATCTTGATCAGAAGACTAGGAAACTAATGACTATGCACAATGCTGACCGACCCTACGTGAGAAGGAAAGACGGGAGAAGAGGACTGGTAAGTATAGAAGACTGTGAATGACACAAAGAAAGAATTTAAAACATATGTAATCCAGAAGACAGAAAGACTAATACCCACAACAAGAAATACCGTCAAAATGAACAATACAGATAACAGAGAAGTGATAAACAAGATGAGAAAAGAAAATTGAGAAGAGAAGCAGCTACACGGATGATTCATTAGAACGAGAAAAGAAGAGACTCACGAAAACACTTGAACATGGTTACGGAAAGGACACTTAGACAGAGAAACGGAATCACTACTAACAGCCGCAGAAAACAATGCGATTAGAACTGACTATATCAAAGCTAAGATAGATCAAATCAAAGAAAACGGTAAATGTAGACTCTGTGGACAAAGAGACGAAGCGGTAAACCACAAAATAAGTGAATGCATCAAACTAGCCCCATAAGAATACAAGTACAGACACAACTGTATTGGAAAGGCAATACATTGGGAACTATGAAACAACTGCATTTTGGACATGCAGACATATGATACCGACACAAACAGGAGACAATACTAGAAAACGAAAATCATAAAATACTCTGGGTCATAAAGCTAGAAACAGATAAACTCATCCAAGCATGGATACCGGATGTCATAATAGTCAACGAGAAGGAAAAATCCTGCCAAATCATAGATGTTTCCGTCCCAACAGACTACAGGGTGAAAACGAAGGAAACAGAAAAACAAAGCAAATGCACAGAACTTGCTAAAGAGATATGAAGAATGAAGAAAGTCAATATAACACCAATAATTGTAGGAGCCCTAAAAACAGTTCCAAAATACTTTGAAAAAAAAAGACTAGGAGAAATTGGAATCAAAGGGAAGACTGAGACTATACAACGGACAGCAATGATGAATACATCTGGAAAATCCTCGAATGCGGAAACCAACCCACATAAACTTTAAAACTAACCAGCTGCATGGAATTTGCATTAGAAACATGAACCGAACACCACATAAACGCGAGGGAACGAACTGAAACTGCAAAAAAATCTTATAAACTACCCCCCCCCCCCGTAAAAAGGAAAGTATCAGCCTCGGCTAAGACCACACAAAATAGTCGTCATGGGTCAAAGAGGGCGGAAAGACAGGAGGGAGAGCACTAACCAGAGAGTACTAACCAGAGAGTACTGGGACCTTGGGTAGGCTTATTACTACCTAAATCCCAGATAAAACCAATAGTCATTGCCAGCAAAAAATCAATAGTAAGCGACTGTTGCGATAACGCAAAGTCATTTGCAATGGTTATCGAAAGAGGTGAAGAGTACTGGAAATCTGGAGATACTTGTTGTCACTCAGATTCCAGGAAACACCACCAGTTATTATCAGTGAACAAGCACTGATGATGACTTGTGTGAGAACTAGTGAGTAAATAAATAATAATAATAATAATAATAATAATTATAATAATAATAATTATAATAATAATAATAATAATAATAATAATAATAATAATAATAATAATAATAATAATAATAATAATAAGTAAATACACATAACTAGCCAGAGAACTGAAAGGAATATGGAGCATGAAGAAAGTTAGTATAATACCAATAATCGTAGGAGCACTAGGAACAATCCCAAAATACCTGGAGAAAAGACTGGGAGAAATTGGAATCAAAGGGACTATCGAAACCATACAAAGGACGGCAATGATCAAAACAGCTGCAATCTTAAGGAAAATCCTCGAATGCGGAAACTAACACACATAAGCTACAAAGGCTAACCAGTCACAAGGAATTTACAATGGAGAAAACAAGACCACACGAAGAACACCACAACAAGAGCCAAGGAACAGAAACGGCAAGAAACAGCACTTCATAATCCCCCCCCCCTCCACAATAAATTATACCGGCCTCAGCTATCACTACACAAAAATGAACCAAGAAACAGAAATTACAAGAAACACTATAAGCTCCTCCCTCTCTCCCACCCACCCACCCCCCAAAAAATTAAAAAGAATTTAAAAATTCTTTTTTTTTAAATAAGGGAAGAGAAAAGGAAAAGAACAAAAAGAAAAGGAATTGAAAGGAAAAAATTTAAAAATTAAAAAGAAAAATTGATTTTTTAAAAAATGTTATTTATTCATTTTTTATTTATTTTTTTTTTTTACTTATTTAGTTATTTATTTATTTTTTTTTTTTAACTGGTGCCGGCCTAGGCTGACACCAGACAACATATTTGTAGAGGGTCGAGGAGGATGAGAAGACCGAGGAGGGACAGCACAAACCAGACCTCCACTGGAAAAGTGCAGAGAGTGTTGAGACCTTGGGGAGGCTTGTTGCCACCCAAATCCCAGAGAAGGCCAATTGTCCTCACCAGCGAGAAATCAATGGTAAGAGACTGTTGCGATACTGCATCGTTATCGAAAAGAGGTGAAGAACACTGGAAGTCTGGGGAGACTTGTTGTCACTCAGATTCCAGGAAATACCGCTGGTTGTTGTCAGT
>OY744524.1:134351510-134381510 GCA_963556195.1 Sepiola atlantica
GTTATCCAATGTCTTGAGTTGATTGATGTTTTTTTTATCATTTTAAAATTTCGTATGGTCATCTAAAATGATTTGTGATTTTGTGAAATAATCAGATTTATTAACTACCACACATATGTTGATTGTATCACCTTTATTAATAATGATATTTGGAGGTTTAAAAGTTCATCAGTGTTTTTTTAAGCCGTACATTGCTGCACTATTCGACGAACTCAGCAGATATTAACAAACCAGACGTATACTCTACATGAAGATAATTGAATGAATCAATCGAAAGTGCTCTCAATATAAGGAACATAAAACCTATAGATCCTACATACGACAAGTTGACAAAAATACTCGATGGATCACCCGAAAAATCGAAAACATAAAAATAAAGACGTACTAAGCAGAATCATTCCGCGTTGTTCAATAATGTTTGTCAGATGATTGAATGAGTTAATCGAAAATAATAGCGAAGAATGGGACATAAAACTTACGGATCCTACATACAGCAATTTGACAAAAATACCCGATTGATCATCCGAAAATCACCCCCCCCCCCCACAAAAAAAAACACCTATTAAGCAGATGCATTATGTTTTGTTCAATAACGTGTCTTAATGAAAATATGCTGCCTAAATACACACAATTTAAATCAATAAACGTCTCGTCTTTGCGTCAATCATCTTTCGTTCTTTTTGGCTCCTTGCATCAAGTATATTATTCTTTTAGAAAAGGATTGCTTGGTAAGTCTTGTTTTGAAATAATTCTTTACAAATAAATTTCCAGTGCGAGGGAAGATATTAAAAATGTATTGTAATGTTATAACTAATTCATTACTCATAAGCTTGAACAATTAACTAAATTATTATTAACTAGTAAAGTGTACTTACCCGGTGTTGCTTGGGATGCAGTGAAGTCATTTTACTTTTTATTATTTTTTGTTTGCACATTGTTTAAACTTATACAGAAAAAGAAATAACATTTTAGTTGTAACGGAGATAAATCTTGTTATATTCTTAAATTAAAATATGAGTTATTCCCTTTGCTGATTTTAATTTTTCGATCATAATTAAAAACAAATTCATATTACCAATTGTCCGAGTAGGACTTCACAATTTTTTTTAATAAACTGCTGCGAAGTGCGTTATTAAAGTGTCAATAATATGGAACAATAGGAAATGAAAATTAGCTAGCCAGAATCAAAGTTTGATGTCTGAGCTTAAATTTTATTTAGGTCCAACTGTTAAAATTTCACAAGATATTAGATATGCTAGTGTTTTACTTATGTGTGTCACCCTCTGTATCTATGATGTAACTGAAGTAACAAATGTTATATTTTAGCTTACCCATTGAGTATAAAACCCTTATACACTCGTGTCATCGTCGTTGTTAACCCAGGTTCTTTTCGTTTGTTGATTAACTCACTCTGATACCGGTTGCTTATATCAAAGGTGTATTTAAAACAGACAAGAACGATCACCGAGACAAGTTATTTTCGTATGTGTGAGAGATAGATAAATACATAGATAGATAGACCGTCTTGCTACATAAGCCACACCACGCTACACCCCCTTGATTGGAAAGAGCCACTAAACACGTCTTCTCTGCTTGAAACCTAGCCAGCTAAGAGAGAGCGAGAGAGAGCGAGAGAGAGCGAGAGAGAGAGAGAGAGCTTCACCCAGAAATTCCGTGGTTTTGTACCTTCCGCCTGATCTCACCCTCTGACCATTGACCTTTAAACTTTTCCACTCAAACACGGCCTCTATTATGTAACACTAATAAACTGACCCACATTGTTATGACGTCAAAAATTTCGAGTATTACGAAATATAAATACATTTTTTTTTAATCTTTACGTATTATGTTAAAATGTTTTAAGTAATTCCATATCATTGAGAAAGTAGGAGTGTGATTTGTTAATTTTGAAAGGCGAAGGAGGGGGGCGGTTATTATTTTACTCACTAGGAGTTTTCACACAAGTCATTATCAGTGATCGCCCTCTAGCAACAACAGGTTGTGTTCCCTGAAGTCTGAGTGACAACAAGTCTCCCCAGATTTGCAGTACTCTCCGCTTTTTTTTATACCCATTGCAAATCACTTTTTGTTCTAACAACAGCTGCTTATTATAAATTACTCGCTGATAATGACAATTTGCTTTCTATGGAACCTGAGCGACAATGAGCCTCCCCAGGATTCCAGTAATCTCCATGACCTTCCAGTGGAGGTCTAGATGGTGCTCTCTCCTCGGCCTTTCTATTCTTCCCCGACCCTTCACGACCATTTTGGGTGGTACTTAGCGATGCTGATGCCACCATTTTCCTGGACGGGGGTCAGATCATGAGATTTTTCAACCTTGGCAGTTTCAATTCCCTTGGATTCGTGTAATATTCTTTTTATATCTTGTATTTCTATTTCAACTTACCTGTGGTTGGTCGTTGTTACCTGGTTATGTGAGCTGGTTCCAGCTCTCAAGGATTTTAAAAACTATTTCAGCCGCTTTCATCATTGCCGTGCGTTTTATAGTGCCAATCTTTCTTTTCATTCTAATTTCTCGTAGTCTTTTTTCCATGTTTTTAATACTCCTACAAATATTTGTATTACAGTAATTTTCTTCATGTTTCATATTTCCTTTAGCTTTCTGGCAACCTCCATGTATTTACTTATTTTTCTGCCTCTTTGATCTTCAGTATGTAAACATCTGGGACGACGAAATCTACAATTTGGCAGTTTTTTCTTTCTCGTTAATTATTATCACATTCAGTCTCCTTGCTTGAATGAATCCGTTTGCATTTCCATGGCCCAATTTTGTGATTTTTATTTTCTACTACTTGTTCCGGTTTGTGTTTGTACCATTTGTTCGCATTCTGAAAGTGCAGACGTTTGAATATTCCTCAGTGGATTGCTTTCCCAACGCAGTCATGTCCGTTTTTTAATTCCTTTTAGGCTAGTCTGTCGCATTAACTTATGTGGTTTACCGTTTCGTTTCTTAGTTTAGAGTTTTACTTTTGTTTGTTAACTTGAATACACCCCAAACAAGGGATTAGGGGCAAGAAATTAAAGGGGGCATCCTAAGTGAGGAGTTGTGGAGCGATATATAGTGCTTACATTACACTTAAATTTCTGCAAATCGGTAGAATCAAGGAAATAGGGAGCAGGGAGGAAATTCAAAAGGCCGGCAGCTCGAGAAAAGAAGCTGACAGAGTAGAAAGCCTCCCGTATCTGGGGCCGTCCACAGTGAATGGATGGATTTAACTGATTATCAAGTTGTTCGGGTGTATTTACATCGAGAGGGTGCCAGAGCAGCAAATCTTCGAATCACATTCCATTGAAGTACGTGTAAAACAAGCACATGGATGCAACATTGCGGCGATGGAACAGGGGCTAGAACTTGGTGAGTAGTTAGGGACCTATTAGAATTTTTCTTTCTTTTCTAAGGCTTGAGAGTGTGGTCTACCGTACTATTTAATCAACGGAGGGGAAATATATAAATTCATACTTTTTCTCAAGGATATTAATGAAAGTGATACAACTCGAACCGAGCATGCCAAGGTCACAGTCAGCACCTGTAACCACTACAAGCATCCACTTCCATATATTAATATTGTATTAATAGTGTAAATTCTTCTGTGCAATATTTTTAAAGGTTTGAATTGAGAAGATAGTAAAAAAGTGAGACAGGACTACTTGACATGGTTATTAGACATCCAGAAAGTATAAAACAATGCAGCTAAGTGAAATTAAATGCGTGATTAACATCTAACATATGGAATGAAAGGAAATCTTATATTCATTTTAATGACGCTTTTGTATGAATCCTTACCTCGGTTGCATTGAGTCTTCTTACATATAAACAAGAGATGACATAACTGAATCTTTTAAATCGTTTAATTCGTATGATAGAATTGCCTGTCCTAACCTTCCACTTAATAATCTGATTAGGGTCCATACTTTCAAGCTTTATAAACACAGAGATGGTAAAAAGGTTAGACGGAATCAAACTGTATATAAATAACTATTTGAATCGTTTTCCTCAATCTGTCATAGATTAAAAATACTATTATGAACAGATTAGACACTGTTGGGCTAATAAAGAACTGTATAATGCAAGTGAAGCTAAGGTGGTAGCACTTGATGTATCCAAGGTCTGCCATGAAGGTCTTCTTATGAAAATGTATTTGTATGGTATTACTAGATGAATATTTAATATAATCAGATCCTTCTTAGCTAAAAGAAAGATCCATGTCATTCTCAATGGCCGTACATCAAAACATCACATTCATGTGGGTGCGCCTCACGGGTCGATACTTAGACTTATATTATTCTTAATCTTCATAAACAACCTCCCTTAAGCAATTGCGTCAGTAATGGGTATATTTGCTGATGACACCACACTCTATTCTCGACATGGCAAATCGAACATGCACATTTCCAAGGTGATTGTCGAATCCTTAGAAAATGACCTCCAGTCTGTAGTAGAATGGTGCCAAAAATGGATTGTTACATGTAATACTACCAAGACAAAGTTCATTTTCCTTAACAATTATAAGAAACCTTTCCAACAATTGACCGCCATGGCTGATAGCATCCTTCCTAAGAGTCCAACGTTCAAACACCTCAGCCTTAAAATCACAAGCAGCATGAATTGGAATAAATACATAGAAGGTACTGCCAAGTCTGCTGTAAAGTAGGTGGGCTCCCTCTACCAGGCTAGAAAACGTCTTACATCTGCCAATATCTTATATCTCTATAAATCCACTAGTCGCCCATGCATGTAGTATTGTTACCACATCTGGACTGGTGCACCAACCACTAGTCTATCTCTGTCTTGGACAGGGTCTAAAAAAACTAACTTAATAGCACTGTCTACCAAGTTTCAGCTCCTGTCCCATCGTCACAATGTTGTATCCCTTTCCTTGTTTTACAAGTAATTCCACAGAATGTGCTCCGATGAACTTACTGCATTTGTACCTCCTCAACGTGAATGCCCCCAACAAACAGCAAAATCCCACCTCTTCACTGTAGAGTACCCCAGATGCCATAAATGTTTTTTATTCTAATAGCAAATTTCCTCGGACCTTTAGAATTCCTTCCCTGCTCCCTGTTTCTTCGATTGTACCAACATGCAGATATTTTTTTTCATGGAAATCGCTCCAGACAAGGCATGAAGCCACCTGATATAAAGGGGCTAAAAAAATACTACTTCAAGGTAAAAAAACTAACCAACGATAAGTGTTAGATGGATAGATTCCGACCCAGAAAACAGCAATTCTTCCCCTTTTGTCAGAAACATTGCTCATGGAATGTGACGACTAAAGGACAAAATAAGGGAAGCGAGAGTTACGAGGCTGCCGAAAGTAAACCCAAGGTCCATTTTATACTCTCCTTTCAATTTAAATGTTTAAATGTAATGTGAACAAACATCTTGCTGCACAACTCCCCAGTTAAGTTGAACCCTATAAATCTGATGCCTAATCACAGTAGCCCCTTACGTCTCAGTGGCAATATGCCCCCTTGTTTGGGGTGAATACAAGTAAAAAGAAAAAGGTTTTAAATTGCAGCATCGAGAGACCGGTCATCTGAAATTATGCATACAACACAAGTTCTTGGCAAACCAATGATCTGGACACAGACGCATAATCTTCACTAAAAGTATTTATATTTTATTTGTATTAGAAATTACTACATGTAATTTATTGATTAAAATGAGTTTTAAATAATCAATCAATGTTACTTAGTCATAGCATTCACTCTGTGAGCCACGATTTTGTTTTTTTATATAAATGGAATAGGGTATTTAATCTAACAGGAGGTATAATCAAGGGAGGCGCGAGAGCGCTCTATCCCTTAATAGACTTCAAAAACGGCCTATGCTGGAAATCTCATTTCTTTGATCAATCATAACTCAAAAACCAATAAACCAAATTAGTTAAAACTTTGCACAAATTTTTATTTGATAGGTTCTATAAGTGTGTAGAATTTCAGCATCATTAGTCAAGGCAACCCAGAGATTCAGAAATTTCAATCATGAAATCACGTTATCTGTGTGTACGTACGTGTGTACGTACGTATGAGCCACCCTGTATCTCATCAACTATTTGATGGATTCAGCTAATTTTTGGCAGAGATAGAGGTTCTAGGGTCTAGTTGATGGCATTTTAATTTTAGTTTCCCATATATCTTAGTTTTCCAGAAAATTCCAAAAAACCTTATGAGAAGGCATTGTATTGAGGCATAGCCTTTACAAAAGTAGTGACATTCCATGAAAAATGGCAGTATACTGAAACTATATGCCCTTAATAGGGTTAAGATGAAAATTCATATACACTAAATGTACAAAAGCAAGGAAATTCCCAAATTTTTACACTTTTATTGTCATTAAGGGTATGACTACATATCAACCAAACCATTTCATTATCACATCACTACATTATAAATCTCTATGCATGAGTGGATGAAGTGTGTGAGGTGCGCTGAAGAAAAATTCCTACCAGTAAAATACATAGCCCTGTTGTGCTCGCATACCCTTAATGACAATAAAAGTGTAAAAATTTGGGGATTTCCTTGCTTTTGTACATTTAGTGTATATGAATTTTCATCTTAACCCTATTAAGGGCATATGATTTCAGTATACTGGCATTTATCATGGAATAATATAAGACATTATTTCTTGGTGGTTTATAATTAAAGAATAAAATTATCTGAAATAAGAACTTAGAAAATGAGACGAAGAGGAAATGTTAGTGTGTAAATGAGCTATTGATGAAGTGAAAAGTTAAGGAATTTCACGTGATTATAATTCCCCAGTGGGGAAAAGAGAATTGTTCATTATATAAAATGTTTGTACACCGACTACAGTGTCAGAACGTGTCCACATGTGTATGCAAGTATGTGTGTCTGTAAACCCGTGTGAAAGTCAGTTCACATGTAAGCAATTATGTGTGTGCATCTTATATCAAGTCCATGTGTATGAGGCAGTAGCCATTTTGGCTTCTTGTTTTCTTGCCGAAGTCGAAACCAGGGCCAAAGTCCCGGGAAAATGTCTGTTGCATCCCCAGAGAGTGTGTTTGGCAGTGCCAAAGAAAGAAAGAGAGAAAAGTGGCTTCTTGTGATGCAGAAGAAAAAGAGAGAGGGCGGATGGCGCTCAAGTGTTTATATAGTTATGCTAGCCATCCGAGATTCGCCTAAGAAAAAGCCACTGATTGGTCAAGCCAAGGAGGAAGTAGATTGCTTGAACCAATCAGCGGGCAGCTAAGAAGTCATTGATATTTAAACAATATGGCGGCTTGTAAGAAACTGCTACAAGAGTTTAAATATTTGAAAGAGTTGTGACATATATTGACAGGGTTTTGGTCACAGACAGACACATAATATCCATTATAATAAATATACATATACACATATATACATATACATATATATATATATATATATATATATATATATATGGTGTCCTCAAAAGATTTATAAACCATTTGAATCATTATAACTCGTTCAATTTACTGATTTTATCTTGTAAACAAGGTTGATAGAAGAATAGAAGAATGAGAATACACATTTAAAAATTTAAATATACTGACAGTAAAATTAACAAAAAAAATCGAAAATGAACTTTTAATAAAGTTTGAGCCTACTTGGTGTAATTTCAGAATGTTCATAAATAAACACTAATCCTAACCCGGGTATGTGTTCAGGCGTGGTTATCGTAAAAGAAGGCCTGTGAACTGAGTCGAGATTTTCGGGTGATGTAATTGATAGTGGTTCTTACTACCACTATCAATGCTGACCGGAAGTCCTCGGAAAGCTTAACGCGCATGCGTCCATCTGTAAGCAGACTCACGTTCATAAGATTATTCATTCACTTGGAAATCGTTGACTTATGTCAGCTATTGTGACTTTATTCCCCTGCCAAGAACACGACTACCCCCCTAAGGATTATTCATTCACTTCGATATCACTTTTAACTCGTTTCTTTTTTCAAACGTATTTCCTAAAAATGATCACATTTTCAAAGTCCTGACATGATGGAAAATATAAATGGCGATTTAGTCTTTTCCTGTTGATTTTGACTACAAACAGCTGATAAAGATTGATGTCTTAAAGTTTTTAAAAAATAAATTAGAATTTTATTGCAAGATAAAAAATATAATTTTAAGCTTTTTAACAGGTTTCGTTCAAAATGTGTGCGAAAATCCAACGAATAAGTGAGATATTCAAATGATATATTGTAAATAAACTGTCCGTTTGGACTCCCCCCCCCCCCCAAAAAAAACATGACTCTTTTAATTCATTACAAATTCTTACTATATTGTAAATAAACTGTTTGTTCTGAAAACACGCACACACACATTTTAATTTATTTCACTAAACGTTCTATTAATTAATTATTTTAAATTATTTATTTTATGTTACTTGAATGAATTCGTAATCTTTCATGTTTGATTCACTTTTCATGTTTGATTTACTTTTCAGCTAAAACAAATCAAGAAAGATTCATTTTTTTTCGGAAATGAGAGCGACTGTTATCAAATTATTCAGCTAAAACTAATGATAATGAAATGTTCATATAAAGAATAAAACTGCATAAGAATAGGGATTTGTCTTCTTCTTGTGTTTATAAACCAAGAGATATTTCCATGCAGTATAACTGATACTAGTGTTTTCATTCGATGTAGACCTGAAAGAATTAACTTATTTAAAGAATGAATATTAAATCAGACAAATTATTTTTCAAAGAAAAATGTTCATGTTTTAAAAATTAAAAAAATTATGACCACACCATTTTATTATTAAGTATTAAGTTAATGTTTGCTGTCTAGCCTACGCAAATTGCACGAAATAATACATTTGCACTAAGATTTCTAATAAATTAATGGGTTAATTATATTATGTGATCGTAAATTAATAAATACTGAAAGTTTCATTAAAATTGGTTTATTTCCTGAATTTTGATGATTTTTTAAGTGAAGGGAGGGGTCAAAATGGTCTTACTGTTCGACAGCTCTCGTTTGTAACTATACAACATGACGTTATTTTTCAGTTAACTGGCCTTAGTTTACGTAAGCCTCGGTTCAGGTTAAGCTTCGGGTTAATTTATGAACATGGTAAAGGAATAATTGCAGAACGTTTGTACGTCCATTTCTTCACGATATGAAATGTGTATTGAGCAAAGCCGGTTATCCCAACCCGTTCTGCTCAATACACATTTCATTTATTTGATGAACATTCTAAAATTACACCAAGTAGCCTTTAATTTTATTAAAAGTTAATTTTCTATGTTTTTTTATTTTACTGTTAGTATTTTTAAATGATGTATTCTTACTCTATCAATCTTGTTTTCAAGTAAACATGAGTAAATTTAATGAGCTATAATGATTCAAAGAGTGAATACATTATTTTGGGACACCATGTATGTATGTGTGTATATGTATATGTATATGTATGTGTATGTATGTATGTATGTGTGTGTGTGTGTGTGTGTGTGTGTGTGTGTGTGTGTGTGTGTGCGTTGGTTAAGTAGTCAAACTCAAGTGTAAAGCTCAATGGATAATAGAAGTTTACACTGTACTAATATTTAATTCCAGAGCAGTTATACATTGAAATATTGTCCGATAAAAAACGCAAGAACTTATATAAAAGGTCTTGTGATTTTTACCATATATGGTTTTATGTCCGAAAATATCTCAATTTATATATATGCATCATAATTATTTGAGCATGGGCGACTAGACGACGCTAAGGTTTTCCCACATAATTTCAGAAATTTGCGTCTGCATTTACAGAATTTGACGCTTCTAATTAGGGGTGTCGAGACTGATGCTGCCCTTTTTTCTCTTTCTCTCCTCAAGGAAATGTCATCATCGTTTCGGCACCCCAGCTCATCATCAGAATCACAGACTCATTCTTTCGACTTATGGTGCATATTCTCGACTTGGACAACGATTGCCATTAGTCGATTCACTTGTAAAGAAAGATCATCTATTTCCTCCTGGGTGATTACTCTCTCAGCGACAGCTCTCTCCAGTTCATTTTCTATCCTGGCTTGCTTGGCTATCATATCAGTTAGTTGGTCTTGCATCCGGTCACGTCGTAGACAGTGAAGGTTCTTCTTGTCGCCTGAACACATACAAAGAATACAATGATGGCTTGAAGGTTTCTCGTCATTCTTGCTCGTATTCAAGTCATGAAACACTTGAGACAGACTTTCCTGATCGTCAGTAGAGCTGAAAGAATAATGAGAGATAGAGATAGATATGAATATACTGACGTGCATACGGACATAGGTAGATAGCTATGGTAGGTATAACTATAAGTAGACATAGGTAGATAGCTATGGTAGGTATAACTATAAGTAGACATAGGTAGATAGCTATGGTAGGTATAACTATAAGTAGACATAGGTAGATAGATACAAGTGTACAAGCCTGGAAATATGGAAATACTGGCATAAATAGACACGATACGGACATATTAACATAGATAGATACAGATACAGTAGGTTTGACACAAGGTTAGGTGTGGGTTTGAGAACCCAGTGTACTAGGATAAGCGCATTTTGGTCTAGAAAAATGCTTGAGCAGCCCCGTTGGCATTTCCCGGTAGGGGCGTCTCCGGCGATTAGCAATAAGCTACCTCCTTCTCAGAGAGAAGGTAAAAGCCTGGGAGGGTGGCATAGATATGTTCATATTTATGACATAGATATGAACATATAGTTATCGATACATAGATTGATATGAACAAGCTGTAATACTTAGATATATTGTGATAAATCAATAATTTGTTATTTCTTGCATCATCTTGATATTGGCATTTGTTTTCATGATTTCTTTTAGAATCGTGAACGAAGGACAATGGGAAGGTTGTCAACATCCCCTAATGAACATAATTCAATAGCTCTGACAAACCTCACATTAGACTGTGCCTGTGGCTCATATCGATAATCACTTCACCACCCTTTCCCTTCAACGAACAGCACTTTGTAAGGAAAATATGAAATACATCAAAGTTCCCTCCCCTTGGTTGGTCAAACACTCTACAGAGGCTGACTGTGTTCGTTTAATAAATAATAGGAATATTTCCCTTTTTTCTTCGTATAGTTGTCTTAGTTGGCATAGTAGCAAAAACGTTGAATAGGAGTCAAATGATGACTTCAGTCAGGGTTTGAATCCTGTGATTGGTAGTACAGTTATATTTAGCCACACTGATGATTCTTGGTTAAGATGAAACATATGTATGTGGATATTGAACATATTAATTAATTTTTAATGCATCAGAGACGGAAAATTAATTTTTCTTATTTACGTGGTAATTCCCAGTGGGGTTGGAGCGCTAGCTTGCAGAGTCTAGACTGATTCTGTAACTGGGTTCAAATACTCTGACCGTCTGAAATCATCACTTCCTACACTGATGATAGCAAAAAGCTTGAAACGCCGGTGTCTGTAGGTAAAACTAATTTAATATTTACTTAATTAATATTGTTATAAGCCCTTTTAAGAAATTAAAGTTAAGCCCTGTCTGGAGAGTTAAAAATAGACTGTCACTTAGCTATATGCAAGGTTCTGACAACGTTCGTTGAACCCTCTCGATTGTCTACTGTCTATGGCTCGCTTTCTTAGGCACAAATAGAACTTAATTTCCCCTATTTACATAGTAATTCCCTGTGGCTGTGGGGTTAGAGTGCTAGCTTGCAGAGTCTAAGCTGATTCTGTAACTGGGTTTAAAACCTCTACCCGTCAGAAATTATCACTTTCTACACAGATGATAGAAAAAAGTGTGAAATGCCTGCGTCTGTAGGTAAACATAATTTAATATTTACTTAATAAATATTGTTATATATATATATATATATACATACACACAGCCCCACACACATAACAGTAGTAAATAAATACCCTACAAAAATAATTCATGCATGTTTAAAGTTTCTGCTTCCTTCATCGAGAAATACAAAACAGCAGTAAAAGTTTGAAACATCTATATTTTATAGTTTTGTGTTTCATATATATATATATATATATATATATATATATATATATATATATATATATGTATCTGATAAAGAAAGGAAGAAAGTGTTCTGACGTAATCGAAGTTGAAAAAGTAAAACCAAAAAATATTATTTATGTATTCATCAACGTTTCGTCTTTATTATAAGAATTACTCAGGATGATTGTCTGAAGAAAACATCACACAAGTACAAAATGCTTGGAATGGATAGGTGGCGGCGACAGCCGGCTTAGGACCTGCGGCCGCTTAATTTGATTCTTTGCTTAAGCGGCCATATGTACTGAGGCGGCTGCCGTCGCCGCCACCTATCCGTTCCAAACATTTTGTACGTGTGTGAGAGAATAACAAAGAATCTGAGTGGTTAACTAGCTAGAAAAAACACTACATGCATATATATAAAACCAACCGGCAACACAAACCCCATGCATTTTAGCCTGACGATTCTCTACGGGGATGAAACGCAGAGGCCTCTGTGTAGCTTAATTGTCATAAATATATTTTCATAACTTATATATATATATATATATATACATATATATATATATATATATGTATATTGGGATGACCAAAATGTTTGTTCGTTTTTTTTTCAATGTCATCTTTCAGGCCTACTAAAGATAGTTTTATATTCCTATTCTTCAAAACCTGTATTTGATGTAGTGAGTATGTTGACGTCAGTGTGTAATAAGCCTTCTAGCAGAAGAGTTCTTACATTTTTGCTCGTATTTCAGGCCTTGAAATGGAAGATCAAGCAGAACATTACCGACATATACTGCTTTTTTTACTATAGAAAAGGAAAAAAAGCTACAGAAACCCGCATAAAGATATACCACATGTATGATGAGAATGCTGTTACAGAACGGGTGTGCCAGAAATTGTTTGCTCAATTCTGAAAAGAACATTTTCCAATTAGAGACGTTCCTCACTCTGACCAGCCAAAGATGACGTAGTTAAAGATTTCCGTTTGACAACCAGATAAATCGTATACATTCTGAAGATTTTCAAACTGAACGTGGAAAATGAATTGCATAAACTTGGTTATGTTTCTAAACTTAATCTTTGGGGTTCCCCATAAACTGACAAAAACAAAAGAAACGAATGAACTTTTTTTTACCAATCCAATATATATATATAAAGTTCGGCATGTATATATGTTATGTATTTGTATGTACAGGATTCACTCTTGAATTAATTAAACGAACATTATGAATTATGGAATATATATTCTTGACAACAAGGTGAGTGATGTGAGCACATTGTTCTTTTGTAGACTTTACAATTTATGAAGTGTGTCCACCCCCTCAAAAAGAATGCACCTCACCCCTCCCAAAGAAAAAGAAAACTTTTATAGAGAAAAGAATTGCTCTACATCAAATTTTGAGTTATATTATTCTTGTGGCCCAGTAAAGGGGCCGGAATTAAAACACGAACTCGGGATTTAGAGGAAACAAGTATATTGAAGAAAATATAATACAACAGAGAAACAAGAGTGATGGTACGTCAGTCTTGACTGCCAGTATAGACTGATGTTGATCCGACGATGAGGAGCAGCTGCTCCTAGTATTTATGGTGAATGGAAGAGTCCAAAGTCCATTATAGGTAAAGTACCATAGCACCCCTTTCTCAAGCCTTACTTCCTCAGGAGTCATAGTATCGTTTCCTATTTGGATTGATGTTATTCTGAGGCTGCTTGAGGTAGCTGTATGTCGAAAGTGTTGTATCTGGTAACCATAACTTCTTCGCGGGCATGCTGTCGGTGTCTTCCGATAGTCGTTCCATAATTTGGTTTAGGTGTCTCTTATGAGAGAACTGAGGGCCTCTATCAAATTCAGATCTGATATCCTCCAGTTTTTTTTTTTATTCAAGACTTCTGATTTTGGAGCCCATCTTTAAATTTTGAAAAAAATGTCTTCTTTGTTTTGACATTCAACTTTTAAAACATCTTTGAGTTTAAACTTTAGCGATTCCAGCTCTGGAACCATGAATTCACTTTAACCTTCAATTGGTTATCCAAAGAATGTGCCTTAAATTATTACAGTTTAGTATTAACTGTTTGCAGCGTAAATTTTGTGTCCTTATGTGCTTTAATTTCTGTCGACAATTTATTTTGTGTCAATTTCATACGATTTTTAAGGGTTGAAACAAATTCCTTTTTTCGTTTTTCTGACTCGATCGTCAGGTTTTTTTCTGACTAAAAATCTTGGTTGATAACTCTCGGAAATTAAATAGTTGCAATAGGTCTCTGCCAAATAAATTATTAGTGTTTTTTATTCTGAACATTTTTACTTTTTTCGTAGTTCTATTTATGGTAATGTCGGTGTTTATTTCACCCTCAAAATTTATGTTTTCACCAGTCACCGTTCTGGCTATTTGATTGGTTCTTAGCATGGTCGGTTTTCCCAACCTTCTCCATGTATGCATGTTGATAAATGACACGTCTGAACCAGAATCCAATTGTAATTATACGTTTTTATTTAGGATTTTTACCTGAACATATTTTCTTATCATTTTGCGCCATGTTTGTTCGTTTTTGTGGATTTAACCCGAGTTTTATTTCCTTTATTCGTTTTGCAATGTGAACTCTTGTGTCCGACCTTTTTACAAGTTAGACCGGTTTTAAAATTATATGGGCAATCTGTTACCAATAATGGCTTCCACTGCGAAAACAGGGACTTGGCGGTAATTTATCTTGTTTTTATAGGGCTGGCTTCTTTGTGTAGAGGAGTGAAACTCCCTTTTCTGTTTGAATTGTTTAGAGGGAGAGTTGAATTTCGATTTTTTATGTACTTTTCTAATGTGTGCAATGTCCGACTCTTCAATGTCCTTCGAATCTTGTTTAGCACTTATAAATCTCTGGCAGTCTTCAGCTAATTTCTGTAGTGTTAAATTCGGTTCACTTTCTAACCCAACGCCTGATCTCTGCATCTTTTCCTGATACCAATCCTTGTACGAAAATTAAGCATTTAAAGTTATCAGCACTAAGTTTGGCTAATTTGAAATCGCTACAGTGTTTATTGACGATTGATGCGAACGTTAAATAATCTTCGTTGTCTTTTTTGACTAGGTTCAAACACTTCCAGCGTTTGTGAAACAAAGAAGTCTTGGGGTTAAATAATTCAGTTAAAACATTAACAGCTTCAGCAAAAGTCAAGTCGCTCGTTTTTCGGGGCAAAATAAAATCCGAACTTAGTATGTTCAGTGGTGCCTAATTTTCGGAGCAGGTTAATCTTTTAGAATCTGCCCAATTTTCACAATTTATTTTGTATAGATCCTTATATCTTCTACAATTCGCCTGGGGAATAAGTGAAATCGTCAATTGCACCCCAAACGGTATTCTGCGAGAAATATTACTGATATTGTTTGCATTAATGCTTCAATCTTTTCGTCGGCTTCTTTTTGTGTTCTATAAGTTTTTCATTTTGTTCTTGAAGTTTTACTTCTGTCTGTTGTCGGCTTCATTTTTTGTTCTAGTAGAAGCTTTCGAAATTTTTCTTCAGCTTCTCGTTGCTGTTGCATTTGGAACTTCACTAGTTCTATCATAGTCGATTTAAAATCTTCCATGCTTAAACTGTGTCCCTTTAGAATACGGCTTTTTGTGAAATCCTTTCTTCTATATTACGCTGACTAAACGTAATCTTTTTTAGTACGCTTTTCACATAACCGTAGAATTTGCGGTTGGCAATTTAGTCAGAGAAAAAATTAAAATACGGTTTTAATCTTTTTTCTTTCGGCAGTAGGACTTTTCTATTTTGGGGAGAAAAGAAAAAAATCATGTATTCTCGTGTTAAAAACTAACAACAGTGTCGGAATAGCAATAAAACAAATCACTAACCCTTCTTCAATGAGAGAAAAATAAGTTCGCCTTTTACTGTTTTTTTTTTCACCGAAAAAGCCAGTTTTTAGAAATAGGAAGTTGGCTGGTGAATTTGCCGTTGATTTCCCCATGTTTGTCCTTTTTTAAGGTTTTCCAAAAAACTCTTAATATACTTTGTCACCCGTTGTGGCGTCCAGATTCTCAAGAATCATTTACTGCAACTACATCGTCAGTCGTTGTGGTAGTGTAAGTTCGAAATCCCACGTCGCCAGTTGTTGTAGGGTACCTTTTTTAAAAGTTCTAAAAAAACTTTAATGTTATTGTTGTGTCCCGTGTAAGTTCGAATATCTCGTCGCCAGTTGTTGTGGCTCTGTAAAGGGGCCGGAATGAAAACACAAACTCGGGGTTTAGAAAAAAAAGGTATATTGAAGAAAATATGATACAACAACAAAACAAGAGTGGTGGTACGTGAGTCTTGACTGCCAGTATAGACTAGGGTTGACTCAGGTATTCAATTCCTTCCCAGCGCAGGAATATGTGGCACAAGGTCAGAAGGTGAGGGAAAGTCAAGCTAACGCCCCTAAAGAAGGAACACTCTGGCCTATAAAAATTGCCTGGGTAGCCCTGTCGGCATTCCCCGGTCAGGGCACCTCAGGTAGTAAGCAATAAACTTGCTCCACCCTAAAGAGGGAAGGCAAGGCCTGGAAGGGTGGCCCTCCTAGAACTGCCCAGGACTAATATCTCAGCCCGACAGATAAAATGCCACCAAAATAGCCCAGTTCCTGCAGGACTTGTTGTCGAGAACGAATCCTCGACTGGTATTGACCAGTCCGAAGTCTCTAAGCAACTGACGTTACACAAAGGCTGACCGGCTGGGGTTGATGAAGAGCAGTTTCTCCCAGCATTTATGGTGAATGGAAGAGTCCAAAGTCCGTTATAGGTAAGATAACATAATAATTATGTTATAAAATTTTAACTGGAGCGTTGCAAATGCGCGAGCATCAATAATATGTATGTGCCAGATAAACTTCTAAACTAAAGAACTTATTTAAACTTATGGGATACGTATTCTAAACAACACAATGAGTAACGTGGGTACATTTTTGTTGTTGTTGTTGTAAACTTTACCATTTAGGTGTCGTACGCCTGAAACCGTACCCTACCTACCAAAAAATTTAAATTAAAAGCTAATGCTATACATTATATAATATATATATATATATAGTAGTATAATGAAAATATATTTATGGCAATTAAGTTACACAGAGACGTCTATATTCTATCCCCACAGACTAAGGCACTTTAGTTTGACAATTCAACGTGAGGATGACACATGAACACCTCTATAAATATATTTTAATAATACTACTACTAATCTCTACTCACGTATTAAGCACTGTTGAAGTAAATACTGAATTTTTTTACACAATATATTATATCACCATATAATGTTATATCTGTATTTATTACATGAAATTATATATATTATATATATATATATATATATATATATATAATTATTAATGACAATATATGTATTAGCATATACTATCAGTTTCCTTTTACTTTACAGTCTCCTTAAAAGATTCAGCTCGATGATTGTCAATTAGTGACAACAGAGCAAATATAAGTACGGTTCATATTATATTCCAATAACCATGTTTTTATTTTATTATTTTTATTGAAACGAACCGTATTTATGAAACGGACCGAAAAAAAATATATCACACAAAAATGTTGTTTTTTGGAAATGTGAAAAAATAAAAATAAAAATAAAATAAAAACACGGTTATTGGAATATAATATGAACCTGACTTATATATATAATCCAGACCCAGCCCACTATCGCAGAATGGGTATATTACTGGTGTAGCTATAGTCATTCTTTGAGATTTTCCTATCCAAATTCCTCTTTCTTACCATTTTATCAAAGTCCGGTATTTCCGTATCTTCGTCACATACTCTGCATTCAGGTTCCCGAGAAAGACTATTTCATTACTGACCTGTGTCATCGGTTGGTCGTACATCGATTCCAAAGAGGCAAAACTTGGACAGAGCTTTTTTTGTTTCTGTTAAAACGTAAAGAAGCGGATAGAAATAAATACGAATGATAGATGCATTATTACTTACTCATGCTAACAAGTAACACAACATAGGTTAATAAATAAAATAAAAAAGAAGTAGGCCCCATATTCTTAGTAGACCCCACGATAATGGTGTATTCTCTTTGAGCAAAATGAAATAGACTTATCCCACTACCTTGGGTAATGCAGTTTAAAAACATATTTATGGGAGTCTATCTCCAAGACTCTACAAAAGGTTTGTGAACAATCAAACAAACAGAAACTACAAATTCTTGACTTTTTTTTAAAAAACTTAGTTCACCCCAATCTGTAGATGTAAGGGGCTATTGAGAATTAGAGTGAAAGTTTAGGGGGTCATCCTAAATTGGGAGCTGTGCAGCGAGATGCTTGTTCACATTAGTTTTAAATTTCTGCATGTCGGTACAGTCGATGAAACAGGGAGCAGGGAGGGAGTTCCAAAGGCCGGCCGCACGAGGAAAGAAGCTATTGGAATAGAAGGCTCTTTGGCATCTAGGTACCTCCACGGTGAATGGATGGGATTTGGCTGTGTCAGATTGGTCGAGTGTATTTACGTCAGAGGGGCACTAGAGCAGCAAGTTCATCAGAGTACATTCCATTGAAGTACTTGTAAAACAAGTACAAGGATGCAACATTGCAGCGATGGGACAGGGGCTGGAGCTTGGTGGATAGTGAGGGACCTATTAAATTAGAGACTCTTTTTTGGACCTTGTCTAAGAGGGAGAGACTAGTGGATGGTGCACCAGCCCAGATGTGACAACAATACTCCATGCATGGACAGATGGTGGCTTTATAGAGATATAGGATACTGTCAGGTGTGAGAAGTTTTCTAGAACAGTAGATGGAGCCCACCTTCTTTGCAGCAGCCTTGGCAATGTCTTCTATGTATTTGTTCCAATTTATGTTACCTGTGAATGTTAGGCCAAGGAGTTTGAATGTTGGACTCTCAGGTAGGGTGTTATTAGTCATGGCAATCGGTGATTGAAGAGGTTTCTTGTAATTGTTGAAGGAAAGGAGCTTTGTTTGAGCAGCATTAAATGTTACCATCCATTTATGACCCCATTCCACTACAGACTGGAGGTCATTTTCTAAGGATTGAGCCATTGCCTCGGATATGTACGCATCTGTTTTGCCCACATGATGAGAGTAGAGTGTGGTGTCGTCAGCAAATATACCCATCTCATACTCAATGTCATCAGGAAAGTCGTTTATGAAAATCAGGAGCAATAAAGGTCCAAGGATGGATCCCTGCGGTACACTTGCATTTATGCCATGTTACTTGGATAAAGGCCCATCGAGGACAACCTGAATCTTTCTTTTGGTTAGAAAGGATCTAATTATATTAAATATTTGTCCAGTAATACAATATGAATGTATTTTTATGAGAAGAATTTTATGCTTGTCAAAGGTTTTTGATATATCAAGCGCTACTGCCATAGCTTCACCTGCCTTGTCCAGTGTATTGTATATGCGTTCAGAAATGGCCGTTAGGATATCCGCAGTAGACCATACTTGCTTTAATCCATACTGATTAGCATTAACGAGGTCATGGACTATCGCTAGATTGATTAGCGATTCAACGATTTTAGCGAAGAGCAGGAGTAGATTGATGGGGTGATAATTCTGAGGGTCAATTCTATCTTCAGAATTCTTGAAGACTGGTACCACAGACGCAATTCTTCAGGCATTTGTTGTAGAATTTGGAGAGGACAGGGGCCAGTTCAGCAGAGCCTTTCTTTATTACTATTACTGGTATAAGATCAGACCACATGCTTTGGCGGTGTCAAGGTTTTTTATGATATCCCGGACATAAGATGGAGTGATGTCCATGTCATCAAGTGTGGCTTCAGTCTGCAATGGGAAATTTGTGAGGGAGTGGTTTGTGGAGTCCAAAATGAAGTTTAAGGCGAAACGCTTGGCAATTAGTTCAACCTAGAAGAATACTCGTCCCAGAACGGGTAAAATTAATTCTCTGAACCGAACAGTTTTCCACCACTTTTATGTCCCCTTACAAAGATTAAAATCAAGATATAAATGCTACTAAACATTATTTCTAGAATCCTTATTCTAATTTTTACCAAAATCTATTACATTATTTGGATTCTAGAAAATGTCTAAATTTTAAGGCTTAGGCTTAACGGGTCTTAAGAAATACTGGTGTGAAACAGTGGTTTCAGCGACGGAGTCGGCACCCTAGGGTGCACTGGAATGCATCGGGGAGATCAGGCCCTACGTAGAAACAAGTGGAGATCTGGGAGCTAGTACATATTTTCGACCGTCCGGGCCCTGATCGCTGGAGGCGCCGTGAAGTCTGAGATTGGCTCTTAGGGTGTCATTGGCAATTAGGGAACAACAATGGGATACATTGAGCACACGCTGCCAAAAGTTTTGGCAAAATCTTATCAGAGGTGTCAACACTTGGAGGACAGAGGGAGAGGGAATAATTGGTCTCTAGGGAGATAAAGACTAAGAGATAAATTCCAAATTGTCCGTTGAGAAGCGTACCACCCCACTCCGGGAGAGGAGGTGGGACACAGAAGAAGGGATGGGGGAAAGAAAGAGAGTAAGTCAGCATCGCGCGTACCACACGACGAGAAGAGAGAGAGAGGGAGGGGGAGAGAGAGAGAGAGCATGAGTTATACGCTTTTCGTCTTTGTGATTTTGAGGCGAAAAGGCGATCACAAGGAGTTAGAACCGAGATCCCGGCCGAGCTGGTCGTGATTCCCTCGGATCCCGAGGGAGCCGCTGCCCCGGGCCCCACCATCGTTTTCCAACAGAGATTAATGTCTCAATTAATACCAACAGTCGTAAGAGTCCACACCCACCGTTTTGAGTAGACAAGTTATATCTCGATTAAGGATTTGCAGTCGTAAAGAGATTCACACACGCACGCAGAGAGATACAATAGTTAGTAAAGAAGCCATTATCGAAAAATAGACTTTGGGTTAAAGTTAAAAACCCACCGTTCATTTTTATTAAATAATTATTGTTATGAAAAGACCTAGCCGTTTGTCGAGTTATTCTGTTATCGAATTGTCCTGCTAAGTAATCTTGCCTTCACAGAATCACGGAATCGTCATTCAGCAGACCCGGAGGGGATTCAACGCCACCACAGACGACATCACGAGCCAAAGAAAAGGTGTTCACAGTCAGGAAGGATTCCTGCACCGGGACGGTTCTCATTACATTTGATGCCGTCACGGGTAGAAGAGTAAGAGTGTGGGGTCCATTACATTTACCGTTATAAATGGTGCCGCGACCTAGGATCATGGTACTGTGAGGAGTGCCTGGCAACCTCGGGAAAAGAAAGAGCAGAGCCAACCCACGGCAGAAGGAAAAAAAAAAAAAAACGATTTTTTTTGCCGGCAGAACACTTTGAAAAAAAATAGACAGACAAATTTTAAAAAAACCCACGGGCACAACAAACGATTTTTTTTTGCCGGCAGAACACTTTGAAAAAAAAAATAGACAGACAAATTTAAAAAAAAACCCACGGGCACAACAAACGATTTTTTTTACCGACAGAGAATACTTTAAAGTTTGGCGTGCATGTACACCCGTGTTTGAAAAAGAGAATAGGAAAAGAAAAGAGATAAACAGTCTGGCGGGCATGTACGCCCATGGTTGAAAAGGAGA
This sequence comes from Sepiola atlantica, assembly GCA_963556195.1. NCBI lineage: Eukaryota > Metazoa > Mollusca > Cephalopoda > Sepiida > Sepiolidae > Sepiola > Sepiola atlantica. Next base: position 134,373,051 of record OY744524.1, read on the forward strand.
ATAGAAAAGGAGGAAGGAAAAGAAAAGAGAGAAACAGTTTGACGGACATCGACACCCGTGTTTGGAAAAAAAAAAGATAGAAAAAGAGAATAGGAAAAGAAAAGAGAGAAACAGTTTGGCGGGCATGTACGCCCGTGGTTGAAAAAGAGAATAGAAAAAGTAAAAGAAAGGAGAGAGAAACAGTCTAACGGGCAGGTACACCCGTGTTTGAAAAAGAGAATAGAAAAAGGAAAAGAAAAGAGAGAAACAGTTTAACGGGCATGTACACCCGTGTTTGAAAAAAAAAAGAGAAAGATAGAAAAAGAGATAGACTGAAAAAAAAAAACGTTTTTTAGACTTTGAGATCGGTCTGGGATCGCGAACTTTTAGTCAATTGATTAGAAGGCCCGGACGAGCTCGAAAGATAATAAACAACCAGCCCAGAAGCGGGAGACCACAAGGGCAGCAGAGGAGAGGGGTAAGTGACTCGTTGATTTCTCTTGTTCGCTTGCTCGGTTTTGTCGGTGTATCGATTGTTGTCCAAACTTTGCACGCGGTTTGGGTAGTTCTGTTGTTGGGGTGGTAAGCTAGAACGCAAAGGGAATGGGTTCGGAGGAAGACCTAGTAAATAGTGTAACAGGTATGGGGAGAGAAGAGACTAGAAAGATAGAAAGGCCGATAGGAGGGATACGAATACCCCCCCCCACAAAGGGGATCCCGTCGGTTCAATAGAGTGGTTAGCAGTAATTCAGAAGAAGAGGGTGATTTATGGACTAGAAGATTTAGAGATGGTGCTGCTCGCTCTAGAGGGAGCGAGGGGCCCAGTGTCGAGATTCATTGAGGGGAGGTATGTAGAGAACCCGGGGATCACTTGGACGGAGCTCCGCGAGCAGCTAGTGAGGCAATACGCCAGCGAGCGAACCGCGATTGAGGCCGTACGCGAGTTGACCCGGCTAAGGTTAAGCAATGGCGAGGAAAGGCCTGGGAGAAGGAAAACGGTGGGGGCAGGGCGAGGCCGGGGCCCCGAATAGAGAGAGGGGGCGGAGAGGATCGGGAGGCAAACTCCGATCCTAGAAGGAAGGCATGGGACCTTCGAAATGAGCACGATAGGCCCGCACCGGCAAGGCAGGTATCAGTCCGCTGGACCTGTAGGGGTGAGGGGCATGGAGCAGCAGAGTGTCCCACAAATTATGGGCGCCCACGCGGCTCGGTTAGACCGAACTGCACTAGGTGTGGTCGGTTCGGACATGAGAGTCGGTGGTGCACAGCAGCATAGATCGGAGGTGAGGAATTAGGATTCCGAACCTTAGTGTGCCACCTGACGCTAGGGTAAAGAACCAGGGAAGCGCCCAGAGGCCACCCCACAGAGTATAAAAAGTAGGGTGGCCACCAGAATGATAAGTTTAGTGAAAGATAGCGAATTTAAATGGGAAGAAGACGGGCTTGGGTTTTGTTCGCCGGTTTATGAGAAACCGCAAGAAGCAATGAACCCCCCCGTAGAGAGAGATCGAATTAAACGCGACTGCTAGGTCGGTTGACGAGTCCAGCGAGTGGGAGGAGAGCGGCAAGATAACCCCCCACCCAGCTCCAGAAGAGACTGAGAGAAAATCGGTTAGCCAAAAAGGTAGAGGAATTACCTATGAAGTTACGGTAGAATGGGAAGAAGAGGGGCTTGGGTTTTGTTCGCCGGTTTATGAGAAACCGCAAGAAGCAATGAACCCCCCCGTAGAGAGAGATCGAATTAAACGCGACTGCTAGGTCGGTTGACGAGTCCAGCGAGTGGGAGGAGAGCGGCAAGATAACCCCCCACCCAGCTCCAGAAGAGACTGAGAGAAAATCGGTTAGCCAAAAAGGTAGAGGAATTACCTATGAAGTTACGGTAGAATGGGAAGAAGACGGGCTTGGGTTTTGTTCGCCGGTTTATGAGAAACCGCAAGAAGCAATGAACCCCCCCGTAGAGAGAGATCGAATTAAACGCGACTGCTAGGTCGGTTGACGAGTCCAGCGAGTGGGAGGAGAGCGGCAAGATAACCCCCCACCCAGCTCCAGAAGAGACTGAGAGAAAATCGGTTAGCCAAAAAGGTAGAGGAATTACCTATGAAGTTACGGTAGAATGGGAAGAAGACGGGCTTGGGTTTTGTTCGCCGGTTTATGAGAAACCGCAAGAAGCAATGAACCCCCCCGTAGAGAGAGATCGAATTAAACGCGACTGCTAGGTCGGTTGACGAGTCCAGCGAGTGAGAGGAGAGCGGCAAAATAACCCCCCACCCAGCTCCAGAAGAGACTGAGAGAAAATCGGTTAGCCAAAAAGGTAGAGGAATTACCTATGAAGTTACGGTAGAATGGGAAGAAGACGGGCTTGGGTTTTGTTCGCCGGTTTATGAGAAACCGCAAGAAGCAATGAACCCCCCCGTAGAGAGAGATCGAATTAAACGCGACTGCTGGGTCGGTTGACCAGTCCAGCGAGTGGGAGGAGAGCGGCAAAATACCCCCCTGCCCAGCTCCAGAAGAGACTGAGAGAAAATCGGTTAGCCAAAAAGGTAGAGGAATTACCTATGAAGTTACGGTAGAATGGGAAGAAGACGAGCTTGGGTTTTGTTCGCCGGTTTATGAGAAACCGCAAGAAGCAATGAACCCCCCCGTAGAGAGAGATCGAATTAAACGCGACTGCTAGGTCGGTTGACGAGTCCAGCGAGTGGGAGGAGAGCGGCAAAATACCCCCCTGCCCAGCTCCAGAAGAGACTGAGAGAAAATCGGTTAGCCAAAAAGGTAGAGGAATTACCTATGAAGTTACGGTAGAGGGGAGCAGAACGCCCCACCACAGAATAGCAGGAAAGCCAAGCCAAAGATAGTCAAGGACCTGGGGGAGAGGCCGAGGTTGTGCTGCGTCGCATTCGTTGGCTCCACCGCGCGCAGGGAGGGCCCCCATGCGTGTGCGGCGCTGGTGGTTGTGGCGCGGACAGTTGTCTTGGATGCCCCCCCCCCCCCGGGATAAACGGACATATAAGGATAGAAAGAGATGCATAACTGGGACCGATGGAGGGTCGTCGTGGTTAGATCCAAATGATCGATCACAAGTAGTAATATACCTGCAGCTGGATGGGCTGTTGCCGAACGACCAGGCAGATATATAGTGAGTTTTAAAAACAAAAGAAAGTTGAAGTAATCGACAGATGTTCGAACCACCGTGAATATGACAGATTGTGGTGCGCCTTACGAAAGGGCACAGAAGTAATGATAAGCGAAGAGAAGGATATGAGATCCTATCTAAGATAGATAGTGTTGATACAGACGAAGCAGAAGAAATCAGTGGCCCCCCGTTGCTGGGAGAGGCACTCGATGAGTAATTAGGGACAGTGTCGGGAAGCGATGAGAGAATGATTATGAAGAAATTGGAAGTTATAGGGAAGAACCAAAAGGGTTACTGTCGCATGCAGCCAGAGAAGGCGCATCGATATCGAATGTCACCGGGCCGAAGTGAGCCAAGAAGGTGTTAGTCTGAGAGACTTGTTTTTCCCAGAGAAGGGAACAGAAGAGGGAGATATTGGACGGCGCGAGCACACCGACTGCCGAGTGCATGAGCGAGGGAGGGTTACCCCTGAGTACACTTCACCCAGATCGCGAGCGGGAGCAGGAATCGCTGCCCGTGTCGGAAATCCAGGTGGATGACCAGTGAAGTAGAGATTGATTCCGAGGAGAGGGTGATGGTGACGTAATTTGTAAGGGGCGTTGCGAGCTCCAATCTGTATTAACAAACTTTTAATTGCATGCATAATAAATCATTTTGTCACCCACCCACCTCCCAACACAGAAACAACAAAATGCATACGCACATACACACATACATACGTAGTCCTGATGTTTTAATAGACTGGAAAGAGAAAAAGAAGGACAGACCAAAAGAAAACAGAACAGAAAAAAAAACTTTTTGTTCCATTTTTTAGCTACAGTTTTTTTAATTTTTGATTATTATTGTTTTGATTGTATTACCCGTTGTTCTCTCTGTGTGTGGGGAAAGGTAACGGTCTGGGAGATGTCAATTGCAACCAAGTGACACGAAATAAGGGTGGACGGATGTGAAACAGTGATTTCATCCGACGTATCTGCCCCCTTTATGGCGCACCGATATGCATCAGAAAAATCAGCCCCCCACGTAGAGAAAGGTGACGGTCTGGGAGGTGTCAATTTCGACCAATTGACACGAAATAAGGATTGGGCGGATGTGAAACAGTGGTTTCAGCGACGGAGTCGGCACCCTAGGGTGCACTGGAATGCATCGGGGAGATCAGGCCCTACGTAGAAACAAGTGGAGATCTGGGAGCTAGTACATATTTTCGACCGTCCGGGCCCTGATCGCTGGAGGCGCCGTGAAGTCTGAGATTGGCTCTTAGGGTGTCATTGGCAATTAGGGAACAACAATGGGATACATTGAGCACACGCTGCCAAAAGTTTTGGCAAAATCTTATCAGAGGTGTCAACACTTGGAGGACAGAGGGAGAGGGAATAATTGGTCTCTAGGGAGATAAAGACTAAGAGATAAATTCCAAATTGTCCGTTGAGAAGCGTACCACCCCACTCCGGGAGAGGAGGTGGGACACAGAAGAAGGGATGGGGGAAAGAAAGAGAGTAAGTCAGCATCGCGCGTACCACACGACGAGAAGAGAGAGAGAGGGAGGGGGAGAGAGAGAGAGAGCATGAGTTATACGCTTTTCGTCTTTGTGATTTTGAGGCGAAAAGGCGATCACAAGGAGTTAGAACCGAGATCCCGGCCGAGCTGGTCGTGATTCCCTCGGATCCCGAGGTAGCCGCTGCCCCGGGCCCCACCATCGTTTTCCAACAGAGATTAATGTCTCAATTAATACCAACAGTCGTAAGAGTCCACACCCACCGTTTTGAGTAGACAAGTTATATCTCGATTAAGGATTTGCAGTCGTAAAGAGATTCACACACGCACGCAGAGAGATACAATAGTTAGTAAAGAAGCCATTATCGAAAAATAGACTTTGGGTTAAAGTTAAAAACCCACCGTTCATTTTTATTAAATAATTATTGTTATGAAAAGACCTAGCCGTTTGTCGAGTTATTCTGTTATCGAATTGTCCTGCTAAGTAATCTTGCCTTCACAGAATCACGGAATCGTCATTCAGCAGACCCGGAGGGGATTCAACGCCACCACAGACGACATCACGAGCCAAAGAAAAGGTGTTCACAGTCAGGAAGGATTCTTGCACCGGGACGGTTCATTACATTTGATGCCGTCACGGGTAGAAGAGTAAGAGTGTGGGGTCCATTACATTTACCGTTATACTGGGTGTTTTGTCTCTGGCTAACTGGGCTCACCTCTTTCTGGGGTTTTGGTTGTCTAGTTTGCGGTTTTTATTACAAATTAGTATTTCAAACCGGCTTGTTGAAAAAAAATCGTTTCAAACGAGCGGAAATCATTTTCATTGGTTGAAAATCGTAAATTTGCACCTTTATGTGAAATGATTTATTTTTGTTTCGGGGGACTACTGATGTAGCACAAAGCGATTGATTTGACTATCTCCCATGTGATACAGAAAGGAAGAACTGAAAAAGAAAGAATAAGCTAATACAAGTTAGTATCAATTTACCTTCGTTCGCATCGCATACCACCTCCCCACATGTTCACATTTCGTAAATGACAGCTATTTCGAATGTTTACACGAGAGTAAATCAATTTTTATCAATTTTAAAATTTGATAATATTTTTTAAATGTTATTGTAACAGTTTGAATTTTGAAATGTAGCTATTATTCTTAAAAGTAACTCTGAAAAGTGCGCTTTATAAATCAAGTTTTTATTACTTTACCTTGAGTTCCTCATTTCTTTCTTCGACTAGACATTTCAAACGGGTAATTTCTTCATCTTGACTAGTCGTCGCCTTTCTCAGTGTCTCCCCAACAAGGGCAGCTAATTCCAGATCTGAATGAGAAAATATAACAATTTATTAAAATGATGACGTATACGATATATCCCTCTCAAAAGTTTCTTATACATTTCTTTGTTACATTTAGGTTATTATATATGTATACGCATAAACACCCAATAACCTCCCTCATGATGGAGCCAGCAGCTATCCAAACCTACTACTGCTCTCTCTCTCTCTCTCTCTGGTTCAATTGAAGGAGAAAAATCTCCTATCTCTATTAGCTACATCAGCTTAGCGATTTTCTGTGCCCGTGACGTCACTGCCGGGATGTGTCGCTGTTACTCGATTTCTAACTAGAAAATTCCACTCTACTTAGTCTTAACCTTACATGGGAATTCACCATTTTAACACTATTTTTACACACCCGCCTCGCACCAGATTTTATCAGTTTTCAGATTTCATTTACAAATGTAACTTGGTCTGATAGGAAAATGCAGAGAAAAACAAAACAGAATGAAAATCACTAATTTTATTTTATGAAACATTCTTCAGGAGGAAACACGTCAAGTTGCCATCACAAATTACAATCGTTGCATAAAAATACAAAAATTAAAATAAATAAAAACACTTCTAACACTAGTTAAAAACTAGCAGCAAAATCCCACCCCTTCGTTGTAGAGGTCACTATATGCCGGAAGATTTTCTACTCTAATAGCTTCATTCCTCGGACTGCTTGCCTTTGGAATTCCGTCCCTGTTCCCTGATCATACTAACACAGAAATTTAAATGTAATGTGAACAAACATCTTGCTGCTCGACTCCCTACTCAGTTTGTCCCCCCCCCCCTCCTTATAAATCTGGCCCCTATCACACTTCAGTCTCAGTATGCCTTGTTGGGGGTAAACAAAAGTAAAAAGAAAATAAATAAAACAAAATAATAACAAATAAATGCATCAACAAAAGTTCAAACTCATACAAGGTGAGAGGCAGAATGTTGAAAATTGTTCCGCAGTTTAAAGGGGTTCAAAGTTTCATTTCTTTCGATTAGACCCCATAGAAATCTTTTGTCCCGTTGAGTATGTATTTTTCCTATTCTCTTTGGATGAAATTCAAGTCTTTCTAGGAGAATTGAGTGGCAGCTAAGATTTTCTAATTTTTAAATCCCATGCAAAACATAATGATGTAGATCACTCTTCCAACATTCCGATGATTTCCAGTCGTCCATGGTTTCCAGTTTGCAAACTCACCCATAGTACACAGAAACACTTATTAAATACGTCAAATGGTTCTGGGATGAAAGAATATAAAAAATTATTAAATTTGTCTCGCATACTCTGCATAACCAATACTGACCTAACGAGTCACAAGTAAGTAAAGCAAAGATTTTTGTAAATTCGAAATTATGTAATAAAAAATTATGATTAGATAAAAAAATTATGATTAAATATAAAAAATTATGTAATAAAAAATTATGATTAGATAAAAAAATTATGATTAAATATAAACATATGGTGAAATCTTTTCAAAAGTTAAAGTAAACAAAAAAGAAAATCTAGAAGTCTTAATTGTAAATTTGTTTATTTTTTATGCCATGTTTAATACAATACACTTGACATACATCTATCTCAGTAAATACATAAACAGTAAATGTCAAAGATTTATTCTGGGTTAGTCTGTTATTGAGGAATGAGAACTACCCCCCCCCCACACACACACACTAAGTTTCCTAATGTTAACAATTAGTTCATTTTCTTTTAATCATCACTGGTATTATTTCATAGCTCTGCTAGTTCGTTATATTTGTGTACGTGTTTAACTTCCGAACACGACCAGAACGGGTTGACATTGTGGGATGAAGATGCAGTCAAGGTGAAATTGCGTTTAGTTCTGATCATTAACAACTTCATAAATTTGATGTCTTTGCATGTACATTTATGAACAATACTTGTTGTTCACGAGAATGTTCCTAATGTGCAATGGAAGAGGATGAGGTCTAGGACTAAATGTTGCCTGATTGCACTATTTTCTACTAAATGATGAAAAAGTCGATGGAAGAGGATAGTTGCTGTGTAACAAGTGTAGTTATTTACTGATTTAGACTTATTGAGAACTTGGCCTTTTGGCCAAGATCAAAGTGTAATATCTGTCCCGATGGATAACTACACCCCATAGACTGGTATTGTCTTGGCCTTCGGGGCTTGATTAACGCCAATCTATGGGTCTGTCCTGTGCAGTTCTAGTAGGTCCACCCTCCCAGGCTTTGCCTCCCCTCTTTGGGGAGGAGTAAGTTTATTGCTTACTGCCCCTACCGGGGAATGCCGACGGGGCTGCCCATGCAATTTTTAATGGCCAGAGTGCTCACCTTCTGGGGCGCTGGCTTTTCAAGCCCCACTTTCCGACCCGACCTTGGGTCACATCTTACCTTGTGGGAGTAAGATAAAAATGGCCTTGTGTCTAACCTCCTGAAGAGGAGGTAAATAATACAATTATCCAAGAGGCAATCTATTATAGAAAGAGAAGCTTTGTGTGTGTGTGTGTGTGTGTGTGTGTGTATTCGAACCTAAAACTCAAACTACCAAAGATATATAAAGA